>CM026567.1:12495033-12898958 GCA_015143295.1 Tetracentron sinense | reverse complement strand
AAAAAGATACTTGAGGGCTCTTGTGGATCCGTCTTACACATAGAATTCCTACCCCGTCAAGGTAGTATCGCCAAATCTTGAGTGCAAACCACGGGGGACCGCCGGCAAGCTCTTAAGTCGGTTGCATGGGGTCACAATTCTTCTCATGCTCCGCTATCACTTACCTTTGATGCATAGGGCAAGGGACTTTCTTGTGCTTTTGCATGGGCACACCACCCAGTCCAACATTGGCGAGGCATCCACTTTTCCAACCTAAACCATATAAGGTCTCGGGATAGAACAAAGTGTAGTAAGGGACAGGGGGGCATAGTAAGCTCTTCTCAAGTTCCGTGTTGAAACTGATCTCGCACTGTGTCCACTCCTACGAACTTTCGCCATTCTTCTTGCAAATAAGTTGAGCGTGCCGCAAGGCTGGAGAAACCCCTAAAGAATCTCCTGTAGGAGCCTCCCACCAACCCCAAGGGAAAAACTGCGAATTCTCTATGGGACACTTCTTGGGCCTTTCCCAAACTCATTAACAACGCCCGGATCTTCTTCCCCCGGGGATCACCGCCCCGACCCCGATACCTTCCGCAATAAAACAATGGGGCATTAGGAATTCCAACCTCGTCCAACCAAAATTCACACTTACTTGAGTTTGCGTTACAGCTTGTTGCTCCTCAGGGGCATTTCAAAGCACCAAGGGCAAAAAGAAAGGTCCTCGCAGTGATTACAATGTCTGGAAGTATCAGTATGTCATCGTAACAACGATCAAGATCGGATCACAAGATATGGCCGGAAAACACCCGGTTCATTCAAAATCCATAACGCGCTTTCTGCCGGGGGGCCCCATATTCGTGGGACCAAACGGGCACATGACCGAACTGTGTTGTCCGTACCAAGTTCGGAAAGTAGTTTTTTTAAGCACATCCTCGGCCTTGATTACTTAAAACTAGTGGTAAACCGGACGAAAAGATCGATCTTAGCGAAAAAATCTCGCTTCCCTTTAAATGATCAAAACAAGCAGTCATACAATCTTAGGCAATGGGGACCATTTCTTTTAGTGGACTTTGTTCAAAACTGTTTCTAAAATCGGACGCAAATTACGCCATCGAGCCCCATTCCTGTCTTCTTGACAAAATAAAACGGGGAAACCCCCATAAAAGCGAGAGGGACACTTGGTCGAATGAATATGAAAAACCAAGGGGGGCCTGTAATTCTCCAACTGAGGGTCTTTCCAACTCTTTGAGTTCAAATTTTGGGGCCTTCTATACAGGAAGCCCAAAAACGAATGGGAGCTGTGCCTAGCGCAAGCCAAAGCTCGGATCACAAAACTAAATTCTTCCCTATCTCGGAGGGCAAACCATGCGGCAACCCCTGGCAATCTCCTCTAGAGAAATACAATCCAGGAAATTCACTCACGCGTCGACGAGAAGGAAGAAAGTAAAGAAGAAGGCGAGAAAGGAAAGAAGAGTCCGTTGCCTTGGGGTGGTTCGTTAAGCTTAGTGCCGAACATTTTTTAACCCCGCGGAAGCGGAGCGATTATTCTACTTCTCAACCCCCAAAAACAAAAAATGGAAAATGGATTTTTCCTTTCACCAGGCCTGAAAGGAGGACCAATTTTCTTGTGAAAAGCGGCTAATGCCCATGACTGAGCTTGCTCAACCAATCCCATCATCCCCCAAGAGATTTAACGTTCAAAAGTCCTGGGGGGAATCCGAGGGGACGCGATTGAGGGGTCGGATGCCACAATTCAAGGATGTCCACTTGGACCACCACTGCCTCTGAAAAAACCGCTATTATCTAATCAACCCTACTGGTTTGCCGAAGAGAGGAGCAGTCGAATATGAAACAACTCAGTTTCCAATTGACTAGGGGCTGTAGGAGAAGAAGCCTTGAGAAAAGCTCGGTGAAGAGCAAATTGTTGATGGAGACACTGAGGTGAGGTTTGAAGACACACTTGGAATGAATGCGTCGGGGGATCCCGTGGGGTTTGGTTATTGATTCAACACACGAGGCCAACCCACCGTTGGTTTGGACTGCGTACAGAAGTTTACCTGAAATTATTTTAACCCTAGCTAAGTTCACAATCCATTCATCAACACAAATATAGATGGAGAATGTATATAGTTACAACCCACACCCCCTCTCGTACATAAGGGAGTAATGCTGTAGAGGGGACCAGGGGACTTTTTCCTGCTTAATACATGACCATCGCGCCACGTTGTCAATCTCTTTTGCCCTTTTAGGCAGGTCCCCCCATCTGATTAATAAATGAGCGGCGCAGGCCCTCCCCCCCCCCCCAAGGCGACCAACCCCATTTGGAAAACCACCCTTTTTCGAAGTGCCCCCCACAAGGTGTCAGGACTTGTTCCTCTTCGAAAGTACGAACACAAACGCAAGTGAATCGGTCAAAATCGGATACATGTATGAATCATTGATAT
Organism: Tetracentron sinense; assembly: GCA_015143295.1. Lineage (NCBI taxonomy): Eukaryota > Viridiplantae > Streptophyta > Magnoliopsida > Trochodendrales > Trochodendraceae > Tetracentron > Tetracentron sinense. The sequence continues at coordinate 12,896,535 of CM026567.1, read as the reverse complement.
GAAGGGAATGAATGCTCAAATTGATAAAGATAAAAGTCAAAAAAAGGATTATGGCCAAAAAAGTTTTTTTGTACCTGTTAGGAAAAACGTTTTTATTTTTTTGTTTTTTATACTTTGTGTGCATCGTTGTACAATCACACACGGGCACGTTTGTACAACTCACCACGGGCACAGTGTACAACTCACCCACGGGCACTATCAACAGCACAATGAGTGGGAACTATTCCACAGCACACAACGAGTTGGCATATTCATAGTACAACGAGTTAGGTTGGGCCCCCCCACTATTCACAGCACAACGGATTTGTTGGGCACTAATTTCACAGCACAACGGTTGGCCACATCCAGCACAACGAGGGGCACTATTCACAGCACAACGAGTTGGGCACTATCAAATCACAACGAGGTTGGAATATTTCCACAGCACAAACGAAGTTGGCATATTCATTAGGACAACGAGTTGGCACTATTTCCAAGGCACCAACGGAGTTGGGCAAGATATTCACTAGTACAACGACGGTTTGGCACTAATTCACAGGCACACGGAGTTAGGCATATTCACCGAACAAACGAGTTGGCCCACTATCACGCACAACGTGTTAGCAAAGCCACTTCTTTGGTTTTTTACAGAAAAGAAATGCCAAGTAGAGTAAGGGTATTTGGGTCTTTGGTCGATTACTCTTACCCTTAAGAGTTTTAACCAAAGCCTAGGGCTTTCTCGGGACTTAGAGAGTTTGAGGAAGGAATAGGAGAAAAGGGGGGAGAAGAGGGAACGGGAGACGGGGGAGGGAAGGGGGGGAGGAGAGGAGGAGGGAGAGAAGGCGGATTTATAAATTATTTTATATTTTAAAAGGATGGTCAACCTTTTTTTAATTTTTTTTTCTTTTATTTATTTTATTTTTTTTTATTATATTTTTTTAGCCTTTTTTTATTTTTTATTTGATTAATTCCCTTTTTCTTTGATTTTCTTTTTTTTTTTTTTTCTTTTATTTTTTTATTTTTCTTTGATTTTTATTTCCCAAAAACCTAAGGGTTCCATTTGGAGAGAAATCAAAGGGCTTTTGCAACCCTTAGATTAAACCTCCAGCCCATTTTTCTTAAAGATCAGGCACCACAAAAAATCGGAGGGACGCATTTCTCCTCAAATTAGGTGGGCAGCAAGATACAAGTCGTTTTGGAGAAAAAAAGAGGGGGGTTTTTCCTATTTTCTTCAAGGTCGGGTTGTTTTTTGCTGCTCTGCTTCTTACTACCATCCTAGTTTTATAGTTCCTCTTTCCCCCTTCTTTTCTCTTTCATTTTCTTTCCTTCCCATGTGCTAGGGATGGGATTAATTACATGGGAAAATGGTTAATGAATTAAATGGGTTTGTTTTGAATTTTAAAGGGTTGTTAAATGTTAAATGGTGAATGTGACTGGTTGAATGTGATTTGGTGTGAATGGTGATGGTGAGAATGGTGTTGAATATGGGAATGGAGGAATGGACGAATGGGCGATTGGATGCCAATGGTTGTGTGTGATGAAAAAACAATGGGGAAGGGGCATCATTGTTCAATAATTGAATGTTTGGTACATGTATGATTTGGGTAAAAAACCATCTAGGAAAAGCATGTTGTAGGGTTTTTTTACAAATCGTATACTGAACACACGTTGATGAAAAAAAATTGAAAATGCCAAGGGGGTGAAAACACAGTGAGCTGAAAAATCTGGAAAAAATGCATGCCTAATAAATTATTTGAATAGCTAGGGGGACTGCTTATGATAGTTGTTTTAAGTTTTTCCCATAATGCTTATGGGAATATTACAGATACCAATCTTTGATGCTATATGTGTTGTGAAATTACCCCAAATGTCCATCTTTAAATTTGAATTGCAAGTATGTACACGGTTCCACGAGCCCCACGGGCGCACGCCCGGCATGCATGGCATTTTTGATTTATCGAGGTTTCAAGAACATGGTTAGAGGTGGGTGGTGGGGACATAATCCTACGATATGTTTTACCTCGCTTTTCACAGAAGACAAAGAAAAACCACATTCCACGAGGGGTCTCCCCTCACTCCACTCACAAGTGCATATATTCATGAAGAGGGCAGGGTCTCTCCCTCGTCCCTGCAAAGGTAAATTCATATCATGTAAAGAGGGTGTTGTCTCCCTCCCTAGCAAGTGCATTGCATAAAGAAGGGTCCGCCAAGGTTAAAGATGGTCTCCCTTCCCTCTCAAGGCCATCTTCACAGGGACACCTCACAAAAGGATATCCGCAAGCAGTTACATGATTCACAAGCAAGCACGCATGACATGCATGACATGACACGACATACAAGAAATCAAGCAAGATATTAGACATGAGAATAGACATTGGGGACAAGCTTTCAAGTACAAAAAGATATTTCAAAGTCAAGTCAAGTGCACGATGTTTCAAGAGGATGTTATCGGTTTTCTCGAATTACAAAGGCATGATTATAAACTGCTTTACTTCCTTGTATGATGTGAATTGTTTCCGTTTGAACATATATGAATTGCTCCTGATTATTATTGCTATTCTACGCTATAAAAGTGTTTGTTGGTTAGTATTTAGTACCCGATGGGGGGAGTATTTCCTGCTCAGCCGTACTTCTTATGTCGGCAGGTTCTGAGGGAGCTGCTGCCCCATTTGATGTTTTGTGCTCCTGGTTCATGGGTGGAAGAGGAGTACTCCGAGGCAGCCTTTGGAGGAACCTCCCGTAGAGGGTTATCAGTAGGTGGTGATTAGATTCCGAGTGGTTAGCTGTGGGTGAGATGAGAGTTAGATTTATGTATCTTTGGCGGGCAATGTCTGCACTTTCGTATGGATTAATTTTTGTATAAACTTGGATTTGTGTACGTATATACATAGAGGTTTGGTAGTCTTCCGCTGTGCTATGTTAGAATATGTTTTCCACTGTTATATCCTCTATTGTATATGCTCTATGGGTTTTGCAGGTTAGTGTCAAGCAAGTCATGATTAGTCGTCCAAAGTTCACTCTACTCCTAGGGTGGGTTTTGGGTCGCGACAAATAGCACAACATGAATCGCGAGTAAAAGAATAACTCTAAACGCGTACCTTGCACCACATCATCAGATGCAAGGCATCACCCTCTGTCAAGGCAAAAACACCCCTGGTTCACCTGGCGAGAATGGTAGGTGTAGACTGGGTAGGCTGGGAGGATGCCTGGTAAGATCCTGCTGGACGAGGATGGCGGCCTACCCTTGAGACTGGCCTGTTGGTAAATGCCGGCTAGGGGCAATCCCTGATCACGTGGCCCTGGCGATCCGCAATGGAAACATCCACCCGATACCCTTCGGCAATCTCCTGCTGGGTGCCTCTTGCCACATGAAGTGCAAGCCTCATACGTGTTAAGTCGGAGGGGCCGGAGGTGGAGCATACCTCGCTACCTGAGGTGCAACAGGCCATGGAGCCAGAAGAGCCTGAGGTCGTGGCGCCTGAGGCATGAACGGCCGTGGAACTGGAGGCGCATAAGATGGCCTCATCGGTGGTGCTGGCCATGTGTACTGATAAGGGCCGATACAAGCCCCCCTCTCTAGAGGTACTGAAACTAATGGCTTGGCCTCTCGCCAATTCCCTCTTCTTGGACACGGTCTCTGAATGGGCCTCAACCAACAAGGGCTTTATCCACTACTTCGGCGTAAGTGGCATGCCTGAAGACCAGAGACTCTCTCCATAATAACATCTTTGAGCCCTTGCTCAACCTTCTCGCCTTCATTGCCTCGGTAGCGATCATATGAGTCGCGAAGCGTGATAGCTCCGAGAACATGGCCTCATATTGTGCCACGACACGGAACCTTGTTCTAGGTTGATGAATTCTCTCTCTTTCTTCTCCCGAGCTCCAACTAAGAAATACTTCTTGTAGAAGGTGTCCTTGAACTCCTCCCAAGTCCAGGGTTGACCTTGCATAGTCAACTCTCGAGTCCTCAAGGCAGACAACCACCAATGGTGTGCCTCACCCTCAAGCATGAAAAACTGCCAATGCTACTCTATCCTCCTCTGAAGGCGAGAGGACCACAAAGATTTTCTCCAACTGGAGGATCCAAACCTCCGCGGCAAGAGGGTCCACACTCCCATGGAATGATGGAGGCCTCAATCTCTTGAATGCTTCAACACAAGCTGTACGATGTACTGAGCCGCAGGCGGTGGAGTAGTGATGCAGACGATGGAGTAGCCTGCCTAGCCGCCAGTAAGGCTAAAGTCTCTGCAATAGAGCCGAGAACCTGAGAGAGGTCCGGCTGCTCACCCTCATCTCAAGAAGAAGATGAAGCTCTAGTGTGTGGTCCACGACCCCGTGTGCCCCGCCTCATGACTATGTCCTGAGATCAATAGCACCACATGAGTCTAACTTGGAACCAAAATTCATCATACTTTCATTTCACAATAATTCAAGTAGTACTATTGATATAATATTAGTATACCACTTCTGTCGTGACCCAAAACCCACCCTAGGAGTTAGAGTGAACTTTGGACGACTAATCATGACTTACATGACTTGCTTGACAAACCAACCTAAAAAACCCACAGAGCATATACAATAGAGGATATAAATAGCGGAAACATACTCTAACATAGCACAGCGGAAGACTACCAAACCTCTATGTATATACATACGTGATCCAAGTTTGTACAAAAAGATACACAAAAGAAAGCGAGAACAGGCCCGCCAAAATACACGAATACATCTCTCTCAACTCAGTCACAGTTATCCAAATCAGAATCTACCACAACCTAATAGTTAACCCTCACCCTGAGGATCCTCCAAAGGCTCCTCAACGTACTCCTCCTCCCCCATGGGCCAGGAGCACAGACATCGAATAGAGCAGCAGCTCCCTCAGAACCTACCGACATAAACGTACGACAGAGCAGGAATACTCAGCGGGTACCAAACACTATCCAACAGCCATAGCATAGCAAATACAATATAAGACAGGAAGCAATTTATCCCATAACAGGAAAGTAGGCAGTTTATAGACATGCTTGTATTTCGTAAAAGCTGATAAAAATCCTTGAAAACATCGTGCCCTTGACTTGACTTAAAATCCTTGTTTCGTGCTTTAAAACTTGTCTGGTCATGTGCCTTGTTTTGTCGTGTCGTGTCATCCGTGTCATGCTTGTATCATGCGTGTCATGCGTGTACCATGCTTGTCATGCGTGCTTGCTTGGGAGTTCAACATGCTCATGTACTTGTGAGATGCCTTGAGAAGGAAGGGAGGCCTTCTTTCGTGATATGCCTTGAGAGGGAAGCGAGACCCTTCTTTAATGCAATTGGCACTTGTGAGTGAGGGGAGACCTCTCATGGAAGGGAGGGAAGTGTAAACTCCCTCCTAAGAAATGCTTGTTCTTGACCTCTTGTCAAAAAGCGAGGTGAAACATATCGTAAGATATGTCCCACCCTAACATCCTTACTCTTGCAAAACCGTCGGCAAAAACATGTCATGCATGCCGTGCTCGTGGAATCGTGTGCATACTTTCATTTGAAATTAAATATGACAATTTGGGGATTTCGCAATACATAGAACACAATGATTTGAGCAAATCAAAATTTATACCATTTAGGAAAAAACATATCACACTATCATGAACCTTAGCAATTTTTGAAATCTTCTAAGCATGCATTTCTTGATTTACAATTCATCTCTTTCACATTGGCATTTCATCAAACACGTGGTATGTGCATCATGGTTAATCCTAAATCTTGGATTTCAAGGTGGGTTAATGATCACAACACACATGTGTATTCATTATTGGTACAATGCCCTCCTATTTCATTCATTACAAACAACCACACGGCATCCAATCACCCATTCACATCCACACCACCATCCATTCATCCCCTATTATCTTGTTTATAAATTTAGGGAAAGACATAAATAAAAGAGACTATGAAACTAGGAGGGTAGTGTAGGATACCGACCTTGATTTGGGTTGAAGAACACCTTGGTGTGTAGTTCCAACTTGAGGAAGAATCCCTCTTCGAGTTTGAGGAACTCTAGTTGCTTGAGGATAGTCCTTTGCTTGAAAATCTTCAAGATGAGCTTCCCTTGATCTCCCAATCCAGCCTTCTTTGAAGGATTTCCCCAAAATCCTCTCTTCCCATTTCTTCCCTCTTTCTATCCCTTAGGTTAAAAAGCCCTAAAATGAAAACCCTCAAATAGATCAAGGTTTAAAACCCTCAAATCCGACTCCAGTTACAGCATGCGATCGATCGCACACTTATCTACGATCGATGCAGGTCCTTGCGATCGATCGCACCTAGATGCGATTTATCGCACATGAACCCGAACATTTCTGGTCTGCTTTCCCCTGCATATGATCGATCGCACACTCTTGCGATCGATCGCAGATCCCTGTGATCTATCGCACCTAGGGATCCATCTATCGCATATGGCCCCGAGAGTTTGGGACCCATTTTTCCGGCATGCGATCGCACCTGACTTGCGGTCGATCGCACCCTTCAGATTTGTGTTTTTTCTCTTATTTTTTCCACACTTTGGTAATTCGGCCCTAACTTTTGACTCGGTTGCTCGATTTTGACGATTTTAACTTGCGTTGGATTCGTCTTCAAAGGGAGACATTCCGGAAATTTTAGAATTTCTAAGGAGATTCCAGACATTTTAGAATTTCTAATTTCTTCCTTATTTATTGACTAAATCACCCTGAAGTCGACTGATCCGCAAATGGGTTTCAGTAACTCGGGTTTTTCGATATATTCGACTTAGAAATACTACTTCTTAAACACTTAGAGTTGTTCAAAATTTCTCATTTCATAGAAATGGAAGATTACAAAGGCTTCAAGCCTTGGTACGGGTCCCAATACATGGCAAAAAGTTTCGGGGCTCTACACTTCCTTCAGCGGAGGTCGACACCAAAGTATACAAAATTTCCATCCAAGGAAATCCCAAAATAGAAGTTGAAACATTTCCAGAGTCGGGGACTGGAGTATGCCTCTTTTTAATTTCAGAAACACAGTTCTTGGGGTGCATACATCGAATCTCAGATCTGACTAAGATTCTAATTGATTTTATTCAATGAAGGTTAGAATAACATTCACCTTGCGACTTTGAAATTGCTAAGTCAAATCCACATAAGAATAGTACTCGCAAACTTCACAAGTGTCAAGTCTCCTGTCGATTCACACGAACCTTCTTTTTCTTTAAAGCTTCTCTATGGAAGCTATGGCCCTTCTAAATTCCCAGCTCTAGGAATCTGAATAAAAGATCCAATCTTTATTATCAAGAACCTTTCTTGATGATCAAGATCCTTGATCTTCTTCTTCTTGATTATTAAAAACTTAACACACAAGAGAAGAAAGGGGAGAGGGGTGACCATACACCACTAGAGAGAGGGGTTGGGCGTGAGATTTGAGGAGAGGGGAGAGGTTTCCAAATCTAGAAATTCTAGAAAAATTAAAGAATGCCCAAAGCCTTGGAGTCAACCCTCTTTATAGGCTTTATTGGTTGCTTGCAACCAAAGTTTCCTAATCCTTATCCCAATAAGGATTCCTCAATTAGTTTCCTATTTGGTTTCACCATAATTAATTAGAAACAATCAAAAATAGAAACTAATCTCATCCATTAGTGTCCCAACTAATCTTATCCTTATCCTAATCTAATTAGGATTCCTTGATTAGCAAGAAACTAATAGATTCTTTGTCCAACAAGGAATCTTTAATTAGTAACTAACTAACTAACCTTATCCAATAAGGATATTAGCTATTAGATACTAATTAAATAATAATAACAATTATTATTATTAATACCTCCATGAAGTGGGCGTCCCACCCTAGGTGGGCCCCACTCCACACGCCCCTAGGGTTTCCAAACCTATTAGGTCACTTTAATTATTCTTTTATAATAATTCCCAATGGGTCCTACCCTTTGGTTTTTCACATCCAATGTGATTCCACCTTTTAGAGCTTCACTATACCATATAGTGATTACTCAGAGAAATTAATTAATTTAATTATAAATTAAATTAAATACTTTAAGAAGGTCCTTGTATGTGGGATTTAAAGGGATCTCCTATTTCCGGTTGTGGGACCAAGTACTCAACCTTTTGGTTAAAGCATTGTTACTAGGAAACACCTTTCCTAAAACTCCATTAGGATCATAGAATGTTATCTAAGTCCCTGGACTTTCACCAATCACAATTAATATCCATTAACACCAATGTGACTAACCTCTAGAAATTTGAGAATTGCTTGTAAGTACCATCTCACAATATATTTACAAATAAATCCTTCAACATTCTGATATCACTTGTAAGCTTTCAGGATTGGAACAATTCCACTGTCTAGTCCCTAGCTTATGAATAGTACCCTTTCTCATGATTACTTTTTCATTGAACTGAACCTCCAAAACACTTTTGACGAAACTTTAGAAAAGAACTGACACATATATACTTATATATACTTTTCCATATTGAAAATATCAACTTCGATAAAGACCATTTTACCGAAAAGCACCAGTACTGGATTTAACAGTTCAGTTCAACAAGTATCACCTTGATATCATTATCTCCAATCAAGGAGTTGTGGATTCCTTATTAAGTGTTTACACACTTCTCCAAACATTGGGTAGATGACCCAATGTACCCGGAGTTAGTCCTGTGTATTGGACATTGCCGATTGGCACATCAAAGCAATATAGACAGATGTCTGAGAAGATGTTAACCTATCAGGTCTAAGGACAATTTGTCAAATGGATAACCCAAATACAATCTGACAGTGTATTCCATAGGGTATCCACTAGTGACCCCGTTCAGTATTATGTACTTGCTACAAATACTCAAATCTTAGTCAAGAGTCACCACTCTCTGTGAATGAGATTCATCACACTATCTCATAGAACTATACATGTGCAAGCCATGATGAAGTATGGCACCCAACCAGTACTCTAGAGGCTTTGAACAATAGTAGGTTTACAAGGAACCGAAAAATCATATCTCCTCGCAACCTTTGCATGATTTTCCCTACAATATTACTTATGGAACTTTATGTCATCATCAAATGTGACAGTAATTCATATAAATACCCTTTATACTTGGTTGTAGGAATATGATGCTTGTCTAATCCACATAGAAAAGTCTCTTATTGCTTTCGAGGGTATATATGTCCAACAATCTCCCACTTGCACTCTATGCCAATTAGATGTAAATATCCATCTTCTCAGTGATGTTTTTTCTGAAACACAGCTGAAGCATAACCTAATATACATGGGTCTGTTATGTCTGTTTTACCACACTATTGTAGTGATGCAATAACCTTGCAACTCTTGCAAATTTATATCAATAACCCAGTCTTAAAATACCAAACAAAAATGATACTGTCCAACAGTCATTTTTCATAAGTTAAACATGCTTTGTGCTTTACCATTATGCAATTCTCTGGACATAATCTGATCATATATCTTGTCACATCAACATGTGATGAATATTCGGTCTAGTACAAGTATACTATTTCATGATATTACATATCTAAGGGAAACAGAATTTCCATTTCATAAGGTAGAAACTCTTTTCTTGGAATCTTACTTGCACGAAAACATGATTTTTTATTGGGAGAATAACAATATCATTTCCCTTTGTCTCTAAGCCTTTAGGACTAAGAAAACATGTTGTCAAAATTTTTGTCCTTCATTGCAAAATTGTTAGATCAAATCTACGAGAAGAATAATATTCATACTTCATTCACAATGAAAAGAATATTATCTTTGCATAGAGCCATCAAAGTAATTATGCTCCCACTAACCAATTTGCACATAAAGGATACTTTCATTCTTAGATAAAAATCAAACAGTTTGATTATTTCATCAGAATAAAAGTTAGTCCAACTACAGATTCTGCGACTTGTGGGTTCTAGTGTACTATTTAGGTATAGTGAGAGTAGAGAGTTGATCTCTATCAATTCTCATAATTATTGATCTATTGGGCTTCCGCTTCTAAAACAATTCTAGATTCAGTTTCTCTACTAGGAAACTTGTATTCCTGTTTACAAATATCTTTTGTTATCCTGGAATAGAGACTAAATGTCTCTAATGCAAATCCCAAGCTCATCTTCCGTCAAATCATATCCAATATAATTCGATTTAACAACACCATCATGCTATGGTTTGTTGTGGGAATTATGTGAGACAAAATGTAATGAGAGTAAATTATGAAATGTCTATTAAAAGGTACTCTTCTCAATCATGGAAGACTTACCTAGCTGTTTCTTTATTTCAATGCGGAATTCCTTGAACTTTTCAAAGAAGGTGAAATAAAGTTAGCTACCTCTTAATGGAAGATTCATATGGTTACGATCATCCAACTTTTGTCCTATTCCCAAGTAGAAGTTTTATCTTCTTAGATTTCTCCTTCTCCTGTACAAACATGCAACTATTGCACTTATGCAAGATCATACCAAGCATTAAGAGCTAGAGACTAACAATTAAGTTGGACTTGATGAGTATACAAGCTGGATAATCCTTCCAAAGGTTTGTTCTGTATCCAATGACCAATTGCTTTACCATGAAGCACAATCCTTATACTTTCCTTTCTTCTCAGAAGAGCCCTTGTCCATACTACAAGAATACCGTTCCAATGGAAAATCTTGAATTTCTTTCCTTTGCATAAATGCTCGGGATTTAGAAAAACCCAACTCTTTTGAACATTTTTGCAAGTAGCATTGAACTCTTCAAAGGTTCTTAGCCATATACAACATGTAGGAATTCAGACAATCTGATTTCCTATTTGTTCAACATAACCATGTTAAAGGACTCCGGGAGTTTGTCGAGGATCATATCCTCTAATCCCATAAATTTATCCCAATTTATCTCAGCACCAAGAATTGGGATTTATGATTCCAATGATCTCTATCATATTAATTCTGTGACTGGGTTTCCCTAGTCAACTTGGTGTCCACTTGTCCTTTTATATAGTAAGCTGCCTAGCAGCCCTATTGTATTCTGTATCTCAAATGAGATTTAACATTAGTAGTGAGAATTTGGGTAATTCTTTTAGATAGTAAGCACAAACTTGAGATTCCTTTTCCATTCCAAACACTTTGAATTAGTCAAGAGATTCTCATTAAAGTCTTGGTAAGGTGGTTATGACATGACAATAAAACATACATCATAATATTTCACACATAATAATATCATTAGATCAGGGCTTTCGATCTTTGATGATATTGCTCATCATTTTGTCAAATTTCATAGACCCCTCAATCTATAAAATTAGGAAATATGTTACTTCATAATTCTAATGAGCATTGGGTGCCTTATAATACACATGCAATCTTCCATTTTAGGATAGTACCACACATGCACCACAAGGTGGATAGTAACTATCCATCACTGAGCATCTCATGCATAACTCCTTATGTAAATCAGTGACTCCCAATTTTCTTGCGACCTCCAAGGACAACATGACTGTCACTGTTTCAGCCGCCATCTTCCTTGGTTAAGTGAAACTCATCATTCTGGTTCGTCATATGATCAAGTAGGGTTGTGCCTCCATTTAAGTTAACACTCTCTATCAGGCTATACACAAGCCTATCTACTATAGAAATAAGGCTCTAAGAGTTTAACTCAGACTGAATTAAATTAGGATAAGGATAACAATTATTATTATTAATACCTCCATGAAGTGGGCGTCCCACCCTAGGTGGGCCCCACTCCACACGCCCCTAGGGTTCCAACCATTACTAGGTCACTTTAATTATTCTTTTAAAATAATTCCCAATGGGTACTACCCATTTGGTTTTTCACATCCAATGTGATTCCACCTTTTAGAGCTTCACTATACCATATAGTGATTACTTAGACAAATTAATTAATTTAATTATAAATTAAATTAAATACTTTAAGAAGGTCCTTGTGTGTGGGATCTAAAGGGATCTCCTATTTCCAGTTATGGGACCAAGTACTCAACCTTTTGATTAAAGCATTGTTACTAGGAAACACCTTTCCTAAAACTCCATTAGGATCGTAGAATGTTATATAAGTCCCTGAACTTCCACCAATCACAATTAATGTTCATTAACACAATGTGATTAACCTCCAGAAATTAGAGAATTGCTTGTAAGTACCATCTCACAATATATTTACAAATAAATCCTTCCACATCCCGATATCACTTGTAAGCTTCCAGGATTGGAACAATTCTACTGTCTAGTCCCTAGCTTATGAATAGAACCCTTTTCTCATGATTACTTTTTCATTGAACTAAACTTCCAAAACACTTTTGAAGAAACTTTAGAAAAGAACTGACACATATATATATTAATATATACTTTTCCATATTGAAAATATCAACTTCGATAAAGACCATTTTACCGAAAAGCACCAGTACTGGTTTTGACAATTCAGTTCAACAAGTATCACCTTGATATCATTATCTCCAATTAAGGAGTTGTGGATTCCTTATTGAGTGTTTACACACTTCTCCAAACATTGTGTACATGACCCAACGTACCCAGAGTTAGTCCTGTGTATTGGACATTGCCGACTGGCACATCAAAGCCATATAGACAGATGTTTGAGAAGATGTTAACCTCTCAAGTCTAAGGATAATTTGTCAAATGGATAACCCTAATACAATCTGACAGTGTATTCCTTAGGGTATCCACTAATGACCTCATTCAGTATTATGTACTTACTACATATACTCACATGTTAGTCAAGAGTCACCACTCTCTGTGAATGAGATTCATCACACTATCTCATAGAACTACACATGTGCAAGCCATGATGAAGTACGGCGCCCAACCAGTACTCTAGAGGCTTTGAACAATATTAGGTTTACAAGGAACCAGAAAATCATATCTCCTCGCAACCTTTGCATGATTTTCCTACAATGTTACCTATGGAACTTTATGTCATCATCAAATGAGACAGTAATTCATATAAATACTCTTTATAGTTGGTTGTGTGAATATGATGCTTGTCTAATCAATATAGAAATGTCTCTTATTGGCTTTCGAGGGCATATAAGTCCAACAGGGACTCCCTCAGAATCAACTTCCCTCAAGAAGAACCAACTTCTCTCATCCCCAGTGGAACTAAAAACAAACCCCGGGTAGAGACAACTTCTCTCTCCTCAGTAGAGATAACTTCTCTCAAAATTCCCCCCAATGGAATCACTCCCTCCCTAGCGGAATCAAACTCCCTCACGAATGGAGAAAAATTCCTCAGAGGAGTTGACCTCAATCAAAGAGACTTTCCCCAGAGGAGCAAAAAAAAAATCTTCAAGAGAGTGCAAATCAACAATCCCTCAAGGTGTCCCAAACTTTAGTCCCCTAGCATGCACTTCGTCCAACTCTAAAAAGTCCTTCTAGATCCCCTAGAAACTACGAGTGCAAGCACAATATCACAACTACGTCCCCCAGCAGAAACATCACCCCTCCATTCCCCAGAGGAGTGCCATTCATGGTAATGACGGGAGAAGATCTATTTTCCCAGCAAATCTCAGGCTCCTCCAGCCAATCACGGGTATGAGTGAAAATCGGAAACGGCCTCATTACGCAAAAATTACGTGACTCCCAGACATAGTCTCGTGACTATGGGCAAAAAAGGGATAAAATTTGATCAGCTTCACAGGCATGAGGAAAACCGGCAATGGCATCATTGTGCAAAAATTCCTCGACCCACATAACATGGTCATTCCAAAGGTAAAAAAGGGAGAAAAAGCTAAAAATCAATTTGGTAACACTATCCGGCAGCAATCAGACTCACCGAACTTCCCCAATTATCCCCAACAAATGATTGACTTCCCATGCATTCCCCAGTAGAGAATCTTTCGGAAGGCATCTCCCCTAACAGGTGGACAAAATCAATAAATCCCCAGCACACCTCAAATGCCTAAGTAGTGGTTTACAGCAGAAGTCCACTCCTTGGCAGAGCCCCAAAGGCGAGCAATCTCCAAATCCCCAACGGACCCCCAACGGAAGCCTCCGACGGTTCACAACAATGCTCTTCCCCAGCAAGAGTTCAAAAGCCCATCAGATAAGCTTCTCCCTGGATAAGGCCGTCAGCCTGCCATAACAACCCAAGCCTTCTCATCCCCAACGGTGTCTACTCTGAATCATACCTCTCTCTCCGAGAGCGAAAAACAACCTTGTTAAGCCCTAATCTAGGCAATTTATAGGCAAATCTAAAAATCTAACTAAGCATTTTTGTCAAAGTTAAACTCTTTGCAAAAGTTTCCTATACTTCCTAAAAATATTTTCAAAAATAAACGTGTGGTGTTCAAAGTCCGTTTGTACCAACCTACACCAAGCAGCCCCGGCAAGCAAGCAAAGAAAGCTGATGCCGCCCACCTCCTCTAATTGTGAATTGCCACAGAGTCATGGGAAAGCATTTCTGTCTTTATCCCTGCATGAAAGCATAGCATCATATTAACATAATCAAGATTCAGTCCATCTTGGACAACTCAAATTCTTCAAGCATCACGCCTCGAAACTTTTGTGACACCCCCGTTTGTCCTAGACATCCTAGTGCTCCGTGATAATCTCGTCACACCGTAGTTTCACTAGCTTATCCTTCTTTTGTGACACCCCCGTGTGTCCTAGACATCCTAGTGCTCCATGACAATCTCATCACACCGCAGTTTCACTAGCTTATCCCTCTTTTGCGACACCCCCGTGTGTCCTAGACATCCTAGTGCTCCGTGACAATCTTGTCATTCCGCAGTTTCACTAGCCTATCCCTCTTTTGTGGGGCCCTCGTGAGTCCTTGACATCCTAGTGCTCCGTGATAATCTCGTCACACCGTAGTCTCACTAGCCTGTCTCTCTTTTACGACACCCCCGTGTGTCCTTGACATTCTAGTGCTCCGTGATAATCCCGTCACACCGCAGTCTCACTATCCTATCCCCTTTTGTGACACCCCCGTGTGTCCTAGACATCCTAGTGCTCTGTGGCAATCTCGTCACACTGCAGTCTCATTAGCCTGTCCCACTTTTTTAACACCCCCGTGTGTCCTTGACATCCTAGTGCTTCGTGACAATCCCGTCACACTGCAGTCTCACTAGCCTGTCCCCTTTTGTGACACCCCCGTGTGTCGTAGACGTCCTAGTGCTCCGTGACAATCTCGTCACACTGCAGTCTCACTAGCCTGTCTTCTTTTTTTGACAACTTGTGTGTTCCTGACACCCCATGTGTCTTCTGTCCGACTCGGTTAATCAGCTCCAGGAGATACCATCTTTTTGGCTAAGGGTCTCCGGACCATGCCATCTGTGCATCCATAGTCTTCCCTAGCTACTCATTATCCCTTAGCAATAGTCTTGGTCACTTCACATGCATTCACCATTTGCATATCACGCACCCTGCTGCACTACCCTTACCCTATCTCAGTGTAAAAATTGGATGATTCCAGTCTTTGTCATTCAAATCGCCAATCTCGGCTTTCTCCAACAAAGAGAGGCAGCTGTAAGCACCCAATTTTTATACCCCGTGTTAACTATAGTTAATCCTCTTAACCCTAGCAAACCCTAGGTCCTAAACCCTAGGTTAAACCCTAACCCTTGGTAAACCCGAGTTAAACCCTAGATGGACCCTAGGTCGAACCCTAACCGAGCCAAACCTAGCCTTTGTCTAGCCAAACCTAGCTATGCCTAGCCAAAGCCTAGCCAAGCCTAGCCAACCCTAGGTCCAAAGCCCTAGTGAACCCTAGGCCCAAGCCCTAGTAAACCCTAGGTCCCCAAAACCTTGCATCTCGGCCTAGGCCCGAGCAAGGGCCCAACTAAATTCAAAAAACCCCACTTGAGTGTGTGCAGACCTGGGCCAAAGGCCTAATGGACAAAATATCATGGGGTCGGTAATGGTATTACTGACACCTAGTTTTGCAAAGAAATGAGGGTTTCGGTAATCGAATTACTGACACCCTTGGTTTTTCACTTCTGTGTGCAACAACCCCCTGTGCAGGTCAGGCACGCCTGCACCACCACTCCCCTCACCTGCAGCTCCCTCTCCAGCCACTGTAGCACCTCCCAACCTCTGTACAAATCCCCTTGGTGTCCCCAAGGGGGTCCGCTATAAATTCAGCCACCCCCAACCTTGAAAACCATATGAAAAACCCCCATACTCGAAGCCCTGCTCGTTTCCAGGCTTCCAACCCTCTCCCCAAGTCCTTAGGTGACCCCCAGAAGCTACCTCAACACTCGCCACCATCCGTCACAACCACCACAACACCACCACCGCGTCTTGCTGCCCACCACCAGCCACCACCATCTCCAGACGAAGGCATCGGGGTAGGGCTTCCCCTTACCCATATATACTCAGTTTTGTACATCCATGTGAGCCCCTGGTCCATTCCAGGGGAGTTTTCATTCAATTCAGTTTTGAAGAAACGCCCACAGTGGGGGTCCTTCCCACCTTCTTCACGGTGTGGAAGACCCCCTCAGGGTATAGTGTCGTCCCAATGATTTCAGGGGGTTCTGGGGGTCCCTCACACAATGAGGGAACCCCTGGTTCACCCCCTGTAGCAACCCTTAGGGCTGTCTTCAAATTCTAAAAATTCTCTGGGTGTCGGTGGACCCCACCTGAACCTTCCCAAGGCCCAAACAAGGGCCAGGGTTGATCTCTAGGATCTCCCCTACATTTCATCATAAGGGACCTTGACCCTTAGTTGAGCTTAACGGGGGTTAAAACTCAAAGAAAGCAAATCGGGCAGAATGTCGGCAATATCAGTGCCGACATTCTTAATTTTATGTGACAGTGCAAACAGGCCACTTTGGCACATTGTGGGGCCCACACCAGGCCACCCCTGAGGTTTAGCCCAGACCCATTTTACTCCCCTCATCCCAGGCTTCAAAACCACAAGTTGTGGGCCCCTCAAATTCTCCCTTAACTCGAGTTACAGGGGTGTGAAGTTGGCCAAAAACCACTGTATATGTCGGGGATCTCTTTACCGATATTATGCATTTTCGACTTTTTAAGCCCATACAGTGGGTACATAGCCCATGGGGGCCCTCCTTTGGACTTGGCCTTGACCCTTGGGGACAATCCTGACCCTGACTAGACTTAACCATGGTTAACTCAACCATGATTGAGAGTTAACCATGGTTAACTCACCAAATCAACTTGTAAAACTTCTAAAAAATTGAGAAAAATCTCAAATGGCATTGTTAACATTATAGAATGCTTTACCTTGGTTAATTCGACTAACCATGGTTAAATCCATATCTCAACTATGGTTAGCCCAATCAACTTGGGTAATTTTGGGAAAATCCCTCCAACTCATAAGTAATTTTTAAGGACCATAAAACTAATTTTGGACCTTAACCATAGGCCTACCAGGCCGAACCAAGCCTATCGGGCTTAATCTAGGCCTACCGGGCCGATTCAAACCTACCAGGCCGAACCCAAGCCTACCGGGCTTAACCTTAGGCCTACCGGGCTGAACTCTTGGCCTACCGGCCCATACCTTAGGCCTACTGGGCCGAACCCTAGCCTACCGAGCTCACCCAAGGCCTACCGGGCCTAATCTTGGCCTACTGGGCCAAAACCTAGTCTACCGGACTTCTTCTCAGCCTACCGATCCAAAGCCTACCGGACTTCAATCTTGGCCTACCGGGCCCAATCAACTAAATCAAGCACTTGACCAACCCGTTCAACTCAACCCTAGTCTACCGGACTAGACCCTAAGCCACCCTTGGTGCACACACAACACACCCCTTAGCCTCGGCATGAGCTCATGTGCTAGAATTATGCTCAATCTGATCTCACCCCAATGTGAGTACGTAGGCAGCCCAACTCAGGCCCGACCCTAGTTTAGCTTTTCCTTTCTTGGATTAGTATAAACTAAAACCTAAGGCATTTGACTAAAAATTTGACTCGAAATTGGCTTAAACCTAGGAATTAGGGAACTGTTGTAAAACAGAAGTGCTAGGATGCCTAACACCTTCCCGGGCTTAACCAAACCGCTTACCTAGAACTCTAAGTAGATCAAGACCTTATCCTATGAATGGGACCTATCCCTTCCGAATAAATAAGTAGCAACTCTAAACATAAAATCAATCTACCACATCGCCAGGACATCATCAACACCTGTGGGCAGGGACCCAAAATTCGTGTTCACATTTAGCTTTATGATTATGTCTGTATATGCAAACTTGGAATACCGATCATCTTATATAGAAAAGAAAATTTTGGTTTAGGCTTCCGCATTCATGTTATAGCTTCCGCATTCTAATTCATGTCATATTATGGTATGTTCACCTTGTTCATTATAGGATAGTTTGACCGGTAAGAATAGTCACCTCTAAAGTATCCCTTAACTACTAGGAGGTATTTTGGGACGCGACAGATTATTGACATTCTGGACAATTTCCCTTTTTGTTCATTTTAACCATGGTTAAGCTAACCTGGGTAGCTTAGAAAGACTAAGAGAGGAGGGGAGGTCCCGAGGACCAAGATTAGGCCCTAGAATGGACCAGGGCCCACCCAAGAGGGCACAGGGACTGTTGTAAAAGAAAAGGCCCAAAATTGAGGTATTGTGTTTACCGCCATTCTAGAATTTCCCCAGAAACTGGTTAGCTCCCCTTAGCATGGCACCACAACAACTCCAAGGGATTCCTTATGAGCTTGGACGTTCCTGGAAGGTCCAGGAGGTGGGGGAAGGCCAGTGCACCATGTGTGGTGGTGTGGGCATTATCGAAACCGCCTGGGGGTCCCCTTGCCTATAGAAAAAGGCAAGATGGCCCTCTAATGCCTACTGTGTGACCAAGATATACCCTTGGAAACAGACCAGGGGTATTTTACAATGATTTTGAAGGTAAAAGGAGGGGGTAGGGGAGGACCCTACCTTACTGATGCTACTCCGACTGCAATGGTGACCGTGACTACGGTGGTGGCGCCAATGAGGGGATCTACCTGTGGGAGAATAGCCTAAGCCTATTCCCTAGGTTCACACTCTCCTCTTAGAGCTCTACTTGAGGATTTTTTCTAGGAATTCAAATTCTATAAGGTTTCACCAGGGTGATTTTCGAGTGGGGGGTTAGCACGGGGTTTAAAGATTAGGGGAAGCTTGGATTTTATCGAAGAAGGACTAGTGACACGATAGGCAGTAGGACAGAGGCTGGTAGAGGTCTCAAGGAGGAGTGAGAGGCATCAGAGGCATACCTAAGCACTAGGGAGGGTAGTTGAGTTGCTTTTACGCAAACTCTGGTAATGACGGTAATTCCAGTACTGCTATTTCCCTACAAGGGTAAATGGATAATGGGGTAGAATAATTACTGTTATTCTTGGTTTTTTTTAGAAATGGGCCTGGCCCAGCTGATTTTGGCTTGCACGCGGTACGGTTTCTAACCATAAAAGGAATGTCGGTAGTTAGACTACTGACATTCAGAGATTTTTGAATTTTTGAGGGCTGGGCCCCCCTCCCAAGGCTTGACGAGGGTTTGTGGACCCTGTATGGGCCCAAGGTTGCTTGGCTACGGGTTCAGGTCCTAGGGCCTTGGCTAGGGTTAACTCAGGGTTTAATTAGGTTAGACCTAGGGTTGACTAGGGTTAACTCAGGGTTGACCTAGGGTTTAACTAGGATTAGACCTAGGGTTTACTTAGGGTTGACCTAGGTTTTCATTGGGGTTAACCTAGGGTTTACTTAGGCAACACCTGGGGTTAACTAGGGTTAACCTAGGGTTCACTCAGGGTTGACTGGGGTTAACATTGGTTAAATTGCTTGACAACGGTTAAAGAGGGGTGTAAAATTTGGGTTAACCATAGAGAGATGGCATGTCCTGGAAGCGTTAGCCAAATTGAGAAGAGGCATTATCCAGAGGTGCCACTACGTTAAAAGGGGTTTTAAGGGACAAACGACAACTTATGGCCGTCGATTTTGTTCAACCCCAAAACCTATGGGGGTATCGAAAGGGGGACATGCAAGGTGATTGAAGACATTTTTTACATGAAGGAGGCTATATCACGACAAGGTAATCAATATCGGCGTTTTCTTATCAAGTGGTTGGGTAAACCTTCAAGTGAAAGCACTTGGATTTCTGAGGAAGACTTAAAACAATTGGATCCAACCATCTATGATCAGTATAAGCATGTTTTCTCGTCGGAGCCGAGATCTCTCCTTCCCAGGGGGATTGATGCTGGAGCATATTAATATTATGTTGACTAAAAGAGCTTATCTTAGTCTTGAAACTGGTCAAAGTAATAGAAAAGTCAAATGGTCAAAGTAATGGTAAAGTCAATAGTCAAAGCATGGGAGACATGAAGTCAATATTTCTAAAAGATGTAGGAACTTAGGAAAGTATAGTCATTTCTAGAAAAGTGTCTAGAAAATGTAGGAACTTGGGAATGTGTAGTAGTTTCTAGAAAGTTCCAAAAGGTCTATAAATAGCCATGTACTCAGACATTTGGGACATGAATGAACTTAGCTTTGAGTTATCTACTCCATTTCATCTAGATATCTTCTAGATCTTGTAGTTCTCTACTTCTCTTATCTAGTCCTTCTTTCACTCAATTCCTAGAATCACAAGAAGTCCATTTCCTAGCTGATTTTCTCATTTGCTGCGTCATATGGCTAGCACTCCCCTTAGTTTTGTTGAGGTATATTATTTTTATTATTTATCAAGTGCTATTATTTAGCTTAGCGAGTTAATCAATGGTGAGTAGATGTCTTACTTGAGGGAAATTCCCTTCTTGTGACTAGACCCAAATACAATCTGTTTTTTAGTTCTTGTAATTTTAGGTATTATATTTTTATATTCTTTATTTCCTCAAAAATATTGATGTAGAAACTGATTTTTTTTTTCTTTTTTTCATGTGCAACTACACAATGTGAGCTACATTACATGGGGCATGAACGACGACTTCTGCATAAATGCCTCACCTTGCTCTCGATTGCCCTTCTACTTTTGCCTTAGCTGTCGATAAATGCCCTTTGCTCTAGGCTTCATTAGCTGTAAGTTTTATCATTTTGTTAAAATCATTTATTATCTTGTTTTGTTAATAATATAATTTTTTTCTGATTTCTAAAGTAGATTTCTTCGCTAAAGTAGTTAATTATATCATTAAAACTATATAGAAACTACGATGTTGAATCAACAACTTCTTAAAAGGATAATTAATTTCATGTTTCACCTTGCTATCCGCTGTAAGTCTCACCATTTTGATCGGGTACTCAGATTTTTTATTGAAATTTAATTCTTGCTAATCTGATTTTTTATGAGTTATATAATGTTACATAATAAGAATATTGAATGTTACTTTATGTAAGTTATTCTAATCGCTGTAGAGTTGATAATCTGATATTTTTATAATTTAGTATTATTATAAGAAAATAATTACTTTTAGGATTTAGCTACATGTAGACTCGATGGACCGTGGACATCCCACTCTTACCAGTTCGATAAACAACTAAGTTGTGGGCCCCATCGTAAAGTATTTTTGCTTGTGCTAAGAAGAGGGGGCATCTATAACTAGCACTCCCTTTAGTTTTGTTGAGTTATATTTGTAGACACCCCATTTTTGCACGCCATAATGATTTAACTCCAAGTGTCAAAAGGTGAACTCCAAGACGAGATCCAGACTCCAATATATCCAAGGTCGAAGGTAAAAGCAAAGCCCAATCCCAACCCGAGCCTAAACTAGCCAAGACCCAAGTGACAACGCCCATTTAATATAGAAGAATCCTGCGCCCTTTAAAAGGGCGCGCCCCCCATTTTACTCAAAATCGGCTTCCACGACCTTCTAAAAGGTGCGGTATGGAAAACATTACATCCAACTTCGGTTTGCGTGCACTTCATTTTTTCTTTGGGTTTTGGATTATTTTTTTACTCCCACATCGAGAAAAAACAAGAAGATCCCTTCCTTTCACTATTATAGAAGGCATCACCTCCTACTCTTCAAATAAACTTTGAAAAGGCCAAGCTTTGCCAACCCATAACTTTGGGAAACCTCTAATTTCTGAGAGTGTGAGCCTTCAAAAAACGCAGCAAGTGCAGCCAGAATCCTTCGAAGCCTTAGGATATTCAAAGAGCTCTTTAGTTCTTCTTCAACTCTTACTTTAGGGAAAAGGGGCCTAGTTCATTGGAGTCCGGATCTTGTCATCGTGGAAGGACATTCTTGGATGCTTGGAAAACCAAATAAAAGGGAAAAGGTATGCTACATCTCCAATCTTCTACTTCTACCCATTCAAGTCTTTTTTTCCCTCACTTTCTCTTAGTAGCTCAGTGATTTCCCTCGGGGAAGAGGAAATCCGGGTGAAGGAAAGGGTTGGAAGACTAGGTCTTCGATTTATTTATTTCATTTTTTATTAGTAGTTTTTGTCCCTTTTTCACCCAAACATAGGCGGGGTCCCTCTTAACTCGATCGAGGAGAGAGCGTGACCGTTCACCGATTTAGGAAAAAGGGGATTTACTGCGCAAGTAGAGAGAAAATCACCCTAACTTGATCGAGGAGGGGTGACTTTCCAATCTCGAAATAAAAGAAAGCAAGTAAAGAGAAAATCATCCCAACTCAGTCGAGGAGGGGTGAGTTTTCAATCTCGAAACAATAAAAAAGGAAAAATAATTTTAAATTAAATTAAGAGGTAACCGTCGTTCGACGGATGAGGTGGGGTGCCTAACACCTTCCCCAGCTCATAAGAGAATCCCCGGACCCAATCTCGGTTTTCTTTTAAATCGAAGGTTTTATTTGTGGGTGACTAATCACACTTGGATTTATGATTGGTGACGACTCTAAAAGATCTCGGCTTCTCATCAGTTGAAAAACACTGATGTGGGGAGAAGATCGACCCGGGCCAGCTATCGCACAGCTAGCGACTCTGCTGGGGATTTACAGGATTCAAGCCTCAATTTAATTTTCTCTATTAAATTAATTTTTTTTGTTATTTTCATTTTTTTGTTTGTCATTTATTACTTGTTTTCTTCTGTTTTATCTTTTGCACCGTCACGGCATTCACTTTCCCCTCATGTTGTTCGAATCCGGACTCACCCCCATTTTTGGAACTAAGTAGTTGAACGACCGTGGATAGCATTCTGGAAACGGCGAGGAAACATTCCAACCCAGATCATTTTGAATAAAAGAAGTGCACGGGTTGTGCATGGATATTTTATGATTATAGGACCCTTTTTAGGTGGAATTTAGAAACCTGCGAACCCTATATAGAAATATTTGTGAGAAAACGTTGACTTGCATGGTTTTCATAACGATATTGAATGATAGAAGTATTTAGAATAGTCATCTACACAATGTTCAACTGAGTGGTGACGTAAGTCTTTGGTATCCGCACTGGATATTACAGAACAACTACCTTACAAGCTCAGGCATTAGAACATTCCTTGTTCACCATTTTGATTATCTCTGTGTTGTGTTGATGATTTGAAATTCTTAAATCTCTGTTGATGGACACTTATGTGTAAGGAACCTTTCTTTAGCTAAAACTTTGAACTTCGTACTTCAAAAAAAAAAAAAAACCAACAAACTTTAGTCATTGATTTTTCCCCTAAGTCCTATATGCAACCTTGTTGGAGGTCAAAACCTCAATCCCGCATTTGTGTTAACACCCCCAAAGTCCTACAAGCAACCTTGTTAGAGGTTACACCTCTATCCCGCCTTTGTGATTTTTTCCCTAAGTCCTACGGGCAACCTTGTTAGAGGTTACACCTCTATCCCGCCCTTGTGATTTTTTTTTCCCTAAGTCCTATGGGCAACCTTGTTAGAGGTTACACCTCTATCCCACCTTTGTGATTTTCCCCCTACTCCTACGGGCACCCTTGTTAGAGGTCCTACTTCTATCTCGCCTTTGTCAATTTCCCCTAAGTCCTACGGGCACCCTTGTTAGAGGATCATCCTCTATCCCACTTTGTGTTTTTTCCCCTAAGTCCTACGGGCAACCTAGTTAGAGGATTACACCTCTTTCCTGTTTTATTTTTACCCCTTCCCCTAGACTTTATAGGTTAGCTTTGACTCACTTTTGAAAAAAAAAATCGAATCGAATCGAAATTTTGGCTCAAGAAAATTCTCACCCAACAGAAGTGTCCATCATCAGGGATATTTCTATATTTGATCTTTTTGGTTTTCAAGTTATTCATAACAACTCCAGGGAAGGAAGTATCATCTGCATTGACTCAGCATTATCAGGAGCTCTTATTTGCTAAGGTCTAGACAAAACACACTCGGGATGGAAGAAGGCAATGGTCCCGTTCGAGCAGGATTTAGGCAAGAAACCAGGGCTGACTTCGTTGATATGAAAAGTATTCTTCAAAAAATGCAACTCATGGCGCAACGAATCTTGGACCAAAGCAAGGGACCAGAGATCCGTGGAACATCTAATGTACACCCTCCAAATTCTCCAAAGCAAACACGGACAGATACTCTGCCACATAGGGATCAAGTAAAACCAGTTTACCTTGGAAAAAAAGAAGAATGGCGTCATGAGAGACCCAAGAGTGCGCTAGCCACACAGGTAGAAAAGCTTGCAAAAGATCTGAGATCGGTGAAAGGCTCCAACCCCTTTTCCAAGATTGGTATTGATGACCTCTGCCCATATTCTGTGTCAAGTCTCCCGCCAAATTTTGAGATTCCCAAGTTTAACAAGTACAATGACCAGAGCTGTCCTGTGGCACATTTAAAACTCTATGGAGGTTCCTTGGGAGTATATGGGAAGAATGAGCAGCTGATGTTGCAGCTTTTTCAAATGAGTCTATCAGGGGGAGCTCTCCAATGGTTTTCAGAACTTGATCACTCCAGAATCAAATGCTGGATGGATTTGGTAGAAGTGTTCGTAGCTCAATATCGGTACAAAATGGAGGTAACTCCCACCTGGTTAGATCTCCTCAAAATGGAGAGGAAGGCATCAAAATCATTCAGGGAGCATGCATACCGATGGCACGATACAGCTGCCAAGGTTAGACCCCCTATGATGGAAGAGGAGATGGTCAGTACTTTCATTTCAACGTTGAAAGCCCCGTATTACGAGCGCCTAGTGACACAAACAAAGTCAAGCTTTGCAACTATTGTCCGGTATAGGGATGACATTGATGAAGGGGTCAGAACTGGGAGAATTATGGACTATACAACTTTTCATAAGGTAATGCACTATTATGGTAGTGAGAACTCTGCCCCAAGGAAAGCATATGAGGGGAACTCCCAACCATTTCACAAGCACTCTCAGCCTCAACCATCAGTAACAACGGAAAGATACATGCAACCCACTCAAGTGGAAATGCCTCAACAAGAGCAACAATGCATAAATCAGAGTCAAAATTCACTCTCGATGTATGATGAGGACATCACAACTACCTCTCGGGCAATCAATGTCATAGACATGGAAGGATGCAATGTTGACCCGTCTCTATCTCAAGCCCAATTTCAAGCTCTTTTGAACAAGATTCAAGTCTCCCCTATCTCCAACACCATATCCAAACAACAACCACCAGTTCAACGACAGCCCATCATCTTGAATTGGCCCTCCCCCATCATTATCTCATCCAATCCTATGCCATGACGAATCATATTTGATTGGCCTACCCATCCATCCAATCAAACTCCGACCCCATGACCTGTTGTGCTTGACTGGCCTTCCCCTCCTTCCAACCAAACTCCTGTCCCAACAGACTTGAAAAGGGCTCCCTTCAATTGTAACAATATCCAACCAATGAGGAATGAAGTCCTAGGAGAGGTAGTTGTCAATGTCGAAGAATTCAGGGAGTGCAGACAAACTCATAAATCAGACTTGACCAGAGAAAAGGAGAAAATCAGAGAAGATGAGGAAGAAAGAAAAAGGTAAGAAAGAAAAAGAGGCTGAGGGAGAAAAGAAAGAAATAGAGACTGAAAGAGAAGGAAAAGAAAAAGAGGATGAGAGACAAGAAGAAGAAGAAAGAGATGATGAAAGAGGAAAAAGAGAAAGAAGAGAAGATGAAAGAAAAGAATCTGAAAAAGCAAAAGGGTACACAATCTTTAATGGATCTATGGAGGACATCTTTGAGCGGGTTAAGAAAACAGAGTATTTCTTTTTTGAACAAATAGGTCCACAAGAAAAAGCATCCGAAGAGGACTGGGATGGAGGTCAGAAAGAAGGTTCAGATCGATCAGGTATTTTGTCTTGTGCAGGTAAGGAAAATTCAATCTACCCTTTGAGGGCAAATGAAAAGGTGATGAATTGGGAGGTGGCTCCCATCTTATGGTGCAAGCTCGACCATACCTCAATGGTCTCCGGAAAGCAAGGTTTCATTAGATGTTTGGTTACCACCCAAGGATAAGCCTTCGGCCTCGAGTGGTATTAATTTAGAAGGCAACTCTTTTTATTAAAAAAACAAACAAAAAAAATGGAAAAAACAAAAAAAAAATGAAAAATGAAAAAAAAAATTTGTGTTTTTTTACTAGACTATTTCAAAAAAAAAAAAGTTTTTATTTACAAGTATTTTGTTTTTGTTTTGAAAAAAAAAATTTGGTAAAATATGATGAAAAGAATTTGACTGAAATAAATGAAAATGGGTAAAATGGATCCTCTAAAGAAATTTCAGATTTTCTCTGGATCATCATGAGAAAGGCATTAAGAGTTAAGACCAATGTAGGAGAATCTGAATCCAAAAGCCTAGGTTCAAAGGAGAGACCCAAGATGGTGACCATTAAAGTCCAGCTCACTTATAAACAGCTAGCTAATATGAAGACATGCAGATATGGGATCCTGAATGAAATAACTTCAAGAACAAGCAGATGAAGGTACTATGCGAGCAGTTCAAGATCACCCACTACGATTCCTCCTGATATAGACCACGGGTGAATGAAGTCATAGAAGCAGCAAATAAGAGACCTGAAGTGAATAATTGAAGGATGTTCATGCATATCGAATATCAGGTGGTGTAATTCTACGATGAAAGCCAAAACATGATGGTTGATTCACCTCGAGAATCCAAGCTAAGTCATCCCTACATAACCAGAAAGGTGTTTTCTAGGGGAGCTCTCATCATGACAGACAAAGAAGATCTTCCTGAGCCAATTAATTTGGACTCTGTCAAAAATTCAAAAGGTACTATGCATAGTTCAATCTTGAGTTGCATGGTTAAAATTGAAAGGAAGAGAGGTCATCCTTGCATTTCTCCCATCAACATTATATGTCATCTAGTCAGTCCCTTTGAGCCTTAACATTCGTTTCACAACTAAACTAGGACATTTTGCACCCACACTGGGGCATTTTGGGTACAACCGAGTAAAGCCAAAAGTTAAAGTTACCCCAGTGTCCTTACACTGGGGCAGTTTTATTTTTATTTTTTTTATTCCCGTGATCAATTATGAAAGAAAAAAAAAGGTCAATTGCTTCCGCCAAAATTCAAGGTACCCCAGTGTCCGTACACTGGGGCATTTTTTTTGTCTCCCATGAAAAAAAAATCATCAAAGCAGTACAACTGGGTAGAAGCCAAAAGTTAGAGAAACCCTAGTGTTCATACATTGGGGCAATTTTTTTAAATGCCCTGTGAAAAAGTTAGGGAGGAAAAAGCAAGACAGGCGGGAAAAATAGCCTGAAGAGAAAATGAACAAAACCCAAAAGCAAGCAAATGTCTCAGTTCTTCCAAATCATCACAATCTATGAGCCTTCATCCTACCTTTCAAAAACCCTAACCATAGCCTACGCTTCGTCCTACCATTAAAGTCCTCTCGGATCAATGATAAACATTGAATCTTACAATTGGATTACACATATGCATACATGAGTTCAGGTGATGATGAATTAGAGTGATTGAGAGAAAACTATAAAGAAAAGCATGGCTTGAAAGGGCACAATGAAAACCCGAAAGGGCATTGCAAGTAAAAATGTCAAGTCATGGCAAGATCAAATTACTGCGGGCATGATGAAAACCCCTTTGGGACATCGATGCGCAAAAATTATGCAGGCCAGACCTGTTGAAAATCATAACTGGCATCAAGGGCAAAAAAGGCACAAAAAAGGAAAAAAGAAACCAGCTGCAGCAGTCAATTTTACATCATAACCAAGTCTCAATTCTCAGGATGAAAACAGAAGCAGTTACAAGTCGAACAGTATCATATAGTTGTTGCACCACTGAGGGTTAATCCAAAGGATTTAGGCAAATGTGATAAAAGTGGATACTATGTGGGTCTAAACATTTTGAAAGTGGTTTGAATCATGCCCACCAATTTTAATCTTATCATAATTCTCATCATCATATTTTTCAAAGAAAAAAAAAGTGTGTTTGCTCGGATGTTTTTGAACTACGTTGGTCTGATTCTCTTTTCAAGGGATACATAGGCAACCTTCATAAGTGCGACCCCACTGATGGAAATTTTTCTGGTTTGTTTATTTCTTTTTTTTCCTCTCTTAAAAAAAATAAAAATAAAAAAAAAGTTTGTGACCCCCATTTCGACTGGACTCTGCAATGATTTTCAATAATATTCTTTATTTGTTTTATTACAAATTATATAAAAAATCATAAATGCAGAAAGTGAAATCTCTAAATCTTTTTCAATGGTTCTCGGCTCAGTACAGTCAACTTCAACGACACCATGCCCATCATCAGCCCCTGGCTCTTTTCTGCTCCGCCCACCTATAAAGTCATTAATATAGGGAGTAAATTGCATTATTTTTCTTGACATAAATACTACTGCATAAACTGATAACTTTCAGGGAATCAAATGACCAATGTCAAGGAATGAACATGTATGTATTGAAAAGAAATATCAACTAAATAGTATTTACCTGTGCAGGACCAGGAGCAATATCGAAGTTCATATCCGAGTCAAAAAAGTACTTTCAACTGGAGCTCTATGCTACAAAGTAAGAAGAGAATCAACAATGTGTCCCAAAAAAAAAAGGATTTTTAAGCACGCTTACCTCGCTTACCTACAATCAGTCAATGGTTGTACGGTTGGAAACCGTGCTACATTAAAATTTAGGCTTTTTTTCAAACTTAACACCAATCGACAGTCTGATTCATTCCATAATCATGATTGTTTGACTATTACTGCTATGAAAATGATGTGAGCATCCTCGAACTGAGTTACAAATTTGAGAAAAAAAAATATTTTTCAAAAATTGTTTAAAAGCTTTCACATCTACCTTATTTACTACCCCATTTGCGCAGGTTCGGATCAAACCTGTGAGGGAGATTGAGGTTCATGATAGTGCCCACGTGCCAGTCAAGGATGCACACATTAGTTTTCAAGTGCAAAAATGGGCCTATGTCTATTCTTCTTTGCCATTCTTTGCAAGCAAATCCGGCAAAGAGGGGCAGCTGTAGACACCCCATTTTTGCACGCCATAATGATTTAACTCCAAGTGTCGAAAGGTGAACTCCAATATATCCAAGGTCGAAGGTAAAAGCAAAGCCCAATCCCAACCCGAGCCTAAACTAGCCAAGACCCAAGTGACAACGCCCATTTAATATAGAAGAATCCTGCGCCCTTTAAAAGGGCGCGCCCCCCATTTTACTCAAAATCGGCTTCCACGACCTTCTAAAAGGTGCGGTATGGAAAACATTACATCCAACTTCGGTTTGCGTGCACTTCATTTTTTCTTTGGGTTTTGGATTATTTTTTTACTCCCACATCGAGAAAAAACAAGAAGATCCCTTCCTTTCACTATTATAGAAGGCATCACCTCCTACTCTTCAAATAAACTTTGAAAAGGCCAAGCTTTGCCAACCCATAACTTTGGGAAACCTCTAATTTCTGAGAGTGTGAGCCTTCAAAAAACCTAGCAAGTCCAACCAGAATCCTTTGAAGCCTTAGGATATTCAAAGAGCTCATTTTGTCAATCTAGGTTCCCTTTAGTTCTTCTTCAACTCTTACATTAGGGAAAAGGAGCCTAGTTCATTGGAGTCCGGATCTTGTCATCGTGGAAGGACATTCTTGGATGCTTGGAAAACCAAATAAAAGGGAAAAGGTATGCTACATCCCCAATCTTCTACCTCGTTCGACGGATGAGGTGGGGTACCTAACACCTTCCCCAACTCATAAGAGAATCCCCGGACCCAATCTCGGTTTTCTTTTAAATCGAAGGTTTTATTTGTGGGTGACCAATCACACCCGGATTTATGATTGGTGGCAACTCTAAAAGATCTCGACTTCTCATCAATTGAAAAACACTGATGTGGGGAGGAGATCGACCCAGGCTGGCTATCGCACAATATTATTTTTATTATTTATCTTGTGCTAGTACTTAGCATAGCGTGTTAATCAATGGTGACTAAGTGTCTTGTTTAAGAGAAATTCCCTTCTAGTAACTCGATTCAAATACAATCCTTTTCTTAGTCTCTGTAATTTTAGGTATTATATTTTTATATTATTTATTTCTTCAAAAATATTCATGTAGAAACTGATTTTTTGATCTTTTTTTCATGTATAACTACACCATATGAGCTACATGGAACGCGGCGTGAATGATGACTTCTACATAAGGGCCATATACACTAGGCCTCTCCTTGCTCTCGGCTACGCTTCTACTTTTCCTTGTTTAGCTGTTGATGAATGCCTTTTGCTATCGGCTTCTTTAACGGTAAGTTTTATCATTTTGTTCAAATCATTTCTTATCTTGTTTTGTTAATAATATGATTTTTTTCTGATTTCTAAAGTTGATTTCTT
Source organism: Tetracentron sinense (assembly GCA_015143295.1). Lineage (NCBI taxonomy): Eukaryota > Viridiplantae > Streptophyta > Magnoliopsida > Trochodendrales > Trochodendraceae > Tetracentron > Tetracentron sinense. The sequence goes on along the minus strand of CM026567.1, from coordinate 12,865,986 downwards.
CACTAAAGTAGTTAATTATTCCATTAAAACTAATGGAAACCACGATGCTGAATCAACAACTTCGATAGAGGGCAGTTAATTCCTTGTTTCACCTTGATATCCGCGGTAAGTCTCGCCATTTTGATTGGGTTACTCGAATTTTTCATTGAAAGTTTATTCTTGCTAATCTGATTTTTTATGACTTATATAATGTTACGGAATAAGAATATTCAATGCTATTTTATGTAAGTTATTCTTATCGTTATAGAGTTGATAATCTAATGTTTTTATAGTTTTGTATATTATAAGAAAAGAATTACTGTTAGGATTTAGCTACACGTAGACTCGCAATGTCATGTGTTGCCTAAGTATTGACCCTAGAGGGGGGTGATTAGGGTCTATGGCAAAATTAAAATTTATTCTACTTCCTTAAGCGGAATTTCAACTTAAGCAAAGTTAAAGAGAAATAGAGACTATGCAATTCTACTCAAGCACTCAAAGCAATAAAGTTAGAGATAGAGTTAGAGAGATGCAAACACATAGAAACCAAGGATTTGTTCACGAGGTTCGACAACTTGTCTACGTCCCCGTCCTTCAGGTTCCCGCTTCAAGGATTCCCACAATTTTATTCCCAAATCATATAGACTTCATACGAGCGAGTCCTAACCTTGCTAAGGAACAATCCTCCTTAGACTTAGCCCACTTTCCAGGTAGAGGCCAGACCTTGTTACCCTCTTGTATTTTGGTTTTTTTTTTTTTTATTTCAACTTGCTATTTACTAGAAATTTTGATATGTTTTGCAATGTTGATGTTTTATTGGTTTTTGGTATTTGTGGATTTTATTTTAATTTATTTTAATAGCTAATGGCATCCGGTATGAGATGCTAATCCTCTCATTTCTTTATTGCACATTCACCAATAAAGAAATGAGAGGATAGAGTAGGTAGTTAGGCAAAACAAGTCAAAAGAGATCTATATATTAATCAACTAGTTAATGAATAACAGGAACTATGCTTATTTTCTTTTGCACCTATTGCGTCAAAAGGAGATCATTATCTCTTTGAAAAACCAAAATTTCCATTCGATTACAGTCAGACCAAAATTTAAGGTTAATATATATTTTCATAACTAAGGTTAATAGTATGAACTTAAGGCTTCTAAAAACCAATGTTAGATAGATAGATGGTATGTTGGACTTGATTTCTGTTGGTTTCTTATTGCTATTATATAAGAAATGTTCCAAGGATGTTTGATATTGCTCCTCAATTCTTCACTGGATGTTTGATATTAGTAGAGATATCATTTCTCTAAACTTTATTTTTAACAAAGATGTTTGAAACTTGGGGTAGCATTTCTCTTAATCTCTACCAATTATCAAGCATCACATTTGTGCCACATATGCAGATAGATGAACTCTCTTAGTTCAATCTCTACCAATTGGAACAATCTCTACTAACTGTTTCATTATTGTTTACTATTTGATCAACCATGTTGCTTCTCTTATTCCTTCATTTCCTTCTTAAAAGATAGATATCATTTTATTTATAAGGCTATGTATATAGCATTGGTAATTTTTGTAAAACAATGAATGATCTCATGGGTTAAGGATATTGAGCTAAGCTCCCAAAACATTAGGAAATATAACAACTTATGAACAAAAATATCATTACATTACTTAAATATTTGCCCAAAAATCCATGAAACAAGCATTGTTCAATAACTCTAGATATAAATAGCTGCATTTTATATTTAAACTCGTGAATTTGCTTTAAATATCATTATTACTGAAATATAGTTGTATTTTTACCCTCAATTTACGTGCTTTTGTAACAACTTATAAAGCTTGGCACTTTGCACTTTGTCAAGCATGGTAGTTGTTAGAAAATATGAGTTACTTCGTCAAGGTTTATAACAAAATCAACTGTTTAGATTTCAAATCACAGATCTTTTTATGAGATTTCAAATCATTCACTTTACTACATTATTGGGTTACAATAATTGCAACTTAGGAGAAGAAATGCACGATACATATATTTCTCAAAAGAAAATGTATATCGTTAAATGACATAACTTACAAAGTGTTGAGTTTTATAAGTAAACCGCCTTACCAGATTTATTGAGAGTTCCTATATGAGAATTGAACTCAAACCTCTTCCTAATAAGGGGCACATCTTCGCCATCGTCATCAGTGAGTGTATTAATTATTAGGAACACAAGTTTAGGATGAGCTTTTGCGAGCTTTTTTAACAACTTTTTGTGAAATTTTGGTTCCTTTTATTTTAAAGGTAAAGTAAAAAGGCAGAAGAGAGAGAGAGAGAGAGAGACCATCTTATCACCAATGAATAACACTTCCATAATATTATGTGGGGAAAATCTAGAGTTCTTTGAATCTCATCTTCATATCTACAAAACCCTTATACCAACGGTTATTTATCTGTCGGTTATATTTTGTAGTCAAAAGGGTTCAAAATATCTGCTTTGAAACCATCAATGGAAATATTTACGTTGCTAATAAATATATAGACATACATACGGTAATATTTCCGTTATTAGTCTTCTACTTCCTTCTTGTGTGTACCCTTATAGTTAGGGTTTCTCTAAGTATGTTCTTTCCTTTAGAAAACTTTATTATGATTAGTTTCTCAGTGTTAGATGTTTATTTCTGCCTACAAATTTTGCTTGAATTTCTTTTTTGACTTGTGTATTTATTGCTTAAGCATCTGTATGTTCCGTACACAGAGTGCTCTTTCAATATGGTTATAGTTTGTGATAAATTTTGTTGGCTTTGTTTATCATCTCTAAACATGGATTTTGTGATGGGATCTCCATATGTGTCATAGAGATGTATTGTAGGAAATTTCAGCATAATCTTCCAAAGTCAAATACAATCATTTTTTTCAGCACCCTTAAGATACTTTGCACATGTTATTATGGTGATGGGTCCTAGACTCCTAGGGGTATCTCCCTTGAGTCCGGATCTGACCAACGGCGAGAGTTCAATCGCACTAACAAAGCCTTTTAAGGGTGTCCGGGCCTCTTATAGCACCCAACTAATCCCTTGGATACATGGAGAGCCCTCCATCCACGCAAATCAAGCAAGTAGGGATAAATCTCTAACGGGGGTGGCCAACAAAGGAATGAGAATTGAACTGGCCAATACACCAACCCCAGCTTGTTAAAAAATAGGCCTTCTGCTCTTTTGAACTCGTCAAGATGTTAGAATAGTTAAGAGTTAAAATATTTTCAATATTTTGTTAACTATATATTGGAAGGAAAACCTAAGAAGCAAAACGGCTTGTAAGTTGTACAGGTCAAGAATATGAACGAAAATAAGAAAAGAATAAAGCTCTTTCAATAAAATCTCTGATGTCATCTTCAATTTACAATAAACCAGTTGGGAAACATTTGACGATTTCATCTATATTATTCCTATTTCAGTAGGTGTAGGATAAACTAAATAAACTTATAGAGTATATTAGTTAATTTAGGATGGTGGCCTGGTGGGTCCAATCTACCTAGATAATCAAGTAAGCTGAAAATCCCGTCATTACTTCTATTTCAATACATTACTTAATGTCTGATAGAGTTGAGGTAGTTAGAATATTAAATGAAATGTTATTTTCGAAAATTGGAGTTTCAGTACATTGCTTCTATTTCATGGAACTTTTACTAAATGTTTGTTATTCCTTAACTAACATTAACTTGTTTGGGCATTTCAATGGGTTTGTAATGGACTTCACATTATTTTATTTACCATCCAGTGAACCATAAGTTATGTAATTGTACTAATCATAGGTAGTTTGTTACCATCATTGGAAGAAAGTGTTAGGTGTACCTAACACCTTCCTCTATTCATTTAAGATTCATGTGCATGCATTCATTGAAACCTTAGATCCCCTGTTCAAGAATCACTGTGTGATAAGCATTTACTCTTGCATGCAATTGATTCTTGAAATGTCCGTGTGGACAGTTTGGGAATGCATAATCCCCATTACAATCGATCGCTTGTGTCAGTGTAATCCATATTGATGAAATTTTTGGCACTGCTTCACATTGCTCTTTGAGTTCATATTTAGACATTTAAAGTGGCATGGTCTCCACTTGTCTAAGTTGTGTACCTGGAGAGCTATGGGGAAATGCTGCCTAAATTCCTTCTTCAATATGGATAAAATGACTAGAGAGTTTGACTCTTGGGATTATGTATTCCTGGATGGATAGGTTAACCTCACCTATTACATTAAAATCATAATGGTATGTCACATGCATTTCATTATTGTCTTTGGGGCGGTTTGGGGGCGGAGGATGATAGTTTGTGGAGAAGGGTTATTGTGGCGCGGCATGGCTATAGAGATCAGTGGGAGCCTAGGCAACCCAAGGGTCCTCATGGGATAGGCCATTGGAAAGGTATTGTGGTGGGTTGGGCCGAGTTTGTTAAGCACACTTGTCTTGTGATTGGGGACGGGGCAGATGTTAAGTTTTGGGGCAATCTGTACGGTGTTGGTCTTCCCATTTGAAGCAAGTTTTCAGATCTTTCTTTTTAATTTCCTTAGATCAATTGGCGTTAGTGGCGGAGATGTTTGTTAGGAGAGCGGGTTTAGTGGTCTGGAGCCCCACTTTCAGCCATCCATTGAATGATTGGGAAGTTCAAGATTTCGCCAACATGTTATCCTTGTTAGAGTCGTGAGCATTGATGAGTCTACAAGGGATCACCGGGTTTGGGCCAGCAATTCAAATGGGAGGTTCTCTATGAAATCTTTTCTACAGGTAGCTAACCCGGGGATCTATTGCAGAGTTCCCTCGTCGGTTGGTTTGGTTTAATGGGGTGCCCTCAAAGGTCTCCTTTTTCCTTTGGTCTGCTTTCTTGGACAAGATCTTGACGTTGGACAATTTGAGAAAGAAAGGTTGGAGTCTTCCTAACCGCTGAAGTTTGTGTTTGATGGAGGAGGAATTAGTTGATCATTTGTTGCTACACTGTAAGTTTGCGAGGAGGATTTGGTTGTATTTCCTATCTCAGCTAGGGATTGCTTGGGTGTTCCCCTCGAAATTCCAGGCTTTCTTATCCTGTTGGCTCTCCATCTCGTTGGATAATCCGATTGATCTTATTTGGGATTTTCTCCCAGGGGTGCTCTCATTCGCGTGCTTTATTGAGGGATTGGGTTTCCGTTAAATTTGACCTGAGAGAGATTGGGTTTGATGAGATTATTTCTTAGTGTTAGCAGGGGAGGGTTTTAGCGCTATTTGTGTTGTGTTCTTTGAGCTTTCAGTAGCTAGTTTTTTGTTTTAGATTTGTATCTTGGTTATTCACATTTTGTGAATTTCCCTTCTTTTTAATGAAATTTGATTTTACCGATCAAAAAAAAAAACAACATGAACTCCTCAAACTAAGATTTTTAATCTCGTTTTTACAGTCTAACGCCATTAAACCTTCAAATGTCTCATGCATGGAAATCAAACTTCCAATTTGATAGTTGGATGAAACATATTTTATTATGTCATTTGAAAAATGGTAATTAATTACCATTTGATTTTGATTAATCTATTATTAAAGGATACCCACAATGGAAGGATATTCTTAGGGAACTTCTGCTCTCTTAAAACAATGCCACTTTGTTGGTGTTTTTATGGGTTCCTCAAGTTTGTTTGAAGTAAGACCCTTCTACAGGTGACTAAGCCTTCGACTTTCAATCAAGCTCACAGTTCTGTATCTTGCTACTCCATCAGACATTTCTCTTTCTTCTGCCATCACTTTATTGTGCATCTTAGGTAAAGAAAACAAATACATGAATTAATTAGAAATTTCATTTCCCCATGTTTGAAGTAAGACCCTTAATGTCTATCACAGGTCATATTTACCTTTATGCTAGAAGTGCAGAACAATTTTCTTGGTGGTGATTTTCTTGAGCTATTTACTGTCTAGCTAATTTATCATGAGTAGTGTAGTCGGTTTTGAGTTTAGATGGTCCAAATGGTTTCATCTTACTTGGTACTGCACAGCCAGCAGCTGTCCTCTCCTTCTTGTCTATGGCTATGATATTACTAACTGACCTTGATGATTCCATTCGGAGAGTTTAGGATCATTTTCACTAATGGTTTGACATAAAAGATTGGGGGATTCATCTATATTTTATTGGCACTGCAATTGTTATGGTTAAGCATGGATGTGCTTTCTCAATGTGAATATTCTCAATAATTAAAAGGGTGAAACCTCACATCCTAGAGGATAGGAGTTATTTGATCTCTAGAATGCAATGTTAAATATGATAGAACCCAAGCTTATCAACCTTCCCTTGCAAGCAGAGTGTCATCAGCTCACCAGAAACTTTTTTCTTTATGCGTTCTATGCCGGTGAGCCAACTGACCATGGGAATGTGAAATTTTGGTAGATGTTAATTCTCATTTTTTACCCATCAACAGTGTCATTTTTGAATACATGTGGTGGTTTAGTCGTAAGAAATTTCATTAATTCCTCTTGGGCACGGAGCACATTTTCAGAAATACAACTTCATTATTCTATAATGAAATTTTGATCATCAAAACCTACTATAGTATATAATACATAAATAGAAATATTCCTTTTTGAGAATATGTTTTCAGTTCGTGTTAGTTTTTTTTTGGGAAACAAGGGGGACTAATCCCCGAGAATCTACTTTCTCCCCTGCATCTTGATGGTAATCTTCTCATTTGATGCTTGTTATAAAAAATACTTATTCAGTTACTATGCTTATGCGGACTTCAAATGCTAATGACAACCACTTTATCAATTTGATTGTTTGCAGATTCCTAACTAACATCTAGAGGAATGTCTAGCGCTGGTCAACAGGGGTCAGGTGGATATGCCTCCATCATCCTCTTCCGGTAAGTGATATGGTAGATTGATTTTTTACAATGCATATTCTTAAAGAAACTTTGAGAAATATTTGATATTAATAACAATGTCTTCTACTACAACTCCGACGAGGCGATGGGCGAACAAATTAAAACGCGTACAGGAGGCAACACAACATTGGTGGTGGAGTCTAACACCTTTTGGCAGCCCTGCAATGATGAGGAGTGTCCTCTTGCTCACTTCATTGGGCTCTTGATCAGGGACCCCAATGTGGTCCCCATCAATGTCAAGGACTGGAGGAAAGTCCCTAATGATCAGAAGGAAATGTTGTACGAGACCATTTTTGTAAGAAATCCCATGTTCAAACTTATCAATTTTAACATCAACCTATTTGTGAATTTCTGCATTTATGTTCAATAATAATTATATTGAAAAGAATAGTGGTTGATTAAGAGTTAGGGCTAGCACTCCTCTAGTTCTATTCGCAGAAGTTCAATCCAATCCCACGAGTAAAAGGATTTGGAATGCAATTTACTTTTTGAAAAGAAAAGTACAGATCTATCAATCTAATTGTTCTATTTTTAAAGCCTAACTGATCATGATATTATGACAATAATAGATCCAAGCTTTTAATCTTGTCCATCCATGTATTTTTCTGAAGATGATTCTTCAAAGGTACTTAGGGCTTTGTTCTCTTCACTTAAAAAGTTTAATCTAATACTCACAATAACACAAAAATGCAGAGTTATAAAAGTATGTGATTCTTAATTTGGTATATTGATCTCGTCTGTATATGAAGTACGCAAAGCTAGCCCAGACACTTAGAGCATATTATAGTCGTTACTTTTGTATCTTCTAGTAATCTATATTTACTGGGGGTATATTGAAATCCTGCTTATTGTTACTACATAATTTTAACAAGTATAATATGCAACCTCACATTCTTCTTCTCTCTCTACATAATATACCAATATGCTTATTGTTTCTTCTTCTTCTTATTATTATTATAATTTTAACAAGTATAATCTAACCCTGTGTGCATTGCTTGATTCACCTTGGATGAGCTCAGCCACATTAAAGTTCCCTGCACAATAGATGCACATGGATATGTTATAAAAGAATACTTGTTTTCTGTATTCAAATCTAGAGATTTGGATAGAACTAGTAGTGTTTTTAATGGAAGGATGATGGTGATTTCATCAGCTACCTCTTTCACTAGAGTAGCTACATCCGGCATGGAGGGTATCTCTTATGTCATGTATTGTGGCCTTACTGTAGAATAGGAAGTTGGATAATATTTCAGTGTTTTTATTTTGTTGGCATAGTTTTCGTCTTATACATCTCTGCATTTATTTGTAAACATATTTATGTTCCATAATTTGAACAAGGCATTATTTATGATATAATAAGGAGCTCTTGGTGTATTTGAATGCATTGGTACAGGCAAAATTCAATGTACTGGGTCCAAAAGTGAAAAAATGGGTAATGGGTAAAATGGGTGAACTTTTTCGGGGTTGGCGACAAGAGATTAGAGACAGCCATTTCGATCCGGATATGCCTTTGCATGACCAGTACGAATATTTCGACCATCAAGTGGATTCAAATCAGTGGAGGCAATATGTAGACTATTTGCATACCAGTGAAGCAAAGGTATGATATTAAAAGACACTTTTAAGTTTTAAGTACATTTATTTTGTGAATTTTCTACAGTTCTCCTCTAAAACTAACCCTTGTTTCATTGTATTATAGGCAATGTCGGAATGGAATAAGGCAAATCGGGCCAAGTTAACTATGTCCCACACTGCTGGGACAAAGCCATACTGCCACTACCGCGCAGAGCAGGTATATTTTAACATTACCATCCATAGTTATTTTAATTTATATTAACAAAAAAATTTTCATTTCCCGATGAAATTATGCAAAGACAATATCATAAGTTTAGTTTAGAATAGAAAGAAACAAAAATATATTCCGCAAAAAAAAACACAATTAGATGCGATAGCCAATGAATTTGACCTTCAAAAACTAAATTTTTATCTACAAGTTTGAATTTGAAGTGCTATTTCTTGAACCATACTACTCTTTATTATTAGCATTCCAAGAATAACATGTTTGACACCTTAGGATAGATTTTTTCTTTTAGGAGTATTCATGAAATGCATACTCCAAATTTGTTTTCTTGTTTCCTTCCATCCCTCAATCAATGTATATGTAGATGGGATTTTTATCGGTTCTCTGTTGATTCCATTTTTTTATTGATACATTGGAACATTAGATTTTATAGGAAAAATAAAGGGCCTTGTAGGAATACCTCCCTCTGTTATCTGACATTTAGGAATTCCCTCCCTGTTTTCTGACAATTAGAAATCAGACCCTGTGTTTCTTAATACTTTAGTCATACACTCCTACTTTATTTAAAGCTATTAATAATATGGTTCAATGTGAGCATTTTATGGTGTACTAAATAGAGTATATGTGTGTTCTAAGGAGCATCAAGACTCAGGCTCCATGTGCATCCTCCATAATCCGCATTGAGTCTACCAAATCAGCAAGCCACAACAAAACATAAATCAAACAGGATCTATGACAGGTCCCTCAGCCTCAAACTCTGTAGAGATGGGCAATTGCTACTCTAATTTCCTCAGTGATCCCAAAGTAACACTATCAGCTGATGATTTGTGACATGTAGCATCTGCCATAGCCTCCAGCCCATTTTTAAAACATCAGGATCTATCCTAGAATTCCATCAGCAAATCAGTAACATTTCTCAAGTTAGGGACCCATACGAAATCCTAGATCATCCTAGTTTCTCAATCACAGTCCAATAATCACTATGGCCTTTAAACAGATACAATTTGCCCAATTCCGTATACCGTGAATCCTATACAAAATTCAGCAGCAAGATATAAATCAAATAGGCCTGGGATTCCTATGAGCAGCATCAAAACGAACCAATTTTCAGATCCCAAAAGCAATTAAAGGCATAGAGTTCAACCATTATTTACGGCCAGAGTTATGAGATTATAAATGAGCATATTATAATCTCTTTTGTCTCCTCATTTCTCAATAATTTGTTGAGCCTTGCTTCTAGCTTCTCATTTACAAGATATGACTAGGCAGCAATATCTACTTGCAAGTAGAGTCTTATTAAGATACCTAGATAAGAAATTAAGGGTTGAGACCTTCCCACAAGACTTCTCTTGATTGAAGAAAACAGTAAAGATTCAAAAATCGAAATTGATGCCTTGGTCTCTCATGAGTTCCTATATATAGAATTACAGTTCAAAAATCGAAATTGATGCCTTCACTCTAGTGGGTAGCATAGCCACTTCCTCTAGAGGTGTTTGGGTTTTCTTCAGAGAAAACACCAACAGAATTTAACCTGCAAAGTTGTGGATGACATCTGTTAGGGTTAAAGAGACATCTATTTGGGTTTTTAACCTGCAAAGTTGTGGATGACATCTGTTAGGGTTAAAGAGACATCTATTTGGGTTACAGAGGCCTTTAAAGCTACAACAAAATATTTTCAAGAAATGGCTGTGTGCTGCATATGAAAATGCAAAGATGGGAGAATCAATCAGTATCACAAGGCTTTGGTCGACTTTTTTTTTAATAAATATTTCTATGAAACATCACTTTACTGTTGAAAATTAGAGCTTATACAATTTGTATATGACTGAATCAAGTATGAGAATTTGTGTTCAAGTTTAAGTAAAATACTGAAATTGTTACGGTAGCATAAGAAGCCCAAGGAATGTTATGGGCACCTTTCCAGCCTCGTTTCTTTAAGTTTCCATGTAAACCCTTTGCCAGTTTATGTATTCATGGTGAAAGCCCTACCATGCTAATAGCTAAAAGGGATATGGTGATGGGCATTTGAGAATCATGCTTTAGGAGAATCAACCAGGACAGATAAAGAGTTCAAAAATGAAAAAAAAAAAACATCAATTACACACCAACAGGTAGTGGGATTCAAGCTGATCAATATCTGCAGCGCCCAACCCACAAGAGGAAGCAACCTCGGAGTCAGGACAAGCAGTCACACAGATTGAACTTAGTTTTGGAACCAGCAAACCGACTATGAGTGATTTCTGCTAAAACATTAGAGTATTCAAGGGCTGCAACAGGTGGAGTCTGAATGATCTCACATTGGAATTAATGAATTATTGAGGCACATCAATTTCTCACATAGGAATTAATGAATAACTTAGATGCATCAATTTCTCCCTCGTATTGACTAACAATAATATGCTTCAAAATGTCAGCATATATTAACCCAATTTGGTATGTAGTTGTAATGAAACTGTGCTCAATAGCGTATATTGATCAGTATTTAAAGAAGGGATTACAACCCAATTCATGGGTAATCATTAGTTGTACACACCAGATTTAAGACAAGATAAGACCACAATACAAAGGTATGAATACGAAATCTATCATTTGGTCCTTGTAGGGTTTAATGGAGATGGCGGCTGACGTTTAAAATTCTAAGGATGTTTTGGATGAGAATGGATTTTTTGTGATGGATTCTCTTACTGATGGTTTGTGTGAATCCGTAAATGGTGAGGATGATTTGTATGGTCAACTATTGGGGTGATAAGTGGGATATTTTTTATGTCGGTCTAAAGATGTGAACTAGTTTTGAAAAAACAGTCTTATCATTTAAATTCTCTGTCTACTAATAAAACTTTGGATATAATTTTCGGGACATGAACAACTTCACTGAGGTAATTAGTGATTTTAAGAAATTTTCATTGGCTAAATGATTATAGTAATTTGAGCCAAGGAGAAAAACCTTCGGTGGAGACCCCTATTCAATTAAACTCTGAAGAGCAAAGCATGATAAAATCTATTAGATTTGAAGATGCAGCCCAAATGAATATTGTGGATGGCCAACTGCAGTAAACTCAAGATAATTTCGGTGAAATTATTAGATAGTATTAATCTTACTATTACTTTTCATATTGTCATCACAGATGATATATATATATATATATATATATATATATATATATATTCAAATGCTGGCTTACACCTGTCTTTGCATGAACATGTGTTGGTTTATAGCTGAGAATAGGGCTACCATGTCTCTTCCAATTGGTGTGAACCACTTATAAGCAGATAAACACGTGTGAACCACTTCTAGCTCCATCTAGCTTATTAGTTATCACAAGGATGGATATTTTGCAAACTTTGACATCTCAATCAAGCCTATCATTTGATCTTATTTGTTGTACTCATAGGAATGTACTATCACGTGCATCCTGCTAGTAAGGTATAATGCAATTACATTAGTAACATTTTCTTCAAGGTTGTTTAATTTTAACATGTTCGTATTAGTTTTTTAATTTTTAATTTCAGTCCGTATACATTTGTTTAATTTTGTAAATTGTTTATGTTGATAGCAACGTGCACATCCTGAGGGAGAGGAGCCCGATAGGTTGACATTATGGACACTCACTCATACAAAACGGGATGGGACCCTTGTGGATGCAGCTTCCGCGGAGGTGATGGTATGTATACACCTAAAGGAATCTATAGAATTATCAGTGTTAAAATGTCCATATTGCCATAAAGTTGGTAGCCGCCTATTTTGATTTGAATCGTTGTCTATGGATTTCAGAGGCAGGTTAATGACATCATGACCTAGCGCCCTGAGAGCAGTGCTAGCAGCACTGCCTGGAATGAGATTTTCATGCAAGTCATGGGCCCCAACAATCATGGGTGTGTGCGTACATATGGGCATGGGGTTACACCCACTGATATGTGTGTAGCAAGCACCACAGCAGAAGCTGAGCAGTTGCGACGCATGTTGAATGCATCCGAGGCTCGACATACCGCATTTGAGGCTCTACCCAGGCGGCACTCATGGCAATGATACAGTCACATGGGGAATCATTTCTTCCCTGCAAGGCACAGTGACACGAATGCAAGGCTATATGGATAGCATCGAGCGGAATGTTAACAATATGCCCACATATTCAGAGTATGACACAGACGCTACTCAGCCGCTAGATGCTACCCAGCATTGATGACATGATCTGTCTTTATGTTTCACTCACCTATTTTTCTTTTTGCGATTGCCCTCATGGATAGGGTCATTTGTTAATATTAAACATTGAGATGATCGACTTATTTATTTTTGTATGGATTAATACTTTACATTTTATAGTTTTTATTTGGAATTTTTTTGCTTTCGACATATATATATATATATATGCTTGTCTTTGAAAACAGGTAAACAACAGGTAGTAAACAGGTGACAACTTCTGCATATGCATACAGGTTCTAGTTTTTTTTTTTTCACAGGAATTACCCACAAAAATATTACCGTGGGTAATGTATAAAAAAATATGTTTATTATTAGCCACGGTATTATTTCTGTGGGTAATAAATATAGGCATGGTACATTTTCCGTGGGTACTTGTCATGGCACCATTTCCGTGGGTAATAATATAATATATAGCCACTGTACAATTTCCGTGGGTAATAATAACATATAGTGGGTAATAACATATAGTCACGATACAATTTCCGTGGGAATAATATATAGAAACGGTAAAATTACCGTGGGTAATAATATATAATCACGGAATTATTTCCGTGGGTAATAATTTTAAATTACTCACAGTTATGAACGGAATTGAATATTGGGTAATAACCATGGAAATAATTCTGTGGGTATTTACCGACGGTAGACGTTACTGTGACTATATGTTTTACCCATGCCCGTATTAGCCACGACCCACCCACGGTTCATATTCCGTGGCTACAACTTATTCCGACGGAAACAGTTAAACTACCCATGGTTTGAAACCGTGGGTAAAACATTTGTTTCTTATAATGCTAGTCTTGCAGATTAACCTCTGCATCGCAAATTTTAGCCTCCAAATCCTTGATTATGATAAATAGATTCCCAAAAATCTCCATGTTCCAGGACTTAAGAGATGTTTTAAGTCTCTTAAATTTCAGAAAGCAAGAAATAATAGGGTTAGCATAAACGGGTAAAGAACAAGAATCCATCACTAACCTTTTAAAGTTCAAGTGGAATATCCACGTCTTTTGAAATTTAAAGGAAGAAGGGCTGCGAGCAATTCCATTATCAAACTTCAATAGAAGAGGAGCATGATCTGAGTTGAGTCTGGATAAGTGATCAACCTGGGAATTAGGGAATTTAGTGCTCCAAGCAGCATTGTTTAAGATTCGATTCAGCCTAACATAAATTTTGTTACTTCCCCGTTGATTATTGCATCAGGTATAGTAATACCCCGAAAAGCCTCCATCTATAAAAGTCATATCATTAATGAAGGTATTGAATTCTTCAATAGAGCGAATATTAGCATTCCTACCACCCCTTTTTTCACCAAAGTTGGCAATAACATTAAAGTCCCCATAAAGCAGCAAAGGCCCGTCATAAACTGAAAGAAGTAAAGAGAAATCGTTCCACATAAGTATTTTATCTCTCAAACATTTAGCATAAACAAATCCACATCTGAGCGAATCTAACCCATGGATATCTCCGTCAACAATAATTGCTTGATCTAGAGAAGCAATGAGGGTAATATTCAAGAAACCTTTCCACAGAAGCCAAATCTTTGGATGGGCTAAACAATCTGGCATATTTAACATTATACTTTTTAATCGTGATTCCTTCAAACCTCTTGTCCTCAACAGAATTAAACTTAGAGAAGTGAGCAAGGAATTCTTTCGAAGTGTCAATAAATTTTTCTCTAGAATTAAAGGTATCATTATCAACTTCAGAATGAAATTATGTTGAAGTATAATTCAACCATAAAATGTCACTGGAAATTTTTCTGAACGTAGGTATAAAATCCGAGCTCTCCACAATAATGTTCAGATTAGTTGATGTTGGCACCTGCATATTCATAGTCTTAAAATAAAGAAAATCATTCATATCCTGACCTGGGCTTGCTGGTGGCTGGAAGATATCCAATGTAGTGATAGTCGAAGAGGAATTATTTAGAGCTTTGTCTAGACCTTCCATAATACCTGACTTTGGATTCAGCAAATCATAAATAATGTTCTTTAGTATCAACAAAAGCTGAAACGGTTCTATCGATATTGTCTTCAATACTGAGATCTGTATTATCCTCTACAGGATTAGTAGTTTTGGACAGAGAAACCTCTCCTTCAATAAACGATGGTTCACTTGTAACATTCCACAGCTGATCAGGTATGTTTCATACGTGGTATCATTTGTTTCATCTCTTCTAGACTGAGGTGCTTTTCTCACCCATATTTTCAATCCACTATTAACTGTGCTTAAGATTCACCCACCTTTCCTTAGTTTTTAGAAAAAAAAATAGTTTTAAAAAATTAACCCTCGAAGTTAGTGAATTTTAGCCAGGGTTAAATTTCTTTTCTAATATTTTTGTCTCAAAATCAAGGATAGGTGGGTGAACCCTAAAGGTGAGTGAATCTTAACCACGGTTAAGGGGTGTCAAAAGGGACATGTGGCAACATTAGTGGCATAACCAGACTCCTACGAGTCTGATTACAAATTGAGAGAATCACTGAGTCAAGTGAAAAACATGGGCCAGTCTTCATTGGTTCCCACCCACATTTTTATACCCACTAACTATGGTTAAGATTCACTCACCCCTAGGGTTCATCCATTTAGATTTTAGAAAAAAATAATAAATATAATAATAACTTTAAGTTAGTTAAACTTAACCACGGTTAAAGGGGATGAAATGGGAAGACATTTGATTATGTAGTCAAATTCGGGGTGGGCTAATCACTACTCTAAATTTTTTATATTTTTATATTATGTAGATTGTTTTTCGCACGCGCGTTCCGTGTTCAGTGGAATGCGCGCCTCCCTTGCTTGACACATGTACCTTTTAACACCCATTAAGTGTGGTTAAGATTCACTCACCTTTAGGGTTTATACATCTACTCTCGGTTTTTATTAAAAATATTAAATCCTAAGATAATAAATCTTAACTAGGGTTAATTAAAAGGGACACGTAAAGAATCAATCTCTTTATATTATACATATAAAAAAAATTTACAATATTTTTTGGGGGCCACTATAGACAAAATTTATATATCATGTATTTAAAGAAAAATTTATTCATACTATATATTAAAAGTACAAAAAAATTGCCCTTCCCCCTTGGCTCCGCCCTTGGAGAGCAATACCGATAGTGAAGGTTACCACAAACTAGAACCCCTTATATGGGCGCAAGTTAGCACTACAGAATTCAACTTCCCACTTTTATTGTCGTTATTGCTTAGAAAGTCACATCTTTCTTACAATCAGAGAGTCACAAGAACTGTGAGTTATCAACACACGCAGCCCACACAGACGCGTATGTCAGCACTATGGCACTGCAAAAACAGAGTACCCTCCTTATAATAAACTAACAAATCAATTTCACATGCGAAAATACTCACTCGCGGAATAGATATGCGCGTTACTTTAATGCTGTAACTTCCACATGCGAGGAATTTGCAGGTGTGAAACCAGAGATAAAAATATAGAAGAGGAAAGAATCAAATGGGTGCAGTCTAGAAATCCAAGGTTTTCTTGTTGAACCGAGATGTACATGTGCCTTTTGCAAGCTTTGATGACTTTGAATCGCCAAAACATTGGCTTTCTTGATCCCAAAAAATCTTCCAAAATCGCTAATCTCAATTGAATCTACACACACAGACAATATATATATATAGCTAAAAATCATATTCAAAATAAAGAATTCTCATAATCAGGACCTGCATTTTACCCATTGGCTTCGAAAAGCCTAAAACCATTGAAATGAGCTAAATCTCCGAAGAAAATAGAAGAGAACAATGAGGATTATCTTGAAGATTGATTAAAACCAATCATACCTGTAGATTTTCTTACATTTTGAGGTGGATCGTATGAACAAAGCTAAAGAATGAGCAAGGTTTGAAATCCTGAAAATTTAGGTGATTTCGGTCAGCCAACAAATCGAAATCTTGAAAAATTGCAGTATCTCGGTGGGATTTCAGATTCCAATTTATTAATATTTTATTTAATATATATATCTTATTAAATATATATATTAAAATAATAATATTTTATTAAAATTTTATATATTTATATAAATATTATTATTTTATTTTTTAAATTAGTATATAAATTTCCGAAATTTCAATAAAAAATTTGAAAATTCTCCGTATTTTTATAAAAAAAAAAACCTATTTAAAAATAAATTTGTGAAATATCTCCGAAATTCCGAAATCCCAGAAATCCGAAATTTGACCAGTAATTTCGATCGAAATCCACTTTGTATCGATGTCGTTGGGGTTTGATGAAACCGAGATTTCGCGAAATCTCAACGAGATTTAAAACCTTGAGAACGAGTAAGCATGAGATTGGTATCAAATGTATCGATTTCTTAGTTCGAGAGGTCGATCAATGAAGCTTCTCTGCCTCATTTTCTTCTTCGTCAGCAACTAATACTCCTCCTCCTTCCTTTTAATTTTGATCTTCTTCATCGAGCTTCTCTTTCTTTTCTCGTACTCCATGGCTTTGAAGCTTTGAACCAGGTGAGCCCAGAGACTGTCTTTGCATTATCAGGAAGAGAGGGACAAAGAAATGTCTCTTAGTGGGGTTTCACTGTTCTAGCTTATTAAATATATATATTAAAATAATAATATTTTATTAAAATTTTATATATTTATATAAATATTATTATTTTATTTTTTAAATTAGTATATAAATTTCCGAAATTTCAATAAAAAATTTGAAAATTCTCCGTATTTTTATAAAAAAAAACCTATTTAAAAATAAATTTGTGAAATATCTCCGAAATTCCGAAATCCCAGAAATCCGAAATTTGACCAGTAATTTCGATCGAAATCCACTTTGTATCGATGTCGTTGGGGTTTGATGAAACCGAGATTTCGCGAAATCTCAACGAGATTTAAAACCTTGAGAACGAGTAAGCATGAGATTGGTATCAAATGTATCGATTTCTTAGTTCGAGAGGTTGATCAATGAAGCTTCTCTGCCTCATTTTCTTCTTCGTCAGCAACTAATACTCCTCCTCCTTCCTTTTAATTTTGATCTTCTTCATCGAGCTTCTCTTTCTTTTCTCGTACTCCATGGCTTTGAAGCTTTGAACCAGGTGAGCCCAGAGACTGTCTTTGCATTATCAGGAAGAGAGGGACAAAGAAATGTCTCTTAGTGGGGTTTCACTGTTCTAGCTTTTAATAGTAAGCTTTCACTTTTATCTTTCACTCTTTTGCTAATCATCATTGTTTCCATATTTGCCCTCTATTGTTTTATTTATTTTCTATTTTATCTTATATAGTGAACAAATCATAAATAAATACGTGAACAAATAACTGAAGATATTAGAATTTTTATATTTTCCCTTTAATTGTTTTTCAAAAATAATTTAATATATGAAAATTGCTATATTTTCTATTTTTTTTTAAAAATAACCTAAGATATGGGAATTCTCATTAGGGCCCATTCCTTTGCAAAGACTTAAAAGGTCTGACACTTTGTAAGTTTTGTAATATAAAAAATAAAATGATAAAAATAATAAAAAAAAAGTAAAAAATACATGGGTCCCATGGGTCCGTTTCATATCGTACCCCCGTGTCCTTGTGTCCCTTTTAACACCCCTTTAACCCTAGTTAGCTTAACTAAATTAAAACTAAGATTTTGGTTTTTTATTTTTGAAAAACCATAGCTGGATTGCTTAACCCTAGGGGTGAGTGAATCTTAACCACAATAGGTGAGTATTTAAAATTGGAACGTGGACCAATGAAGACTGGCCATTCCGTTATAAAATGGGAACCACAGGTACGTTAACTATTTTCTTTATTTTTATTGAGAAATCGAAGAAGCTATACAAGGGTTTTGCTAGGCCTGCTCATGCAGCACCTAAGCTAAGTAATTATACGATACCCGTATGAATTCAGATCTCTCTGGTTCAACTAGGATCATAGTTCATGAATTTCTACACAATTCAAGATCGAGGAAAGGAAAGGAAGTTTAGAATAAAAATTAAAAATAAAAAAGTAAAAAAATTAAAAATTGAAGAGGATTACTTTTGTAATTTTCAAAACATATTTAAAGAGAATATAATTTAATTTACTGGAAAATGACTTGCAGGTTTTTGAAAAGAAAGTCATTTTTTTAAAAAGTATTTTTTTTTGGTAAAACATTTTACTTGCACATGATTTTATGCTCAAAGAAACACGCAAAAATGACATTTTCCACGGATTTGATTTGTTTTCCCCAATTTTACATCGATGGGGCAATATGAAAAAATGTCTTATAACATCGGTATTCTAAGTTTGGATATGATTTTTCAGAGAAGGTTTGTTCACCTCTAAATTTTACTATTTCATATTGTTCTAAATTTCAAACTCTGAAAAAATATCATCCAACTCTGAAATTGGAAGTTTGAATATAAATTTCTAGAGCAGGTTAGTTCACCTCTAAATTCTATCATTTCATTATGATCTAAAATTTAAACTTTGTTTGCATGTAAATCATTTACGACGAAAAAACTTTTACTGTAAAATATTAATTTTTCACTCAATTTTTATTGTTTGGTTGCATTATTGAAAATAAGGAAGAATTTTTTTTGTAAAATATTTCTTTTTAAAATAAAAAATAAAAAAATAAGAAAATAAAAATATAACGGAATGTGCAATGCATGAATAAGTGAATCATAAGGAAAATGTTAATTTTTTAAAAAATATTATTGTTTCAAAAAATAAAGGTTAGATTATTTAACTCTAGGGATGGGTGAATCTTAAACATAGTTAAAGGATGTGAAAGATGAAATGTGGCAAGTTTAGGAGGTGTGCGTTACCAACCAACACTACTTTACTGCATGTTTCACACTAACCCTTAAGCCTAACCTAACTAGAATACAAAAAATCGTTAAGAAACTCATAAAAAAACCAGCATCTATACTGTTGTCAAAACAGATGTGGAAGAGCTGATTTAGAGTAAGAAAGAAGGGATTGTTTTTCAATACACTTGGGGTATTAAAACATACAATACCCATATATCCCAACCATCCAATCAAAAGATGGACGGTTGGGATTTGTTTACAAGTTAGTTACTGAGTTAGTGTTTTTGCATGTTTTTTTATGCAAACAGGTTGCATAATAGGTAACCGGTGAACATGAAAGAGGAAACCAGAGAGAGCTCGGTTTTTGCATGTTTGCTCTCTCTCTCTTTCTGAACTCCATTTGGTTTCTTGTCACATAGCACTCTCTCTCTCTTTGCTCTCTCTCACAAGTCCATTTGGTATTGAAGGTGGAGAGGAGAAAGTTTCTTTTTACAGAGCTATCTCTGTCTTTGCTCTCTCTCTCTTGTTACAATAACATTTCTCTCTCTCAACCTCATTTGTTATCCAAGGTGGTGGGACAATGTAGATGATGGTGAGCACTAAACCTCCTTATTCTTCTTCCTATTCTTACTCCTTTAGAAGGTCAAACTTGTTTTTTGAGGAGAAATTAGGTGTGAGCACTTAACTTGTTATTTGTATTCAGAATATAAACATTTATTTTTACTCCTTAGTCTAATTACAAACTCATTTACAGGAGACATACTTGAATTTTTATGGAAAATTAGGTGTTAATAATGATAAGTTGTTTTCCATTGTTATGGACATAGTTGTACGAACATTAATCAATACGTGGTTTGAGATTAATGAAATAGAAATGCTACATTTAAGTCTCAATGTTCCATATATGCAAGGTGGTTGTTAATTATGTTAAAAAATCAAAATCTCCACGTGTTGCACCCATTCTTGAAATTATTGCAATTGGGCTAAAAGACTTATCTTAATGAAAAAACTGAATTTGGGCTACTTGGAATTACACCTCAATAGAGTTGCACCCACATCAATAGAGTTGCACACAAGGTTTTTTTTCACTCCTTGCGATATATTAAAGTCTTTCATCAAAGAAAATGGGGTCATCTTTAAGGAAAAACCGAATTTGGACTCTTAATAACATATTCGATGTGTTTACGAGGCCTTAGGACTATTTCGAGTTGCACCTTAGTTGCACCCTCCTCAATAGAGTTGCACTCAAGTCTTTTTCAACTTTTTGTGATATATTGAAACTTTTCATCAAAGAAAATGGGTCATCTTGAAGGAAAAACCGAATTTGGACTCTTAATAACATATTTGATGTGTTTACAATGCCGTAGGGCTACTTGGCGTTGCACCTCGGTTGCACCTTCCTCAACAGAGTTGCACCCAAAGGTTTTTTAACTCATTTGGATATATTGAAGCCTTTCATCGAAGAACATGGGATTATCTTTAAAGAAAATCAGAATTTGGACTCTTAATGTCAACTTCGGTATGTTTACGAGGCCTTATGGCTACTTCAAGTTACACCTCAGTTGCACCCTCCTCAATAGAGTTGTACCCAAGATTTTTTTCACTCCTTGCGATATATTAAAGCCTTTCATCAAAGAACATGGGGTCATTTTTAAGAAAAATCATAATTTTGACTCTTAATGTCAACTTCGGTGTGTTTACGAGGCCTTAGGGCTAGTTCGAGTTGCACCTCAGTTGCACCCTCCTTAATAGAGTTGCACCCAAGGGTTTTTTCACTCCATCAGATATATTGAAGCTTATCATCGAAGAAAATGGGGTCATCTTTAATGAAAAACTGAATTTTGACTCTTAATAACATATTCAGTGTGTTTACGAGGCCTTAGGGCTAGTTCGAGTTGCACCTTAGTTGCACCCTCCTCAATAGAATTGCACCCAAGGGTTTTTTCACTCCATGGAATATATTAAAGCCTATCATCGAAAAGAATGGTGTCATCTTCAAGGAAAAACCGAATTTAGACTCTTAATAACATATTCGGTGTTTACGATGCCTTAAGGCGACTTGGCATTGCACCTCGGTTGCACTCTCCTCAATAGAGTTGCATTCAAAAGTTTTTTCACTCCTTAGGATATATTAAAGCCTTTCATCGAAGAAAATGGAGTCATCTTTAAGGAAAAACCGAATTTGGATCCTTAATGTCAACTTCGGTATGTTTACGAGGCCTTAGGGCTACTTTGAGTTGCACCTCAGTTGCACCCTCCTCAATAGAGTTGCACTCAAGGTTTCTTTCATTCCTTGCGATATATTAAAACCTTTCATAAAAGAACATGGGGTCATCTTTAAGGAAAAACGGAATTTGGACTCTTAATGTCAACTTCGGTATGTTTACAAGGCCTTAGGACCAGTTCGAGTTGCACCTCAGTTGTACCCTCCTCAATAGAATTGCACCAAATGGTTTTTTCACTCTATGGAATATATTAAAGCCTATCATCGAAGAAAATTTGATTATCTTTAAGGAAAAATCGAATTTGGACTCTTAATAACATATTCGGTGTGTTTACAAGGCCTTAGGGCCAGCTCGAGTTGCACCTCAATTACGCCTTCTTCAATAGAGTTGCATCCAAGAGTTTTCTCACTCTATGGGATATATTGAAGCCTATCATCGAATAAAATGGGGTCATCTTCAATAAAAAATCGAATTTGGACTATTAATAACATATTTGGTGTGTTTACGAGGCCTTAGGGCTAATTCGAGTTGCACCCTCCTCAATAGAGTTTCACCCAATGATATTTTTACCCCATGGGATATATTGAAGCCTATCATCAAAGATAATGGTGTCAACTTTAAGGAAAAACCGAATTTGGACTCTTAATAATATATTTGGTGTGTTAATGATGCCTTAGGGCGACTTGGCGTTGCACCTCGGTTGCACCCTCCTCAATAGAGTTGTACCCAAATATTTTTTCACTTCTTGGGATATATTGAAGCCTTTCATCGAAGAAAATTGGGTCAACTTTAAGGAAAAACCGAATTTGGACTCTCAATGTCAACTTCGGTATGTTTACGAGGCCTTAGGGCTACTTTGAGTTGCACCCTCCTCAATAGAGTTGCACCCAAGGTTTTTTTCACTATTTACGATATATTAAAGTCTTTCATCAAAGAACATAGGGTCATCTTTAAAGAAAAATCAAATTTTGACTCTTAATGTCAACTTCGTTATGTTTACAAGGCCTTATGGCTAGTTCGAGTTGCACCTCAATTGCACCCTCCTTAATAGTGTAGCACCAAAGGATTTTCTTACTTCATGGGATACTTCATGGGATATATTTAAGGAAAAATTGAATTTGGACTCTTAATAACATATTCGGTGTATTTACAAGGCCTTAGGGCTAGTTCGAGTTGTACCTCAGTTGCACCTAAGTTGCACCATCCTCAATATAGTTGCACCCAAGGGGTTTTTCACTCCATGGGATATATTGAAGCCTATCATCGAAGAGAATGGGGTCATCTTTAAGAAAAAACCGAATTTGACTCTTAATAACATATTCGGTGTGTTTACAAGGCATTAGGGGTAGTTCGAGTTGCACCTTAGTTGCACCCTCCTCAATAGAGTTGCACCCAATAGTTTTTTCACTTCATGAGATATATTGAAGCCTATCATCGAAGAGAATGGGGTCATCTTTAAGAAAAAACGAATTTGGACTCTTAATAACATATTTGGAGTGTTTACGATGCCTTAGTGCAACTTGGCGTTACACCTCCGTTGCACCCTCCTCAATAGAGTTATACCCAAAAGTTTTTTCACTCCTTAGGATATATTGAAGCCTTTCATCGAATAAAATGAAGTCATATTTAAGGAAAAACCGAATTTATATACTTAATGTCAACTTCGGTATGTTTACGAGGCCTTAGGGCTACTTCGAGTTGCACCTCAGTTGCACCCTCCTCAATAGAGTTGCACCCAATGTTTTTTTCACTCCTTGGTAAACATTTAATCCTTTCATCAAAAAACATAGGGTCATCTTTAAGGAAAATCCGAAGTTGGACCCTTAATGTCAACTTCGGTGTGTTTATGAGGCCATGGAGCTAGTGCGAGTTGCACCTCAGTTGCACCCTCCTCAATAGAGTTGCACCCAAGGTGTTTTTCACTCATTATGACACATTTAACACTTTCATCCAAAAAAAATAGGGTCATCTTTAACTCCTTGGGAAGGGTGATAGATAGCACTTTCCACATAGAAGTGCTTCTCTGCAACTCCTTGGGAACAATAAGTGAGAATGCTATTGAATAACAATGATTTTTTCCAATAGGATAATACGAACATGCTAAGCTTCATGCATGTAATATTAAGAAACAAAATAAGACAATGTTATCGTGAACCTTTAGCATTTAATATAGTTTCAAGACTACCTTCCTATTCTCATATGTTTATCAGGCTTTTGAACCATACAAATTAAAATTTCCAACTACATAGTGGTACAATGCGAAAAGATATACAAGGTGCAGTTGTGTACCTTATCCTTTGATAAGTTGGTGAAATCTACAACCACCCCACATGACAGTTGTTTATCTGGGAGAGTATGTGGATCTTCATAGAACATATCTAGAATGTTAGCCAACCCGACCTGCAAAATTCTTGAATTAGAGCCATTCCAATAGCAAATGCATCAAATTAGACACACATTGCACTCTCAATAAGTTTTATTTAGTACCTCTACTTCATCTGATAAATAACATTTTGCAATGATAAGTTACTTTGTTGTATCTGTGGATATTGTTACATGCTTGATGAGGTGTTGATGACTTAGTGATGTGTTTTACATTTTCTTTGTGTTTTTGCAGATGCCAGTTGTAAAAGTTGTGAAACATGGCAGGGTCGTCTACTCACTATGACATTGATGACGATGATGTTGTTGATCTCTATGATGAGCCATCTCTCGGTCATTTTGTCAATGGTATTAAGTATGAAGATGTTATGGAACTTAAGTTCGTATCAGAAGCTGAAGGTTATGAATTCTACAACTCATATGCTAGGAGCATGGGGTTTAGCACGCGAAAGGACAATGTTGTACGCTTTAGAGGTCATGTTATTACCTCACGGCGGTTTGTTTGTTCAAGAAGAGAGCACAGATTAAAGAAATACATGGAACTAGATGGTAGAATGCGTAAGCCGAGACCCCTGTCTAGATGTGGTTGTAATGAATCATTGGTCATAAATTTGGACAAAATCACAGGACGATGGAACGTGAAGGAGTTTAAACCCGAGCACAATCATTAGTTTGCACATCCTGCAGAAGTCAATCACTTAAGGTTACATAGAAGAATGGATGAGGTTCAGAAAGCAGAGATAGAGGCACTAGTAGGTTCTGGCATAAGGACTAGACAAGTAATGGACTTAATGTTAAAAAATGTTGGGGGTTACAAGAATTTGGGTTTTACCCAAATGGACATGTATAATCAAGTGAATCGGCAGCAGCAGGAAAAACTTGAAGATGGTGACGTGTAGTTAGTGATGGAATACATGAAAAATAAGGAAATTATTGATCCAAAGTTTATTTGCAAGCACCTAATTGATGAAGAGGGTCGACTGTTTCACATATTTTGGGCAGATAGTCAATGCCAAATGGACTATGAGGCTTTTGGCGATGTTGTGACCTTTGACTCAATGTACCGGACAAATCGGTACGACATGCCTTTTGTTGCTTTCGTCGGGGTGAACCGTCATCGCAATAGTTGTTTGTTTGGATGCGCCTTATTGTCCAATGAGACAACTGATTCATTTTGTTGGGTATTCAACTCCTTCCTCACAGCAATGAACGGTAAAGAGCCCAAAGCCATTATCACGGATGGAGACCACGCGATGCGCAATGCCATTCAATATGTTTTTCCTCGAACACGCCATCGATTGTGTCAGTGGCATTTAAAGAGGAATGTGTTATCCAACATCCACAAAATAGGGTTCTTGAAGGATTTTGAGGAGTGCATGAAATCTGGGGAGACACCTCAAGAGTGGGAGGAATCATGGGCTGCCCTCCTTCAAAGCCACAGTCTAGAAAACAACACATGGGCAAAGAAATTGTACAAAACAAAAGAGTTATGGCGGACCCTTACCTTCAAGGCCACTACTTTGCTGGGATGCGATCTACACAACGCTCAGAAAGCATGAATGCGGTATTTCGAAAGGTTTTTGATCGTCACACACCGTTGTTCAAATTTATTGAGTTGTTCGATAAAGCAATTGGACGAATGCGAGAGGCAGAAGCATGCGAGGATTGCATTACAAATCAAACCGCACCGGTGCTCCTTAGCAACATGGCATCCTTAGAGTGCCACGCATCGCAGATTTACACGGCGAACATGTTCAAGGTTGTGCAACAGGAGTTCCTAAATGAGGGAAAGAATGTGATTGTGGCAGTTGAGGAATTTGAGGGTAGTCCTAGGTACATTGTATCAGTATATGACAATCCCCAGCTGAGATATCTTGTTGACTGTAATACAACATATCAAAACTTCAAGTGCACATGCTCGTTGTTTGAGACGGTGGGGATTCCTTGCAGCCACATTACGACAATTATGAAGGTTGAGCAGTTGACAAAGTTACCTAACTCCATTATCATGACACGTTGGACAAAAATGGCAAAAGGGGGCACCCCATCTGGCGGCGATGATATGTATAGAGCACCAGATTCCCCGAAGACAATTTGCCATCGAAACTTATTAAACGCTTGCAACCGTCTCTCTCTTGTTGCTGCAGAAAGTGAGGAATCATACGATGACACGATGTGCATCATAAGTCAACAAATGAAGAGAGTGTGTATGAATGAAGATGTAAGCGAACAAGAAGAAAATCGTGAATCTCCCATTGATAAGAATGTTGATGCTATCAGGGATCCTGTAAGGGTGCGAACTAAGGGACAACCCTGTAAGAGATTGAAGTCCCATTTGGAGAAGAAAAAAAGGAGGTGCAACCTATGCCGAAAAGAAGGCCACACTCGACCAAAGTGTCCTAACAAAGGTGATGATATCGAAGACAATGCTTTCCAAGAAGAGCCAACTACCCTTGAGCCTATTCTGGAGCCCACTCAAGTGCCCGGTGGTCGCCAAGTTCCACCACCGCCTCGCACATATTGCATGCCGCCTATTCCACCACAATATGGACCATATCACCCTTACATGTACCCACATGGTACGCAGCAAGTTCCACCACCATTTCCATCGTCAGGCGCAATTCCCCATTACATGTACCCAACATACTGGACTCAGCCTCTATAAGCAATGATGGCGAACATTTTGTTGTTTTTTTGAACATATGACAATCGAAGGACACCTTGTAATGTCTGTGAAGAACATTTTGTTTATATTTTGAACATATGTCAATCAAAGAACACCTTGTAATGTCTGTGAAGATTTTTTTGAACATATGACAATGAAAAAACTCTTTGTAATTTTGGAGAAGATCATTGTGTTGCAATTGATTAACATATGACAATCAAAGTACACATTCTAATTTTGGCGAACATTTTCATGTTATTATGAACATATGATAATCGAAGAACGGTTCGTTATTTTGTTATCTTGTAGAACGCTGTTATTGCCGGTGTGTTTACTCAGGCGATGTCCATACCCGCATGAGATTTATAGAAGAATTTGATAAAACCCCTTGTTTTTGGGGCTCCATGGCTAGTTGCAGTTTCACACTAGGGTCATCTCGGTTAAAAACTTGTGCTCAAAAAATAAATGATTAGTTTTTAAGAAGTGGGAATGGAAGGTCGCAATGTTTACTCAGCCGGTGTGTTTACTAGCTCGCGCGACGTTGTAAGTCAGCCATCAATTAGTGTTCCCATGCTACGCCGACTAATATCTATCTCAAGCCTTCATCCTCACCCCAACAGTCTTCAACCGGTGTAATTTTCCTCTGTTCCTTCATTTGAGAGCTTTATATATAGTTTTTGGATAAATAACATAACGCTTTTATTGAGGATGGTTTCACAGCTTTATACCTGTGGATATTGTTACATGCTTAAAATGGGTTAACAGTCCTCAATTGCCAACTGCTCAACCCCAAACTTCATCGGGCAATTGAAAAAATTCCAGGAACGCAGTAGGCCATCAGGGAATGCAAATACAGTCACCATTGACATTCGGTTTCAATTTCAGGCTATTTTGGCTAGAACATTCTCGCTGAATGTAGTTAAAACATATAAAAATAATAATAATAAGTATATTTGAACCTTTGCTCCTTAAAGAAATTAAAAGACTCAACGAATTTAGGAAATAATTGGCATTCATTCATCATTTTAAACAGGGACATGTCTCACTAAGGGGACATGTCTCGCTAAGGCGTAGCATAAGGCTACCAAAGCCAATCAAAACACCTGTGGCATGGTCCCTGAAAACTATCAAAGCGAGCGCAAAGCGCGTCCAGTCGACTCGCAAGAGAAGGGGCAACAGTGAATAACATGGGCCAAGAAAATAAAAGTAATATCACGGCCAGTGATATACAAGCAAACATCAAGGCATACATAGGCAACAGTAGCATAAAGACAACCAAACTAGGGGTCCACTCCCCATACAAAAAAAAAGTACACCGAGTCCACATAGTCTACATTTCCCACAAAATCCATAACCCAGAAATTAAAAAACAAAAAACAAGGCAATGACTAAAATGGGAAGGCCTAGGTGGGGGGCAAAGGTGGCGAGTCCGGCTCCGGCTCAAAATAAGCTTCCACCATAGTGCGAAGTAGATGGCGATCCTCCAATCGAGCTTCTTCATCCGCCCCATAAGCATCGAGGAACGCAGTCAACCGGCGGCTATCGGCTGTGTAGGTGGCCTGAAATCGATCGCAAAGATCGGCAAGCCGACGGTCAACAGAGAGTGCATCAGCAGGGGCCGAAGCAGAGGAGGCAGCACCAACCGTACGTGGTGCCGAAGGGGCCTGCCGAGTCGGTGGAGAAGAAGAGGAGGAGCCGGGGGCCTTGGTTAGAGCTGTCATACTCCGGGTCCAATCTCGGTTATGGTATTTGGGAAGCTCATTCCATTCCTCTTCGTCCTCCGAAATCTCAAAACCACACTGAAGAATAAGTTTGGTAATCAAATTACCAAAATGGAGTTCTCGTTTCTCGGCCTTCTTATTCTTGAACTGGATCTGCTCTACATAGACACGCCGAATGGTGTCGAAGATCGGCTCAACCACATCAAGCCAAGCGCCCTTGTAAACATGATAAACCGCCTCCAAAAGGGGACCTTGGCGCTCGGTCTTATGGTTGATGGGATACAAGTTACGGGCAAAAACTGTATCCAAAAACCAACATTTAGCCGGAAGGTAGGAGCGCCTAGTACATGTGGAGTTATGAAACCTGCCTCCACACATGTCGTTCACCATCAACTCGAGGGTGATGTTGGGGTCCATGTGTCAGGCGCTGGAGGGATGGGCGGCTGGATAATCAAGAGCATGACCAATGGATGCATGAGTGACAGAAATGGGATGCCCATCAATAGTGGACTCGAGGGTGGGAGGATCACCATCCTTAACGGACATGTTCTGATAAAAAAGGCGGACGAGCCTAGGGTAAGTGGACCCAGTGGGGGTGATGAAGAACTGAAGGCCCCTAGAAGCGAGTTCAGTTAGGCCAAAGGAGGCCTCCGGAACCTCTTGGAAAAACTGGAGATCAAACACAGCCATCCGCCCAACTTGATAATCGAAGAGGTAGGGCTCTGGGATGGCATGCCAGACTGGAGATTTAGGCGGTGGGGCCTGCGGTGATGGGGGTTGGGAGGAAGATTGAGGAGATGGTGGGGAGGCTGGAGGCATGATTCGGGCTCGACGTGCACGTTTGGGACCCATTTGTAAACAAAAAGTGGGGGAGGTAAAACAGCAAACAAACAGGGTGTGTGCACGATCACGCAAAAGTGGCGCAAATAAATCGTCCAACGTGGAGGGCAGGTGAGAATCTACACTGATAAAGGGGGACAACTCCACCCAAATCCAAGAAGAAAAAATGGTGCGAGGGGGTCGGGAGATCAGCCGAGAACCGTAAACAAGAAAGAGAGGAAACTTACAAGGACGATGGGGGGTTGCAACGGATGATCCAAGGGGGAACACGGCCTCCGATAGATATTGGAGGGAGAGAAGAGAAGAGGAGAAGGCAGGTGAAGAGTGGACAATGGAGAGGTAGAGGATGACCCCATGGGGGAAATCCGAACTGTAAAAGAATCAGAATCGCGAGTCTATGACCGATCGTAGATTACCATACGAATGATCGTAAATGGAACCATGTATTTGGCCAAATGAAAGGGACTCTACGATCGTTCGTATTTATTCTACGATCGTTCGTAGGTGTTCTACGATTGTTCGTAGGTGTTATACGATCGATCGTAATATAAACAGAAAGTTTGCCTCTTTACTGTGATTCTACGATCGTTCGTAGATATTCTACGATCGATCGTAAATGGAACAGAGAGTTTACCTCTTTTCTGGGATTTTACGATCGTTCGTAGGTGTGTTACGATCGATCGTAACCCCGATTATTATTTATTTTTTGAATATGAAAATTGGAGGGTGGGATACTTGGAACCCACCCAAAAAATCGACCAGACTTTTACGCTCGATCGTACAATACTGTACGATCGATCGTAAATGGAACCATGTATTTGGCCAAATTGAAAGCGACTCCCCAATCGTTCGTAGTTATTCTACGATCGTTCATATGTGTTTAATGATCGTTCGTAGGTGTTATACGATCGATCGTAATATAAACAGAAAGTTTGCCTCTTTACTGTGATTCTACGATCGTTCGTAGATATTCTACGATCGATCGTAAACGGAACAGAGAGTTTGCCTCATTACTGTGATTTTACGATCGTTCGTCGGTGTGCTATGATCGATCGTAACCCCGAAATTTATTTATTTTTTTGAATATTAAAACTGGAGGGTGGGACTCGAATTTGGGCAAATGCATCCAAATGAGTGAAAAAAACCTTGGGTGCAACTCCATCGAGGAGAGTGCAACTGAGGTGCAACTCGAACTAGCCCTAAGGCCTCGTAAACACACCCAAGTTGACATTAAGGGTCCAAACTTGGATTTTCCTTAAAGATGACCCCATTTTTTTTATGAAAGGCTTAAATGCATCCAAATGAGCGAAAAAAACCTTGGGTGCAACTCCATTGAGGTGGGTGCAACTGAGGTGCAACTCGAACTAACCCTAAGGCCTCGTAAACACACCCAAGTTGACATGCAACTCCATTCGGTCCCTAAGCCCTCGTAAACACACCCAAGTTGCTCCTTAGACTCCAAATTCAGATTTCCCATAAAGATGACCCTATTTTTTTTTATTAAAGGCTTAAATGCATCAAATGAGTGAAAAAAACCTTGGGTGCAATTCTGTTGAAGACGGTGCAACTAAGGTGTAACTATAACTAGCCTATTCGGCCTTCCAAAATACACCGAAGTTGCACCTAGGAGTCCAAAATCCAATTTTTCTTGATACTCGATCGAGCGAGTTTAAATCGGTTTTTACTCATACATCATGTCGTATTTTTGTGTCATTTTTCTCTCGAGCAAGATTTATGGTCGCTTGAGCGAGCATGGTTTTGTTGTGACTCAAATACCAGTTGCGAAGTTATATCCCATCTGTTCGAGCGTGATTTATACCTGCACAAGCGAGAATACACAGAATTACTAATTTTCCCAGATTCAGCTAGTGATATGTTTTTCCTTTCAAGATACCCCCCAAGGAACATTGGCGCATGCTTACAATGTCATTCTTTGTGACTTTAATAAGATTGCATGATATAATTATATAATTATGAACATTTGGTTGGGACTGGCACTTGCAAAATAGAAAATTTCATATAAATGTCAACTATAAAAATCATATACAAGACAACTCTATTGAATCCTTGAACAATTCAAATTTTATAAGGGCTGACACCGTTACAAAGCCTTTCCCCAAAAATTTTATACAACATGTCACCCCTATCTACCATTACAATGCCCATTCTCTCTCCATGCTACTTATGTTTTCCTCCATTGCACCTTTGCTCCCGAACCATCATTCCAAGCAAAACACCTGGATGACGAGTCTTCTTCTTTCTGAGTCACAATTCAAACACACCAATATGAATAAGCATTTTGATATTGTTTGCAAATAAGTGATGCAACAAGCAATTTAAAATAGTATCACAACCCAAAGATGAAAAATCTATTATTTGAATTAGTATGATAACCCAAGGATGACAAATCTACAATTTCGAATAGTATCACAATCCAACAAACAATTCCCATCCGTCATCACCTTAATGTCAAAGACAATTCCTCTAATCTACATGCATGCAATAATGGCTCACTCCTCATGCTTGGTATATACAAAACTAGGACACTCCTATTTCCAACCAACAATATTCAACGGCTGCTCTCACCTTGAAGTTGAAGTGAGGTGAATGAAAGGAAAAAATATCACCAACAACAATGGTACCCCTATCGTGGACATTCCTACAAAAACACCAAACATGTTTGGTGGATATAGCAAGTAAATCTCATAGATGATCCTCAATAAATAACAACATTCTTACTTGATTTAGTGGAGATAGCAATAGAGACACAGCTATCTTATCCCTGTAGGCTTCAATATCTCTCTGCTTGCGAATACAAATTTATCATTAATTAATAACAGAAAAATCAGCGTGTATGTAACACCCGTTAAACATGAAGTCATACTTCACTGAATGAGATACTGTTAGGCTGTCTATTCCAGTACTCGATGTAGCCGATCATAAATATCCCGCAATCCGTACTGTAAAATGTCAACATTATAACGATGACCCCAAAATGATTTAAACAAATACTTAGATATAAAAAGACTCATTGAGGGGATTTATCACGAGTTTTGTTGTTGTGGTACGCTCTTCTCGTATTCACAATCCCAATCTCTAAAATTATAAGAATGGCCACCTTCCAATTGTTTCCCTTCAAATACATATTCTAATCCCGCCAACTGAAAAATCAATGAATGATGAAGGTTATATAACATCACTGAATAAAATTATATGTTTATTTTTTTTACTTACAAGTGTGCGTATTTCTAGTGTAATTTTTTCAGTCCGGCGTGGTCTCATTGAATCAAGTATTGTAACCTTCCTACGAAGGAGGTCAACCTCTACCAAATACCAATGGACCCCACTCCGATTTACGGGTATAAAGACCTATAAAATACGAATGCAGAAATATTACAATTGATTCCATTTTTAATGTAAAATAAGTTGTAAATTTGTTAAACATGCGAAGAAAAATAAGGTGTACCCTATCACTCTCATAGATGTCAAAGCCAGCGGAGTTTGTGTGAACAGGGATCCCAGAAGAAAACTTCCGCTCCATCACACATTTTCTCATGAATTGGTGTAGATGGGAGGACCCATAATAGGTTCTCTTCTGATGTGGAGGTCCCCATTCATGCTGTTGGTTGTCAAGTATGCGCATATATGCATCAATAACCTACAAAATAAAGATAATGGGTTATAATTTTCGTCTTATGTTACGACAAGAGTTATAATTATTTAACATGCATTGTTGATAGACTCACCATATCATCCAACAGGCCACCAGGCTCAAATGTCTTAAAAGCAGCTCTGTAGACAAATGCCTCGTCTATGCATACCACGATATCACTGTATTTTTTAAGACAATAATCAATAGATTATATCCATACGTGTATAATGGTTTAAGACAATAATCAAATTAGTAGCTTACCTCATACTACGAATATCATCACAACGTTGAGCATCATCAACTGCAGCTTTTTGAGAAGCAGTCAAGCTCGGAAAAAGGGAAGGCCGTGTTGGGTCTCGAGCAAGGGTAGAAATCACCTTTCACAGCTTCATCCTCTGATGGGTCGGTAACTCCTCCGCATATGATTTATAACACTCTGTTTTATGGGGTCTACTCTTAACCCGACTATTAATTGCAACTCGTTTTGCCACTGTGCTACCTAACTTGTTCATCTCCTTTGAGTCAGATATCAAAGGATGGACGGCACCTAACAGGAACACGCAACAAATCTTAGTACTCAAAATTGGATTTTAGCACATGAATATAAAAATAAAATAAACTATACATTTACATACTTCGTTTCACAGGACTTTCAGAAACATATATCGAGTCCTGTAGAGATCTTTTGTTGAACTCATTTTGAGTTGAGTTTTCTTTCTTAGCTAGCTGCTCTCGGAGGGTCTCAATAATAGTGTCTTGTGTAGCAATCTTCTGGCGAAGATCCTCAATAACAAATGACATTTGGGTATCGTGCAGCTCCCTCCGTGTAAGTTCTTTCTCTACTTCAACACGCCAAGCTGCTTGCTCACCAACAATGCGTTGCAAGTCTGAGATTTGCTCCAACGCTTTTGATAAGAGTTCTGTCATATCATTATGCTAATCCCAAGTGAAAAATTATCAAATTAGTTATAGTTCCATAAGACATCAATTAAGATTCTTGAAGTTTAGTAAGGTGCATCAACTAAAATGGAGGTGAGGTGCATACATGCAAATGCTCATCTCTAACTCCGGAAGCTAAATTAGGCAACCCTTCAGAAGACACCAACAATGGGTGCTCATCCCCAAGGGTTTTTTCGTCCACATTTGTAGACACATGACAAGGGACGATCTGCAATAACATTTCAAATTCAAATCACACATACAATTAATGATGATAACAGCAATACTAATGTGACGAGAATCACCTCCTTAACCGAATTCTCAGCCCCATCCTTAGGAAGTCTTTTCAATAATCGCTTCACTTCCCTCAATTGTTTTTCTTTAACAGTAGGATGAAGGTATAACACCAGCTCTTTAGGTTCCATGAGGTACTTTTCCCTTAAATTGAACATTTCTTCTGTCCAACTTAAGAACCGTGGGATTTGTTGTCTTAACAACTTCTTCTCACCCTCTTGTATTGGCCCCACATGCTCCATGTACCAATACTAGTTAATAGAAAAGGATATCAGGATTTAATGCTTATGAATCAATATTACAATGTTTAAAAATTGGAACAAAGCGTACCTATAAAAACACAACAAACCCCCCAACATTTGCCACTTTTCCGTGCTTCACTCTACAAATAGCCTCTACAAGTGTCGAGTATGAAAATTCGCCCCATGCAATCTTTTTTACGGTTTTCATTTCAACCAAGGCATACAAATACTTCTCTGACACATATTGTTTGGCATGAGGGACAAACAACGTGCATAGTGCAAAGAGGATGAAGGTCCTTTGAAAGGTCTCACCGCTATCCCCTGCTTTCAGCATCTTTTCCAATGTCCCCTTGTAAATATATCCACCTTTAACTTCGTAAAGGTCACGTAGCTCTCTGATTGAATCATCGTTTCCCTCCAAAACGATTCGAGATCCAACCACCGGCAACCCGAAACACAATACCATGTTTGTAAGAGATATGGGTACTAAAGTATTGTCCACCATGACTGCACCACTATTCGGAGAGTAGTGCTCCACAACGAAGTCGATAATATGGCGTCGCAAATGTATCTTCCCATGTATATGCAACAAAGAACCTAGGCCAATGCTGGAAATAGCATCTTTTTGTTCAATAGAAAATTCTTTCGCGACTTTGTAAAATGCAGACGGTGAACACATGTATAGCATTTTAGCTAACCTTCCACCATTACGAGTAACAAATCAGAGAGCATATAAAGATAAGAGTGCATTTAAAATAAATAATGTGCACAAGAGCTATAAAATGATATGTTTATCTTCAATTATTCCAAAATAAACGGGTGCAAGATCTACTTATCGCATGACAGTCTTAGGTAAAATGAGAGAAGACCTAAAATACCAATTTTGCTACAAACATATGAACATATATTGCTACAAACAAGTTTGTTACAACACAGATGGAAGGAGTAAGCATTAAAGTGGGTATGTGGCTAATTCCCGTGGGTTCCACGAGAAATTATTGAGGAATACTCAACAAGAGAGAAGACTTTTCATTTTTGTCATAGATACGTAGTTAGCCCGCAACCCTGATCAATGGGGTGGTGCCTAGCAAATAGTACCCATGGGGCAAGTAATGCTTTCCTATTTTTATTATCTTTCAAGTGAGCTCAATTGTGTTGGACCTATTTTGTTTCTGGTTCGTATAATGTGTTAGCTTCAAAGGATACTTTGATATCATTTCGCTACCCTTTCATAATCTCGTAAGAAGAATAAAGGGTCAGTCACAGCCACAGTCTAATTGTATCTACTCTGAAAATTCTTGAGCTTACTGAGATGACAACACTCACACCCTCTCGGGAGTGGAATCCAGATCAATGGAGCGACAAAGCGAAACTTTGCCTTCGTTTTAGTTCTATGGAGCAACTGATTGAAGTTGAAGGGTCAGCTCTCTCATTTTATCATGCATAGATTAAAGGTAATATCAATCATTATTTCAATATATCATGTGAACACAGGCAATTGAGTTATTTTCAAGTAAAACTCTTAACAAACATTAGTACAATCTAAGGGGACACTTGTGTTCGTCACAATCTCAATAATGCTAGACTAGGATTTATATAATAGTTACAAGAGGAATGTTATCCCCGATTGCATTTACATACTCACCCTTTTAATTATATAACCCAAGAAGTTGAAAGTATGAAAACATGGATTGAGGTTAGCATTCCTTCATTTTTATTTATTTATTTTGTAAGTAGATAACTTCTTTGACAATTACGAGTTATGTACAAATGAATAACTCGGCCCTGTTCGCACTTGGGGAAGGTCCCTTGGAGATGAATGTCGACGGATACTGATGTTCAGTGTCTTTTGGTCAAGGTCATGAGCACTTCAATTAGCTGATCTAGGGATAAACTTAAAGATTACAGTGATACTGCTTTGCCGCAGAAAGTTGATATCCACAACAATAGGAAGAAATTCAACCTTCACTATCATCGATCTCCGCATTCAAGAAGTATATGATTGCCTTAGAGTGAGATTCCACTACCACCTGTGGCTGTGGCCAATGGTGGGATATTGCCAATTGAACACCAGCCCGGATGGCTTCTGCTAGGATTTTTTTCAACTCAAGAAAACACCTAGCATTTATTTATCAATACACTTAGGGTATCTAATGTTTCTTCAAGAAAAACACCCAAATTATTGTAATGCCAAATTAATGAGTTCAGTGTGAGCCCTAGCTAATAGGAAATCTGAGAATCGCAACTGGTTTAGTTTGCAAGAATAGAGTTGGCTAGCTTATGACTTAGCCCATCTTAGAGGAGCAGTGAAGGGCCTGAGAGGGGAGAAAAGCAACATACCCACGTAGAATTTCATAATAAAACCCTAATAGATCCAAGATATGTCAAAAAAACATTTGAAAAAATAGATCTTATGACCCAAAATTACAAAAATATAAGCATAATAAGGGTATGGAAGTGTTACTCTAACAATGAAATACCAAACAAGAAACAAGGATTGAGCTAAGGAAAAAAATCATTTATTTTCCACAATACCTAGAGATGAAATTTTATTGCAGTAGAAACAAATAAGAACGGAGCTACCAGAAATGAAATTTGCAGACATACCAAATGGTTTATCACAAGAAATTGGTATGAAAGGCGTTGAAATCGTGGAGAAGGATCAGTTCATGGGACATAATGGTTGTTGCAGATTCTCAACTCATTAAAACATTCAAATAATAGATCTTTTGCCAAAAAAATTACAGAAACTCAGCATAAGAATTGATTGAGCTAAGGAAAAAATTTATATCTTTTAACAATACTTAGAAACAATGATTGAGATGAAATTTGTAAACATACCAAATGGGGGTCTCTGATTTGAAGAAATTAAAATTAAATTCGTTGAAACTGTCGAGAGGGATCAGTGCTTGGGCGTCTGAAGAACTCTTTATGACGGATTTGAAGAACTCTTTATGGCTGCTGCAGATTAGGACGAAGGAAGGAAGATGAAGATGAGAACGAGAGAAGATATGGAGATACAGAGAAGAGAGAACAGAGAGAGAGAGAGCAGGGGGTTGAGTAGAGCTATGGAAGTGCTTCTCTCCCGCCAAATTTCTGGGGTGAGAGTTGAGACCGGCTACTGCCAGTCAAAAGGAGAAATCGTGGCCAGATGAACGGCCACGATTCTTAGGTACTTAACCTTTTGGTACCCTAAGGCTATGTTTGGTTGTTGAGAAAATAGGTGAAAATATGGAAAGGAAAAGAAAATTTTGAATTTCTAATACAATTTTTAGTTGAGTTTTGTCTCATTTTCTTTTCTTTTCCATGTTTTTACTTATTTTCTCGCCAATCAAACATAGGGTAAGGGTATGGAAGTGTCACTCAGAAAGAAGACAAAAAATTGTAGATGAACCCACCAATAAATCACAACCACCTGATCCCTCCAAACCCTTCATATTACAAATAAGTCGACCGTTGGGGGCCGTTTATAGTAAATCTGTACCTCCGCTCCCTTCCCTTACTTTACCGTCTTTCATTCTCTCTATTTGACAGATACAATCTCCGTGTCTCTACTCTCTCCCTCTCC
Source organism: Tetracentron sinense (assembly GCA_015143295.1). Classification (NCBI taxonomy): domain Eukaryota; kingdom Viridiplantae; phylum Streptophyta; class Magnoliopsida; order Trochodendrales; family Trochodendraceae; genus Tetracentron; species Tetracentron sinense. Next base: position 12,827,841 of record CM026567.1, on the reverse strand, counting down.
TTCACGCGATGGCCGTCGAAAGACTATCAACATCGCCGGCTCCCCGGCCAATGTCGAGGAAAGACACCGCCATTCTTGGCCTTGATGGCCCAGAGGCCTCGCCTGTGATACTTCTTCGATCTCGAGCATTTTCCCACACCGCGTATCAAATCCGGGTTCCTGCTAACCCTAGGCTTCTTCTCCTGCGGCGCCATTGATGAGCTTGGAAGTCTCTGCAACTCTCAAACGACGAGTATCTCATCCTTTCTTCATCTTCTTCTTCTGTAATCTTTCTCTGTCGATTACAGAGAGAAGAAAGAGAACAACATATGAACCGGCTCCGGCGAAGATTGCTGGAGAGAAGGCTGAAGACAATACGGTCCCGGAGCCGGCTCCGGCGAAGGACGAGTCTTGTACGGACTCTGATGCGAAGATCGCCGGAGGAACGGAGGAGATCGGAGCTGTGAAGGTCGAAGGAGGTGATAAGGACGAGTCTCGGTCTCTTGTTGGAGGTAAATTTTTTTGAAAAAAAATATGAAATTATTTTTCTGAAGATTTGATGAATCTGTTAGGAATGTTTTTTTTTTGATTTGATGTTCTCTGGTTTCTGCTTTTCTCTCCTTGATTTGTTGATTGAATGGATGATTCTTAGTTTCTATGTTTCTTGATTTGTGCTAACCCTAGGCTTCTTCTCCTGCGGCGCCATTGATGAGCTTGGAAGTCTCTGCAACTCTCACTCTCTTCCAAGAGAAACGGTAGAACCCTAGAAACCTTAATATAGAGCGGAAGAAGGTATCCTCATGCGTGCGTATTTCTGCCTGAAACCCTAGGGTTAACCCTGCACGAACGAGAGGACGATGTTCGGGGGAGGTGAAAAGGAAGCCCTAGCTCCGATAAACACGATGTCAGCTCTGCCGTTACAACTGAATCTCCCTCTCTCTGTGTTTTCTGTTCTCTGAGAAACCAGAGAGGCTCCTTTGTTCTTAGTAGGTGCTATCTCGCTTGAAAACCTTTTTGTGTTCTTTTCTGCTTTCGATCATTTCATTTCGAGAGAGATAGAGAGAGACTGTTAGGTGAAGAAGAAGAAAATGTTGGAACGAAGAAGGGTTGGTTCGGTGAGTAAAGTATTTTATTCACCCCAACAATTCTACTTATAATCCATTCTTCTTCTCCGCTTTCGATCACTGTTTCTCTCAGATCCCTTTTCCTCGTTTCTGCTGAGTTTGAGTTGATCTAGGGTTTCTTTTTTGTTTGTTTGATTACTGTTTGGATAGGGGGTTTCGAGGAGGAAGATCTGTGTTCTTCCTGCGTAAAATGAAACGTGTTTGAAGTTTTTGATATCCGATCCACTTGTAGTATCCGATTTGTATGATTTTTTATGCAAACGATCTTGCAATCATTTGCCATTTTCTCTTAACAATTTTCTATGGACTGGTTTTTAGGTATTTGGTTTGGAGGATTTGTGGTTTTACTTGTAAAACAGGTTTTTGAGTGATGGCCACACTTGATTTTTGATCGTCTGGTTTGGTATCGAAATCAAGCCTTACTTGTAAAAGAGCTACTCTCTCTCTCTCTCTCACTCTCTCTCTCTCTCTAGTTTCTTTTGGATGCTCCACTTTTTACTCTCTCTTGTTTATCAGGAAACGTACTGTGATATATTGTTGAAGTATAAATCAAATCTGACGAGGCCTTTCGATGAAGCAAACCGCATTCTTGAACAAGATTGAAATGCAACTCAGCAATCTCTGCAAGGGTGTTTCTAGAATCTGTGTTTCCGGTTTCTCTCTCTCTCTCTCAATCGTTTTAATTTTTTATTAGATTTATTAATTTCTGTGCTAATTTTCATCTGTTGTTGCATTGATATCTTGTTAATCTTCTGAGTTCATTTCCTGTATTCATCTCTATATCACAGTTTTTGCTGGGATTTTGAGATTTTCTATAAAACTTCGTATAAGGAGGAGAAGAAATGAAGTTCCTTATCATAACATGTGGTCACTTAATTAGCATAACAAGCTCACATGTTGGAACTGCTGTTACTTTCCTAGTCTTCTTCTTTTTGAATAAAACACACATCTTAAAAACTTCATTTATGCTTGGAGAACAAACAAAAGTTGCAGATATAACAATAACATAAACCAGCAACTTCAAACCTTTTGCCCATTTCCACTTAGTTTCTTTTGTTGGCATAATATATCAATTCTCCTTTTCATTGCATCAATGTAGTCAAGGTGTCTAGGTAATGCTTAGGCGATTAGAATTGGTTAGGTGATGCATTGCCTAGACGAATATATACACAACAATACAAACCTCCTAGGGTTGACAGTAATCTAGAGTCTAGACAAATTAACATTTAATAGCTCACTTCATTTCCTGTTTATCTCAGCAGCAAGATTGTTTTTCTGTCACAATGGTGCCTCTAGTTAAATCTAACACCAAAATATCATTGGGAAGGTTTCAACATACTTCTAATTGCAATGCTCCGATCTTCCTCTCAATGACCATTACAAGATAATGTTCATCAAATCAAGTGGTGTAAGTCTTTTTTTCTGCTGAATTGTTAAGTTGACTTTTTGACACTGTAGGTGAAAATATTTTTGAAGACTAAAGTATAGGAATTTTCTTACTAGGCTTTTGGGTTTTAGTAACATTTTGATAGAATTAATGAAATTTTAAGATTTGAAAAATACTTTTGCATTTGCAAGTTGAAAAGACTTAATCCTTAAAAAATGGATTTTGTTCATGAACTAGAAAGTTGACCTTTTATTGTTCAGGAATTTGGATTTAGGATAATTTCTATTAAATTCAAATATGGGGTATAACCGTTTTTACATATAAATATCTTAAATAAATGAAAGTTAAAGTTTAAAATTATTTACTTAAGCGATGTTTTGTATAAATAAGTTGTAAATAGGCTTATAGTTAAGAGGGCCAGGTGACTTCCGCTTGCCTATAGAGAGGCTCCTAGGCGATGATGGTCCAAAACTGCCGCAACGCCTTGCTACATTGCATTGCATCCACCAACTCCCAGCTCTTTACCAATCAAAGTTCTCACATTTTAAGTGACAAGACAAATCTTACTTTTTCGGATGAGCTTACTTACTCGTATTATTCAGTCCCATGCAAGAAGCATTCCCTATTATTGCTGCAACTAGGCACCGTTGCAGCATGTCGCTTCTAGGGAGTGCCCTAGTATTAGCTCGAAACAACAATACAATTCATGATTCATGTCATTGGATTTTGCATAAATTTAACACCGGTTGCAAATCTGATGCAACCCTCCTCCTTTCCTCATGGTTCGGACTGACAATATAGCGCAAAATGTTGAACAATGGAGTTGTGTGTGTCTCCGTGCTTAGATGTACGTGGAAAATATTTATGGATTTGAGATCCATCATCTATTTGTTCTGGATAAGGTTTATGGTTGCTCAAAAGTTTATAGAATTGAAAGCTAGAAGTGGGCCTTCAGTCCAATTTTTGTCCTATGCTCCCTTCAATATCTGACCTACTGATTAATGGTCTGGATCAAAATTGTATAGTATTGGTTGTTGTGTTCATTGAGCATCATGTACGCCGGTCTTTTCATTCTTACAGTCCTACAAATATAAGAACAATTTTGTGTTAACCTGTTTGGTTGAAAAAGGCGAAAGGCAACCGATGAAAGTGACCAATGTAATAGAAGAATAAGTAACATATCATAAGTTTATAAGTCTGGTATGTCTACATATAAGTTTATACACATGTATAACAGCAGCCTTTCTGAGCATGCATACTTACGATTTATATGTTCGACAGCTCTTGAACACATGTACACACGATTATTCATAGAGCACTTCAATTCATCTTTCTTGTATATGAGTGTTGGTTATATACCCACTTACATAATATTTATATACATATATAAAATAGGATAAATTTCCTTATATTTTGCTTTTATGAGCTGATATTTATGTATTAATATTTTTTTCAGTCTATCATGAACAATTTTTTAGTAAGAGACCTTTCAACTGTTTGAATGTCTTTACATTTTGGAGTACTGAGAATTGCATATCTTTCACCTTGTATTTTGTTTGGCACTGTCAGAAGTGTATGTCTTTAACTTACTCAGATACCTGTCTACATTAGATGACATGGGGTGATACTTTCTCAATTTTATTTTTTGTTTTATTATATATATATATATATATATATATATATATATATATATTTTATTGTAGTCCATATCCATTATCATGTGGCTTTAATATATTTTATTTGGTTTTTACTGATTCTTTGGTGTCAGGAGTGATGATGAAGATGATGAATATGGTGTTTATAGATCAGATTCTGAAACAAGGCATTTTCCGCAAGCTGATGGCTACTATGGCCCGGTCGAGTTTGATGAGGTAGACCATGCCTTTGGATCTCATAAAGTGCAACCCTAGGGAGAAAATGTCAACACAAAAGGTTTGAGCAGCTCCCCATTACACGAGAGTTTTGTTTGGCACTGTCAGAAGTGTATGTCTTTAACTTACTCAGATACTTGTCTACATTAGATGACATGGGGTGATACTTCCTCAATTTTATTTTTTGTTTTATTTTATATATATATATATATATTTTATTCTAGTCCATAACCATTATCATGTGGCTTTAATATCTTTTGTTTGGTTTTTACTGATTCTTTGGTGTCAGGAGTGATGATGAATATGGTGTTTATAGATCAGATTCTGAAACAAGGCGTTTTCCTCAGGCTGATGGCTACTATGGCCCGGTCGAGTTTGATGAGGTAGACCATGCCTTTGGATCTCATAAAGTGCAACCTGAGGGAGAAAATGTCAACACAAAAGGTTTAAGCAGCTCCCCATTACACGAGAGTTTTGATTCGCAGGTGTTGCAAGGAACCAAGAAGCTATGGGAAGAAGCAAAGGGACGTGATAATGGTTCTGAATGTGAGGTACCTTCTTCTTTATACGGTGTGGATGGTACGGATGTTGAACCAGTGAATTTTGAGAACAACGGGCTACTCTGGCTCCCTCCTGAGCCGGAAGATGAAGAGGACGAGAGGGAAGCTGTTCTATTTGATGATGAGGATGCTAGAGGAGAGTGGGGATATCTACGCTCTTCGAGCAGCTTTGGCAGTGGGGAGTGCTGTAGTAGGGACAGGTCAAGCGAGGAGCACAGGAAGGCCATGAAGAATGTGGTTGATGGGCATTTCAGGGCTTTGGTAGCTCAGCTGTTGCAAGTCAAAAACCTTCCCATGGGTGAGGAAGATGAGAAGGAAAGTTGGTTGGAGATAATCACGGCTTTGTCTTGGGAAGCTGCCACCCTTCTTAAGCCAGAGACGAGCAAGGGTGGCGGAATGGACCCTGGCGGATATGTGAAGATTCAATGCATAGCTTGTGGGAGTCGCAGTGAGAGGTAAATGTAATGAGAAAACACATACATACATACATATGTATATATGTATTATGAGATTTATTTATGTCCCACATGCTTGCCCATCAACACATCGATCTAGATTTCTCATTCCATATACCACACCTTTATGATTGGTCATGATATAGAGCTCTTAACAATTGGGCAATCCAGTCTAATAATGCCACCAATAGTTCTATGATTGGTGAGTGGGTGGGCCATGTGTCATGTGCATATTATACAGTGGTGGGCAGTAAGATGCACTGTATACAAAATGATGTTTCATACTCCCAGTTCAGCCCCAGGCTTTGCTTGTGGTTCATAAAAAAACCCATATTGATAAAAAGTAAATAAAAAAACCCATACTAATTTGTACGAGACAACTGGAAGCTTTCCTTGGGTCAGAGATTGTTTAATGTGATCATACCATGATTCAGATGCTAGCATACCTTCATGGGACTTTAATATTGTGAACTGCCATTATGTGCTAGAATTGTCAGACACTTACAGAAGAATACACAAGTCCAGAATCAATGTAGGGTGCTGTGCTCCTGGCATGTGCAATAAATGTTGCACTTGTAGGGTGGTTTGGAGTTTGTCCAATTTCAGTGGGTGCTACTGGGGAATTGCCCTGATCGGGATGTGTGCCATGTGTGCAGCACAGGCAGTTCACAGCTTCTCCACATCCTGCCAGGCCTATGATATGCTATGGTTTTTTGCCGACCAATAAATAAAATAAGATATATAGTTGATGCTAGTAATATATGGTTTAATACTTTAATCCTATTCTGTTTTCTTATGTTCTAATTTTTGTAATTCCATACTAATTCGTTTTTCCCTTTTGTTTTGTCATCAAGAAGGTGGAAACATAGAAATAGTAGGCTGTAGTAATCTTTCTGTGATAACCCAAAAGTCTTAAAAATTTCTTTCAGAATAGATACCATAAAGGCAAAATTTATAATCCATTACATACTGTTGGAATAACAATTTAAAGTATATCCTTTTCTTGTTGCAATCTTTTAAGTTTCTTTCACACTGATGAAAAATTTGTGACCTCCTTTCTTCTAGTATGGTGATCAAAGGAGTTGTTTGTAAGAAAAATGTGGCTCACAGGAGAATGACATCAAAAATAGACTAGCCCCGTTTCCTAATCCTTGGAGGAGCTCTTGATATCAGCAGGTTTCTAACCATTTGTCGAGTTTCGACACTCTGTTGCAGCAGGTTTTGATCATTTACCTTTTTCTTTTACTAAATTGTTATAGTATATTTATTGAATAAAATAGAGATACAGAAGTTCTAGCCTGGGACTTCTTTACTTCTATACTTGCTGGTTGCTACTAACAGAGCAAATAGGTTTTATTTCCAGGATTTCTAACCTTATGCACATCCTTAACTAGGAAATGGACCATTTGAAGATGGCAGTTGCAAAGATAGATGCTCACCACCCCAATGTCCTTTTGGTAGAGAAATCAGTTTCACGGTTCGCCCGAGATTACCTTCTTGCAAAAGATATATCACTTGTTCTCAATATTAAGAGGCCACTTTTAGAGCGTATAGCTCGCTGCACAGGTGCACAAATAGTCCCTTCAATTGATCATCTCTCATCGCAGAAGCTGGGGTACTCCGACACACTCCACGTGGAGAAGTTTCTTGAAGAGTATGGTAGTGCTGAGCAGGGTTGGAAGAAATTGTTGAAGACATTGATGTTCTTTGAAGGCTGCCCAAAGCCATTGGGTTGTAAGTCTTACAAAAAAAATTCACATTCAAGTTTATTCTATCTTTAAATGGATAAATTGAAAGCCTGGTTCACATAGGCTGTAATATGGTTTATGAACAGTATGGTTTTATATAAGGTCACACGGATAGTGGCTAGGACCTACCAGTTGATTGTGTCCAACCTAGGATGGCATCTACAGAAAAAACCACCTCAAGATGAACTTAGAAAACTAATGTTGCACAGTCCAGAGGAAAAGTTGCTAACAGTTGAAAAAGACCATTGATCAGGGTTGTTGTTAATGTAGGAGATTTCTGCCATGTGAGCCAACTGCCAAGTGACTCATATGCCGGAAGTATACCATTACAGTGGGCCTGTTGAGGGCGTCACTTATTTAGTTGGTGTTTTGTAAGACTGAGATTTCTACAAAGAGCTCAAGTGAATCTTTTACTTTCATATGTTTCAGATTTTACTCAAGGGTGCTAATCGGGATGAGTTGTAGAAAGTGAAGCATGTGGTCCACTATGGAGTCTTTGCAGCTTATCACTTGGCTCTGGAGACATCTTTTCTTGAAGATGAAGGTGCCTCTCTGCCGGAACTCCCATTGAAGTCTCCGATAACTGTCGCGTGGCCTGATAAACCATCCAGTATTTACAGGTCCATTTCCACAATTCCTAGTTTTACTGTACTTGCCACCGGAAAGCCTCAGGGACCTCAACCCAGGAGTGAACCACATAGATACAACAATGTCCTTGCATCAGATCTAACCTCACCATCCAGCAATGCCTCCATTAGAGAAATGGAGAGGGCAATATCACTGAATATATCTGAAGGTCCTAGCTCTCAGTGCACAAAACCCATCTCAATTTTCATCAATTCTTCTGCTTCAGGACAGGTTGTCTCAAGTTCTTACTACGGAAAGCTTTCCCCTTATATTGAATTTGAGGAGAAAAATATTGTGGGTTCTGAATGTTTTGGGGCCAAAACTTCTGTGTCCAAAAGTGTCCAAGATTTTGCCGGTGATCATCTTGTCACTAATGGTTTTGCTTCTTCGGAGCCATTGGGACAAGTTATTATAGTTACCAATACTCACATAGATGGCAATGCAATGGTTGCGAATCAACTAGGTAGTTCAGAGTTGGCACCACTTCAACAAGATAGTTATAACTACCCAGAGGAGCAGGGATCTTCAAAATAAGTTTTTCCTCCATCACCTTCTGACCATCAGAGCATTTTGGTTTCCTTGTCAACCCAGTGTGTGTGGAAGGGGCTGTGTGTGAACGTTCACATCTCTTTCGAATCAAATATTATGGCAGCTTTGATAAGCCTTTGGGGCATTTTCTACGAGACCATTTGTTTGATCAGGTAGTCTTTTCTTTATTCTACATGTTCATATATTTTCTTTCAATAGCAACCCCACCTAGGGCTGTCAATGGGACCTAGGGCTGTCAATTGGCCAGGTTGGTCCACAACCACACCGGCTCAATTAAATAGTTGGGCTGGGCCTGTTGGGCTCTTGTACTATACTACTATTTGGGGCCCACCCATCCCTGCCCAACTCGATCATATAATAGTATTTTATTCAAAACCCCACATTTTCCTTGGGGTGTAAATGAGCCGGCAAAAGTCCACTCATTACCCATATTTTAGGCCCTAGGGATAGGACGGGCTCAATTTCTTAGGCCCATAATAATGTGGGCTGGGCTAGGGCTTGGCTCCTTAAAGCCCGGCCCCGCCCTATATATTTACTTATATATGTATTAAGCATTTTATTTATATATTTTTTTACATAGTATGTATTATGTAGTATATACTAGTATGTTATATTATGTAAAATATACTAAATAGTGTGTTATACTATAAAGTTTTGAGTCGGTCTATGGGTAGTGGGTACTCCCAAATATACTCCCTAATCCTAACCGTTTATAACTAACAACTAAGGGTCAGGATTTGGCTGAGCTTATTTTTTCTTTTCTAATGCCACATCAGCTTTAATCGTTTAATAATTGAGTTAAATGGTTAGGATTTGGGAGTACACTTTGGGAGTACCTGTAGACTAATTCTAAAGTTTTTGGAAAATAGTTAACTGGTGGATGCCTTAGGTTATCAAATGGGATCCATGGGTCCGCCTATCACTACTCAAAGTTTTTTGGTATATATATTATGTGGTATGTATATAAAATATCATGCATATAAAAGTTAGTAGTGTACCTATATAACATATAAGTATTATGTAATATGTGTGTGCAATATACAATAATCTGTATACATATAACAGTGACTACAATAATAAGAAAAATCGGTATACATAACAGTGTGCACACTGTCATGTAAACAGTATGACTAAAAAAAAAACTGTTATACATAACAGTGTGCACTCTGTTATGTAAATAGTGTGACTACCAATTGTTAAATATAATAGTGTGCACTTATATGTTATACCATACCTTATATTACATAATACTTATATGCATAATATACACACACACACACACATATATAAATATAAGTAACACCCAATATATACACAATTGAGTTCAAATTGTTTTGAGCTTCTAGAGGCTGAAAATAGGTGTCAATGGTGGATTCAAATCATAGAAAGAGGAAGAGGAGGTTTGACCAGCAAGATAGAAGTGGCACAGGACGCGTACGGGTGGCTGTTTAGAACCATCGAGGAGGTGATTTCTACATCTCGAGGATACCTGGTAAGGACGTTTAGAGGGGCTTTTGGTTCATTAATTGGGGAAAGAAAAGTGAACCCCAGAGGAAGTTTTTTCTCCCTAACTCTATTCAATGGGGCAGGCAGAGGAAGGAGAATTATTATCCCCCAGGGTCAATGGCAAATGGGTTGGAAGGCGTTCAAGTCAGCATTCGAGTATTTATCTCAGGGCATCAGTAAGACTAAGTCTGGGCATGATTCTGTTACAGTGGAGACGAAAGGAGTTCAGGCCTTTTCGAAGCCTCGAGTGTGGGAGAGCTCGGAGGATTTAAGATCAAGAAAGTTGATGGAAGGTATTTTAAGCCATGACGCCATGTCGATCAGGAAGGTTCCCAGCTGAAGGTGGTGGTGGAGTCAGACGTCGAAGCTTTTGGGGAATGGGCCATTTCAGTGGTATGCTCGGTTGGAGGTCCTGGAGATAAATGTTTTTGGACTGAGGTGTGTCTTTTGCTAAAATCACTGTTTCCCTCAGAATCAGAGATGAAGTTGTATCCGATTGAACCTCAACGACGGGCAATCGATTTCCCAAATTCGGAGAGTAATAGGAAAATTTTGTGTGGGTCTAAATGCTTTCCTCTGAGGGATGGGTATGTTGTAGGGTTTCATAGGTGGTGGCCGACATCCAATACTCTGTTGTTTACTGGTCTTCTTAAGCCCTGTTGGATTGCAATTAGAGGTCTTCCATATCATCTATGGGTGGACTCCATCTTCTCTCAGATCGGTAATATGTGCAGGGGGATGTTGGAGGTTCATTAGTCAACTGCTTCCAGATTAGATCTAAGGATGGCTAAAATCAAAGTTTGCGGAGACCTGAGAAGTATACCTCATGTGATTTCGCTAGAATTCCACGCTACCTCGTACCCTTTAGTAGTTGGATGTTGGGACCACGAGTCTTGTGATTCCGAAGCTTCTAGATTAGATCTAAGGATGGCTAAAATCAAAGTTTGCGGAGACCTGAGAAGTATACCTCGTGTGATTTCGCTAGAATTTTACGCTACCTCGTACCCTTTAGTAGTTGGATGTTGGGACCACGAGTCCTGTGATTCCGAAGGAGGGTGGTCGGAATTTCAGACATTCGACCGCCGTCGGGAGGGGGGCAGTAGCTTGGAGGTTGAAGACGCTCTTCGGAGGGCTCCACGTGGCCAAGAAGCATTGATGGCGGGAGTAGGAAACAGTACACCTCGGTTGGAAGGGTCAGAGGGTGGTCACCTCGGGGTCAGAGATCGAAAATCGTCGAGGGGAGATCTCTGGGATGCTAGGAGCAGGCCTCAGAGGGTGGTACTTGAGTTAGGGGCTGAGGGGGCATGTAGGGCTTCGCTCTAAGAACATGGAAGAAGTCAGAAGGCAGATGCTAGAGGAGGAGCCTGAGGCTTACCCAATATTTGCTAAGAGCAAGTCAAAGAGGAAACATATAGCAGAGAAGAACCGTCAAAGATCTTTTCGCAGGTGGAGGATGCGCTGGGTCAGGAGAGTAAAGAATGACTTGAAGCTGGTTGGTCGAGAGGAGGCAGGGGGTTCTCGATCAGGGGGATTTAGAAACCGGATTAGGGGTTTCAGTGGATGAGGTGGTTTGTGACACCCAGCTGGCAGCCACTTTAATTTGCGCAGGGGAGGCTTGTAGCGAGGGCCGGATTGAGATGGGCCCACCAAGTCTTTTACTTATTAGCCCAGGCCAGTGCAGGGCCAGATTTGTAGAAGGGGCTTCTAGGCCTAGTTGTTTGGGCCCATTGAGCCTGAACCTGGGGTGGATTCTTCAGGTCCAGTCCATTCTGTCAGTTGCAGGATGGACCAAGCTTGGTCTAGGCATTCCCCGACCCGTGATGAGACAGGTGGCGGAGGGTCCGACCCTTTTTATTCAAGGCCCATGATCCTTTTAAATTCTAGTTCTCTTTCGGTGCCGAATATAGAAATTTCCAATCAGGTGACCCTTGTGCTCCCCGGGGAAGATGGAGTGCTTGGAATCTTGACGGAGCAGGGAGCTTGCCGGGTAGCATTTGTAAAACCTGTGGTAGGGAGTGAGTTGATAGGGTCTCCCTCATCACGAGACCCGAGTGTAAAATCTGTAGGGCGTTTGGATCAGATGTATGAGGGTCAAGATGCTGATGGACCAGGGACGCTCTGTGCAGAAGAGTCGTGGACCGAGGCAACCTTTCCCCTGTTCGAGGTGAAGGCGAGCCGGTGGCAGGTGCTGGTAGTGGAATCCAGGGGAGCGTTTGGGCAGTCAGTCTCTCAGGTAGGCAGGCGATGGCTTTATCGCTTGGCTTAGATATGTTGGGTAGCCCGACACCTCAAGATCGCAAAGTCAAGGAGTGTAAGTCCGATCTCCAAACCTATTCGAGATCATCTGCCAGGAGGACGGTGATGCTTGAAGATTTGAATGCTAGAACAGTGGGCGAAAAGGTGGGAATGCTGGAGGAGGTGCATCCAGATCGAGACCTTGCGTGTGGCCAAACTGTTTTGGTGTCTGCCGAGGGCAGTTCAAGGCCAGAGTTTTTGAGGTCCTGTTCAGGTATGCCTTATCTCAATTCCCCTAGGTTTTTTTGCTAGCCTGTCTCTTGTCCAGGATGCGCTGGGGCAGGTGACAATTTCTCTATCCTCAGAAGTGGAGTTTGGCTCAGTGGAGCAATCTGTTGGGTTGGTACCCTTTTGTTCAGAGGAGGGTTTGGGTAACCGAATGCAGTTGTTGGTCCCTAAGGAGAAGGGAGTTTTTTTCTAAGAGTTTAAAGACGGATTTCTCTCAGTGTTTACCTGCGGATAAAGGGGATGGGAATACTGAAAGGGTAGAGAATTTGGGCTCGGAGGAGGTGTCGGATTGGGTCTTAAAGCAGATGGAGGGTTTGAGCAAGTTCTTAGGCATCTCAATCGAGGGGCATGAGGCAAAGGTGAAGGATCTATTTCGGAAAATAGAGAAAGGTAAGAAGTCGGGGATAGAAAGCTCCGTGTCTAAAGGTACTAAAGGGCGGAAAGGTTATTCCGAGATGGAGCGAAGACGGTTGGCCAGTTGAGTTAATTATGATAAACAAATAACTAGGAAGGTGAATTGCAGTCCTAAGACAAGTAGGGGTCGTACAGTTACCCGATGTTAGATTTCTCAATCATATCTTGGAACATAAGGGGGATGGGGGAGGCGGAAAAGAGAGCGTCAATCAAACATTTTGTTCAGTCAAAGAGGCCGTCGATTGTCTGTATTCTAGAAATTAAGCTAGAAGTTATTCAGGATTTCCATATTCGAGATTTGTGGGGCCCGGGTGGACCGGGTTGGTGTGGGAATCCCTCCTATGACGCTTTAGGTGGTATCTTACTTATGTGGGATAAAGCTAAGATAGAGGTCTTGGATTCGGAGCAAGGGGCTTTTACAAGTTCCATCATTTGTAGACTGGTGGGGGGAGGAATTCTCTTGGGTGTTCACTGGGGTCTATGGGCCCTCGGGAGGGAGGGATGACAGTCAGTTGTGGGAGGAGTTGGATGATGTCAGTGTGTGATGGGGTCGTCCCTGGTGTTTGGGGGAAGATTTTAACTGTATCCGGTTAGCGTCAGAAAAGAAAGGGGGTTGTGCTCTTTCGGCCAAAATGAGGAGGTTTGGGGATTTCATACGGGGAGTTCAGTTTACTTGGTCTCACTTGGTGTCCAGTGGGAGAGCTAGCTGTCTAGACAGATTTCTAGTAAGCCTGGAGTGGGAGAGTCAGTATCCGGATGTTAAACTGGGTGTTTTGTAGGAGGCCCTTCTCCGTTCCGTTTTGAGAATATGTGGCTTAAAGATGATAGATTTCAGGAAGTCGTGGCTGGAGTGTGGAGAGGGAGGGGGGGGAGGGATCCGCTAGTACGCGTTTTAGCCGGAAATTAAAAGCTCTGAAATCAAGGCTGAAGGTGTGGAACAAGGAGGTCTTTGAGACAGGTTCGATTGGACGACCTACTTAGGGAGATTGTAGAGTTGGAGGGCTTTGCTGACTATCGAGAGCTATCGGATACCGAAACCCTGAAGTATGAGGCAAAAAAAATGGAGTACTTGTCAGTGTTTAACCTCGAGGAGATCAGTTGGAAACAGAAGGCTAGAACGAGGAGGCTAAAAGAGGGGGATCGGAATACGAAGTTTTTTTAGCGATCAGCCAATTTCAATAGAAAGAGGAATTTTATCTCTAAGTTAAAGGTGAACGGAGTTTGGAGGGAGGGGAACAGAAAAATTGAAGATAGTGTCATCTCTTTCTATAAAGAGTTGTATCGTGAGAGGGAAAGTTGGTGACCGCATTTGGATGTTTTATCTTTCGAGTGCCTGTCCCTAGAGCATAGTTCCGCTCTGGAGGGGCCGTTTGAGGAGGAAAAGAGGTGTTGGGGACTATTCGTAGTATGGCGGGGGATAAAGCTCCAGGCCCGGATGAGTTCACCATTGAGTTCTATAGGGCTTGTTGGGAGATCGTGGGAAAAGACGTTCTAGAGGTGTTAAAGGAATTTCATGACTTGGGAAGCTTTGATCGTGTGTTGAATAGTACTTTTGTGGTGATGATCCCGAAGGAGGGTGCAGAGGAGCTCACAGACTTTCGCCCGATCAGTTTGGTGAGTAGTTTGTACAAGATCCTTGCTAAGGTCTTGGCGGCCCGTCTTCAAAAGGTGATGGCTCTCATCATCTCTCCTTACCAAGGAGCGTTCATGGGGGGGGGGGAGACAGATCCTTGATGGCATCCTGATTGCTAATGAATGTATTGATGACCGCATTAGGGCTAGATCCCCGGGGATTGTTTGCAAAGTTGATATGGAGAAAGCTTATGACCACGTCAATTGGGATTTCTTGGATTATATCCTTGATAGAATGAGGTTTGGTCTAAAATGGAGAAGATGGGTGAAGATGTGTATTTCATCTGTTTCTTTCTCCATTATTCTTAATGGAAGTTCAGTTGGTTATTTCCCCAGTCCTAGAGGTTTAAGGCAGGGATATTTGCTATCCCCGTTCCTATTTGTGCTGGTGTCAGAGGCTTTGAGCAGAATGTTATCGAGAGCAGAGGGGTCTGTTTTTGACGGCTTCTCAGTTGGCGTTTCTTAGTTGCGCATTTCTCACCTTCAGTTTGCCGATTACACCCTGATTTTCTGTGCTGTGGTGCCTAGGCAACTTTTGCTACTTAGATGTCTTCTGCGGTGCTTTGAAGCGGTGTCTGGCTTGAGGGTTAACCTGGCGAAGTCTGAGATAGTAAGGGTGGGTGAGGTTCTAAACATGGAGCAACTGGCGATTTGTTTTGGGTGCAGGATGCCAGGATGGGAGTTCTTCCATCAAAGTACCTCAGTGCCTTTAGGGGGTCGGTTCAAAGCTAAAGAGGTGTGGGCGCCAGTGATTGAAAGGTGTGCTAAGCAGTTAGCAGGGTGGAAGGCGCATTATCTTTCTAAGGGAAGTAAATTAACTCTTATTCATAGTACCCTTAGTAGCCTCCCGACTTTTTTCATGTCCACCCTTACCATGCCCAAGTCTGTGGCCATCTCGCTTGAGCATATGCAGAGTTTTTGTGGAATGAGAAGGTGGATTCCTTTAAATATCATTTGGTGGCATGGAACCGAATTTTTAAGCCGAAGGAGAATGGGGTGTTAAATCTAAAGTCGTTGTTATTGGTGAATAAGGCTCTGTTGGGTAAATGGATCTGGCGGTTTGGTGTGGAAAGATCGAGTTTGTGGCGGGCGGTGATCACGGCTAAATATGGGGAGTCGTCGTGTTGGGTCCCTAAGCAGGTCAGGATCTCTCATGGTGTTGGCCTTTGGAAAGGAATCATGGCAACGACGAATTTGGTTATACCTAAGTTTAGGTTCAGAGTGGGCTAGGGATCCGAAGTGAGGTTCTGGAAAGATGTGTAGTGTGGTAACTCTAAGCTTCGAGATGACTTTAGCCATATCTTTATGCTTGCCATAGATAAGGAAGCAGTGGTAGGTGACTACTTTGAAAGTAGGGGAGCGGGGGTGGTTTGGTGCCCCTCCTTGAGACGCGACTTAAACGATTGGGAAATTGAGGAGATGTCATGTTTGCTGGCTCGTTTAGGTTCCTATTCCCCATGTGCGGAGATGAGGGATTGCAGGGTTTGGGCAGACAATAAACATGGTTGGTTCTCAGTTAGATCTTTGTTTCAGTCCCTGGGCACGACTTCTGTGGGTTTGTTCCCTCATAGGGTAATGTGGAACCCAGGTATCCCATCTAAGGTCTCTTTTTTCCTTTGGAACGCTGCCTTGAATAAAATTCTTATTTGTGATCATCTGCAACATAGAGGGTGGAAGATGGCTAATAGGTGCTTCATGTGTCTCCTAGAGGAAGAATCAGTAGACCATTTATTTCTTCATTGTTCATATGCGGTGGATATTTGGGGTTTCTTCCTGTCTCGGATGGACATGGATTGGGTCTTCCCCTCGTTTTTTCAAGCATTCTTAGCTAGTTGGCATAGGCCCAAAGTGGATGGGGCTTGGGAAGCGCTATGGGCGGTGTTGCCCGGGAGCCATAACGTGGTCAATTTGGAAAGAGAGAGAAATCGAAGAGTTTTCGAAGATTCCTCAACTCCCCAATCCCGATTGCGGGCTCAAATCCGGTTGGTTGTGTTAGAGTGGGCGGGTCTTAAGTTCAATGGGGAGGAGCTTCGGGCTATAGTGAGGTGATTTCTTTTTGGGTAATCGGGTGGAATGCTGTTTTGGGATTGGGCTTCTAGTTTAGGATGCAGGTTTTGTGCTGTTTTGTGGGAAGCTGAGTTTATTGGCTTGTAAACTCTTGCCCTTTCCTTTGTTTTGTCCTGGATCCTCGCTTTTGTTTTATTATATTTGCTTGGCTCGTTTACTGATCAAAAAAAAAATATACACAATATTTATACTAATAGAAGTTATACGTAATTTGTACAATATTATATATGTATTGAGTAGAGATGGCCTGGCCCAATTAATAAGTAATCCCGGGCTGACCTGGCTTGGCTAAAAATTGGTAGGGCTTGGGCCTATATATATATCAAGCCCAGCCGGGTTTGGCCCCAGCCCGACCCGGCCCAATTACAGCCCTACATTTTACTCTTTCACACGGTTAGCGAATCCAACCTGGTTAATAAGCCAGCCCGGCCTGATTGATAACTGGGCCAATCCAAGCCTGGCTCCGGTCCATCGACAACCCTAACCCTAACCATACCGCCACAATGTGAGACAAACTAAGCTCATCTTCTATGTCAGAGTTACTGCTGCCGTTCGTGTGAGATGCCATCGGAAGCACATGTTCATTGTTATACCCATCGACAAGGCAGCCTCACGATTTCAGTTAAGAAGCTTCCAGAGTTTCTCTTACCGGGGAACGAGAAGGCAAGATCTGGATGTGGCGCAGGTGCCTGCGGTGTCCTCGAACCCATGGATTCCCTCCGACGACTCAGAGTGTGATGTCTGATGCTAATTGGGGTTTTTCGTTTGGGAAATTTTTGGAGCTCAGCTTTTCAAACCATGCGGCTGCAAGCAGGGTGGCTAGCTGTGGTCATTCCTTACACAGAGATTGTCTCCGGTTCTAGGGGTATGCTATTCCTTTCGCTCAAACAATTTTTTTTGTATGGTAAATAACTAAATATGTAGTCTCAACCATAGTTCAACCCGAATTGAGTCGCAAAATCCTAAGAGGGTATATTCTATTCAAATAGAGATTCAAATCATAAATTGTAGGATTCCTCCAAACATCAACGTATTATTTCAGGAGTTTCATCTCCAAAAAGCTCCTTTTCGTCGACGTGTATAAGCCATCAAAACTTATTCTATTCAAATAGAGATTCAAATCATAAATTGTAGGATTCCTCCAAACATCAACGTATTATTTCAGGAGTTTCATCTCCAAAAAGCTCCTTTTCGTCGACGTGTATAGGCCATCAAAACTTGCAGTTTTTTCTAAAAAAAAATCAGCTGCACCAGTGACTATCTAAAATGTAGCACGCCGTGGTTGTTTGAAATGGTATTTTATTATAGAAATGGAGTGTCCTTATTAAATATATATTGATTGCATTGTTGTGGTTATCCAATCAATTAGATTCCAAATTTAGGAGATATATTAGTAGGGACTAGGGGGTGATCAAAATCTTTTAAGTGTACTTTTGATTTACATCTCTCTCTCTCTCTCTCTCACTGCACTGTTTGACATGTGCAGGTTTGGGAGAATGGTTGCTTGCTTTCGTTATGCATCAATTGATGTTCATTCTGTTTATCTTCCGCTGCCCAAACATGATTTTAACTGTGGAAATCAGGAGTGGATACAGAAAGAAGCGAATGAGGTGCAATCATCACAAACCAGTTTCCAAAATATTGTGATTTAAATTTACTGCTTGTAGGTGATCTATTGATCCTATGTTTAGCAGGTGGTCGACAGGGCAGAAATTCTATTTACTGAAGTACTCAACGCTCTCAGTCAAATTGCAGAGAAGAGACCAGGCACAGTGTCACTTAACAGTAGCATGAAACCACATGAATCAAGATACCGAATTGCAGAACTAGAAGGGATGTTACAAAGGGAGAAGGCAGAATTTGAGGTGGGGCTTTATGATTTATATTTTCTATTTTCATTTCTAAGCTAGGCTTTTGTGTCACAGACGAAAAAAAAAAGTTGTATTTGACACCAAATTTTATGTATGGCCTATGCATAAATCCAGACCATTCAATCAGTGGGCATCCTTGTGGATGAGTCATAGGCTCTAACTCATTGTTTCCTAAAACTTTTCATTCAAGAGGGAGAAACTGGCAATTACTGGGATGACTGAAAAAAATGTTCAATGATAGTGAATAAGTATTGTCTTATTCGTTTTTTAGGCAGTCTTCTATTCAAGAGGTGGTCAACATTGGAGCTGTGTTTTTTTAATAACAAGTGAGCCTTGTGTAATGTACAGAGCAAGTTAGGAAAAATCTATCTCTTCTAGCTGTGTAGGTGTTATCCTTCATTTTTCATTTTCCTTTTTTGGAGGAAGAGCACACTATTTTTGGCATCTGTTCTGATGGATTTCTCAAATTTGTCTCAGGAATCTCTCCAGAAAGCACTGAACAGGGAGGTGAAAAAGGACCAACCTTTTATTGATGTTTAATCGATTGCAGAGGCAGTTGCTTTTCCACTCTTATGTGTGGGACCAGCGCCTAGTACATGCAGCTAGTTCAGATAGGAACAGCCTCCTGGAATGTCTGAGCAGCTCCATACCGAAAGATGAGGAGAAAGCCATCAGTTCTACTGAGAAGCTCATCGAGATGAATGTGGCTTCCAATCAAGGTAAAGGTTTTAGTAGTTGTGACTGCTTTCTTGTGGACGCGAAGCCTGATAAAATTCTTCTTTCGGGAGATGGAATTGGCAACCACCCTAATTAGCCTGGTTTAGTTCATCAAGGAAGCGACATTTGTCAGGATCCAAATCATAAAAAGGAGGGCCAAGCTTATCTGTCTCATAGCGCAAATTTTTGTAATCAATCCGACCCTCTGGAGTCGAGGGTAATTGTTCGTAGAGCCCTCTCAGAGGGGCAGGTCCCACTTCTGGCAAATTTGTCAGACACCCTTGATGCAGCATGGACAGGTGAAAATCAACCAGGAAGTTTAATACCAAAAGATAACAGCTACGCATTTCTCTTTTCAGCCGTGGGAGATTCTTCAACTGTGGCGGAAGCAGTGGTAGCGAGGTCCAATTTGGAAGACCATACGGAAGACCAAGGCGGGGCCGAAGTACCCCAATCTCTTGGGTCTCTACAACCCACCAAGGGGCCTGAAAATTTGGAAGGCTCTACGAGCTGGGTAGGGATGCCTTTTTTAAACTTCTATCGTTCGGACAACAAAAACTCTTCAGGGAGTTCTCAGAAGCTTGATACAATTGGTGGATATAATCCTATCTATGTCTCTTCGTTTCTGGAGTTGGAACGTCAAGGTGGGGCCAGGCTAATGATACTGTTGTTCCGGTTTTTGATGATGAACCCACGAGTATTATATCATATGCATTGGTCTCTCCAGATTATTCTTCAGATGTCTGATGACTGGGTGAGACCAAAAGATGGTTGGGAATCTTCCTTTTCACTGCCATTTTTTGATTCAGTGAATCTTCACTCTCTTCATTCTTTTGACGAGACAACTTCTGAGTCTTTTAGAAGTCTTGGGTCTACAGATGACGGCATCTTATCCACGTCTGGGTCCCGGAGCTCCCTGGTTTTAGACCCACTTTTGTATACAAAGGCTTTGCATGTCAGAGTTTCTTTCACAGATGATGGCCCACAAGGGAAGGTTAAATATACTGTGACTTGTTACTATGCAAAACGGTTTGAGGCTTTAAGGAGGATTTGCTGCCCATCTGAGCTAGATTTCATAAGGTCTCTTTGCCGTTGTAAGAAATGGGGAGCCCAGGGTGGCAAGAGCAATGTCTTTTTCGCAAAAACCTTGGATGATCAGTTTTTCATCAAACAGGTGTCAAAGCTAGAACTGGAATCATTCATCAAGTTTGCTCCAGAGTATTTTATGTATCTCTCTGAATCAATTGGCACAGGAAGCCCAACGTGCCTAGCGAAGATTCTGGGGATTTATCAGGTATGATTTGTTCTTTAAGTCAAGTCTAAATGGATGAAAGTGCTAATAAGGCCAAACAATTATCCAAATTTAGATTAGTCTGATAATTTGTTAAGTCCAATCATCCAAGTAAAAAGTTTGTATCATAAGCTATGATGAGCTTTTTTGACTTAACGACTAACTTTTTCATGTTATAGAATAATGCAACCTTTCCTCTTAACTCTATCCAAACCGAGTCTTCAAGTAATGGTTGAATCATATAGGCAAACTTTTCATGTGCTAATATAGTTGTAAGCATTGTTTGGAACCTCAAATTTCATATCTCTCGACATGGCTAAAATTTAGTGCTGCTTTCAAATGTTCTTCTTGGGATTATCAACTAGGCTTAGAATATTGGGTGAGCCGAAATGATTTGGCTGGGTCATACTAGTCGCTAACAGTACATGGATTTGAAATGACACATGTCTCTGTCTAATTCTCCGTGTGAGCCTGCTTTAGTTTTGATTTATACCTTCCTAGTCTAACCTAAGTTAACCCGCGTACAATGGTGTACAAAGGGCGAATGTGAATTTGTGACAGCTTGATCCGGAAAACCTTACTCGCACTTATGGGCTATTTGAGTCAGCTTCCAATATTGGATATGATTCTTCAATTGTCACTGTACTGGAGTCATGTGTCCAGAAGATAGTATCCCGATCAGTAAACTGCCTGGCTTTGATAATTTATGAAATGGGTGACTTGTGGCTAGCCATAGAGGTTTTTTTTTTTGGGTAAAGCTAATACACAGCACACACACACACACTGATACACAAGCCAGCACACCACGCACATGGACCACAGAAGGCATAACCCAACCCATCTCACCAAAAGGGCTTGAGTTAAGGTGGGAGGAAGGAGCCTTAAGTAGTCACAAGGCTAGACATAGGCACATAGCTAGGCATAGAGGTTGTGCATAGTGCATACAGAATGAGCAGGACCAACCATTCCATGAGTCTCACCTCGGGACTCATGGCAAAATTCAGTCAGACTGGTAATCAAACCATCTCAAATGCACTTTTTTTTTTCAATAGATCAGTAAATTACATAGCTTTGAAAATTAATGAAATGGATGACTTGTGGTGAACCACAGAGGTGGTGCATGCAAAATATACGGGCACTCTATGGGTTCCACTCCCACTTAGGGGACCTGTGGAAAAATTTAATCAGATGGTAATCATAACCATCTCATATGCACTTTTTCGAGATTTGTAACCTATTTTTCACCATTTAAACGAATGTGATAAATAGGATGGTTACAACCATATAGTTTGGTTGGTGTTTGACTTAGAGGAAGCCTCGGATTTCGCCCCCATGCAGCTATATTATATAGAGGTTATATAGGTTTTTTAACTTGTTCATTCAATTCAAAAGAGATTTTGAAACACATTAGTTGAAATAAATTAAATATACAATTTTAACCTCATTAACTTTTCCAAGTCTTACAAAACCCTAAAGGAGTTGAAGTTTTTGCTACTCAATGCTTGGATTTTGATCAATTGTTTAATTTAGCGGATATAAACCCATTTCTACTTCTTTTTCTTTTATCTTTTGTTTATAATGTAATTCTATTGATATTCTGTAAGTTAATTTGTTTTGTTCTTGGTGTAATGTGGAAGGTCACCTCAAAGGAGGGAAAGAATCAAGGATGGATGTTCTGGTGATGGAGAATCTTCTGTTCGGATGGAATGTGACACGCCTTTATGACCTCAAGGGATCTTCCCGATCTAATCCGGATTCAAGTGGGAGCAATAAAGTTCTGTTGGATCAGACCCTGATTGAAGCGATGCCAACTTCTCCAATCTTTGTGGGACACAAGGCAAAGCGGTTGTTTGAGAGAGCTGTCTGGAATGATACTTCTTTTCTCGCGGTAAGCTTCGGAACTAACTGCCTGTGTTGATGTTATGGTTCAATCACATCATAAACCATAGGTGAATTGGATTATTCTTATAGGTCATTTTCTTTATCTTAGTGCCTTAGATTTGTAAGGCCACTGGGCTGGCCTTTGCAAGGAAGGATAAAAAAGACGGTTTCGGGAGATGTATCGGTCCCAACCGAAACCTATACGTATCGGTTTCGGACCGATACATTAATTGTTTCTTTTTCTTTTAAAAAAAAAATCAAATTAAGTTTTTTTGAAAATCAGATGAGTTATAAGAATGAAATTTACTAAATATAAAGTCATGGGAAGCAACTAAAAGACAGAGTAGCAAACACAATTACAATTCTACATTGAATTAAAACATACATAACTAGTAAACGATAGGTATCGCTTGCTTCGTATATCATTATACATATCGTGAAGGGGGCTACCGATACCTATACGTATTGCCTGTTTCATATCGGTTTCGGCGATTTTTATTACCGTGTTTGTAAGTCTCGAAACATTAACTTTCTGTGTTATTTTGTGCCAGGAAATTTGAGTGAATTCCTAGGATCTTGACGTGAGACAATGTTGCCGGGAATTCAACTTTAGGCTTTGGCATCCATACAACCGTTTGGTTGGTTTATAGAAAGACTACTCATGTGAATAAAAACAACAGAATATGCAAGAAACATTTGCCTTTTTATTTACAAAAGTTAAAGCCTGTTTGCGTCACCTGATGTATTTTTTTGTCATTTTGTCCACAATCTACATGATACATCTAGTGGTTTAAGGGATTGTAATCGGTTTGACACCTAGTCTGTATTCAAATTTGCTATTAAGAAAGAAACTCCTTTCCTTTATAAAAGAAACTTGTTTCTTGTAATAAAGAAACTCATTTTCTTATAATTAAAAGAAAAACTTAGTGTTTGGTAACTCTTATTTAGAGTTATTTTAGATTAGATCTAGAAAATAAGAGTTGTTAATCTTAGGTCTTGTTTCACAATAGTCTGTTTGGTAAAATCAATTTTTTTGGGAAAAAAAAAATTATTCTAAAAGAATAAGAAACTTATTCTAAGCATATAGTTATTCTAAAAGAACTATACATCAAACCTCGTTTTTAAATTTATTTGTGTAATTCTATTGATTGTCAAAGTAATTTTGGGTGATAAGATGATTGTTATCCTTCTATATCTCATTCATTTTGGTGGTCTGGAAAACTTGTCGGAATGATCATTTTTCCAGGTCAAACAAGGATTAAACTGAAAGAAACCATTTCTAAAAGTTAGAATAGATTGAAACAAATGCGTCGTAGTAGACTGCATCGAAGGAGTCCCGATTAGGATTTTGTTTGTAGTTCTAGGTTACTTTTTTTAGTAGTTTGAAACTTAGGTAACTTATGATCCTCGTTGCCCAAATCGGACAAACAAGGTCTAAATTGAACGAAACAAATTCAAAAAATTAGGATCGATTGAAACAAATGCGTCGTAGTAGACCGTGTCGAAAAAGCAGTCCTAGTTAGGGTGCCTGGAGCTTTGGGTTACTTTTTTTTCGTAGTTTGAAACTTAGGCAACTTATGAACTTCGTTGCACAAATAAGGCAAACGAGAACTAAACAGAACGAAAACAATTCTAAAAAGTTAGGATAGGTTGAAACAAATACGTATGAGCAAATCGCGTCGAAAAAGGAGTCCCTTTAGGGATTCTATCCTTTGCTTTAGATTACTTTTTTTAGTAAATTTGAAACTTAGGCAACTTATGAACCTCGTTGCCCAAATCGGAAAACGAGGTCTAAACTGCACGAAACAAATTCTAAAAGTTGAGATAGATTGAAACAAATGCGTCAGAGCAGATCACATCGAAAATAGATTCCCTGTTGGGATTCTGTGCGCAACTCTGGTTTACATTTTTTTAGTAGTTCGAAACTTAGGCAACTTATTATCCCTGTTGCCCAAATCGGACAATCGATGACTAAACTGAACGAAACCAATTTTAAAAATTAGAATAGATTGAAACAAACCAACTAAAAACCAACTTCAGGTTATAAATTGGTCAATTGTAGGTTTAGGCTTTAATTTAATAACGAAAGACACAATTAAAATGCCTCATTGCCCAAATCAGGTATACGAGGTCCAAACAGCTTGAAACCAATTCCAAGACTGAGGTTATATTGTAATAAAGGTTTCAGAAGACACTACATCAATAATGGATATTAGTTTAGGAATTGGTGCAAAGGTATAGGTTTAGGCTTAATGGTCTTAATAAAAAAGAAAAAAACTAAGGAACTTTGGTACCCAAATTAGGCATACGAGGTTCAAACACCTTGAAAGCAATTCAAAAACTTAGGTTATATTGAAATAAAGGTGTTAGAAGAGATTACATCAAAACCGAGTTTAGGTTAGTTTGTGCACAATTGTAAGTTTAGGCTTTACGATATTAACAAAGAAACAATTAGGAAACCTCGGTGCCAAAATCAGGCATACGAAGTCCAAACACCTCGAAACCAATTCCAAGTGTTAAGTTATATTGAAATAAAAGTGTCAAAAGATACTGCATAGAAAATCTAGACTAGGTTCGGAATTTGTGCAAAATTAGATGTTTAGATGTAACGGTCTTAACAAAAGATACAACTAGGGAACTTCGGTACTAAAATTGAGCATACGAGGTTCAAACGTCTCGAAATCAATTCCAATCGGAACGTAAAACTCGAAAATACAAGGTCTGAAAGCCTCGAAACTGATTTCAGCACTTCGGTTATGTTGAAATAATGTTGTCAGATAAAATCACATCAGCAATCGAGTCTAGGTTAGGAATTTGCACACAATTATATTTTTTGGCTTTACTGATTTAACAAAGTAGGGAACTAGGGAACTTCTCTGCCCACATCAGGCATACGAGGTGCAGAAACGTCGAAGACACGTCCAATATTGAGGAAATATTGACATAAAGGTGTCAGAAACCACTATATCAAAAACTGAGTCCAGGTTATGAATTGGTGCACAATTGTAGGTTTACGCTTTAGGGTATTAATCTTGATGTCTAAATAAGTCATTCGTGGTCCAAATACCTCGAAACCAATTCCAAGACTTAAGTTATATTGAAATAAATGTATCAAAAGATATTACCTAAAAAATCTAGTCTAGATTAGGAATCGGGAAATCTCGGTTCCCAAATTGAGAATAAGATATCCAAACACCTCGAAACCAATTCTAACACTTATTAAATATTAAAATACATATGTCATAAGAGACCACATTATAAACCGAGTCTATGTTAGGATTGACCCACAATTATATGTTTAGGTTTTACGGTATAAACAAAAGAGACACTTAGGTACCCAAATCGGGCATGCCAGTTCCAAATACCTCGAAACCAGTTCCAGTACTTATGCATATTGAAATAAAGATGTTAGATGAGACGACATTAAAAATCCAATCCCAATTAGAATTTGACGTAAAATTGTAGGTTTAGGCTAATTTTGGGACTTAACCAATACTGCCCAAAAGCCCTGACTGATGTGAGACATGAGATCAAATCCCTTATCTGATAGCTCAGTTAACTAGGTCCAGACCTCCCAGTGGGCCCTACCCTATCGACAACCCCACCTCAGCGGGCCACACTCTGTAGGCCACCATAACTCTGTTTGAAGATTCCCCTGCATTATCCACGCACAACAGTGAGGAGAAATGAAATTAGACTTGCTCTGATACCATTGATGCAGTGACTTAATCAATACTCTACAAAAGCTGCAACTGTTGGGAGCATGAGATTAAATTCCTTTTCTCTTAGATCCCTAAGCTACCCGGTCGAGGCCTCTAAGTGGGCCCAACCTTGTGGGCCACCTTACCTCGGGCCCCACCCCGTAGGCCCATGAGGGGGCCTACTGTGAGATCTTGATCGGGTTGCCTAGACAATGAGATAAGGGATTTGATCTCATGCCTCCCATCAGTCGTAGCTTTTGGGGAGTGTTGATTAAGTCTCTGCATCAAATGGTATCAAAGCAGGTCTAAGTTTCGAGTCTTATCACTGGTGTGGGTGGATGATGTAGGGGCATCTCCACACTGTGGTGGCCTACTGGTGTGGGTGGATGATGCAGGGGCATCTCCACACTGTGGTGGCCTACGAGGTGGGGCTCGCTGAAGTGGGGTGGCCCAAGAGGTAGGACCCACTGAGAGTGATAGAGTTTGTAACGGATTTGATCTCATGCCTCCCATTATTCGCGGTTTTTGGGGAATATCGGTTAAGTCCCTGCTTCATAGACTTTTCTTGTTTTTAAAAGGAAACGAAAGAACATCGGTTTTCAAATCGGGCATTTAAGGTCCAGAGACCTTGAAAGCAATTCGAACACTTAGAATATATTGAAATAGAATTGTCAAAAAAGACTAGATAAAAATCGAGGCTTAAGTTATAAAGTGATGCACAATTATAGGCTTAAGCTTTATGGTAATAACGAAAGAGACAACTAGGAAACCTCAGTGCCCAAATCGGGCATACGAGGTTCTAACAGCTTGAATCTAATTCCAAGACTGGGGTTAAATAATAGTTTCAGAAGAAACTAGATAAAAAACGGATGCTAGGTTAGGAATTGGCGTAAAAGTATAGGTTTAGGCTTTCTTAACAAAATAGACAATTAGGGAACTTGAGTACCCAAATCGGGCATATCAGGTCCAAACATCTCAAAACCGTTTCTAACACTGAGGATATATTAAATAGAAGTGTCAGAAAAACTAGATTAAAATCCGACTTTAGGTTATAAATTGGTGCACAATTGTAGGTTTAGGCTTTAATGTAATAACGAAAGACACAATTGGAATACCTCATTGCCCAAATCTGGTATACGAGGTGCAAACAGCTTGAAGCCAATTCCAAGGTTGAGGTTATATTGAAATAAATGTTTCAGAAGAAACTACATCAATAATGGATATTAGGTTAGGAATTGGTCAATGTAATCTCTATATAAACCCTATTAGAGGTCATTGTAATTATCCAAGTTATTCTCAATAATTTTTTTTTTCTATCATGGTATCAGAGCGGGCGATCCACCGCCTATTTTGATTTTTTTTGTTCCGCTTTTCCGGCGGGTGGTGCTGCCACCTCCCACCGGGTGTGAAACCTTTGATTTTTATTTTTATTTCTAATAAAAACTCTACTATCATCTTCTATACCTTTACTACCCCAGTTCTCATACTCATACTTATGCCTCACGATCTCTCATTTTCTTTTCATTTACTGAAAACTTCTCCAATGAGAATTTTTTCTTTAAATCGTCGGTCATACTTTGTGTGCTTTGGGAAAAGATCATGATAGCCTGTTGTATGGGCCACCGGCTCTGACAGACTCAACAATAAGTGGGATGCGACAGAGATGGACTGCACAGACTGGAGGTGACCACCAAGCACATAAGTACTATTTGTCAACAAATTATCAAAGAAGATCAAGGGTGGGGAGTACTCGACTTGTGGCAAACACATGAAGATCTCGATCTTCATGTGTTTGAGTGGGAGTATTAGGGAAATATGATGTTAGGGAAATAATGATGTAATATCTATGAGATACACAAGATCTCATAGACAATATTGAATTAGCATCAATCAAAGATTTTTACCGATCAAAAAAAAAAAAAAGGTCAATGTAATCTCTATATAAACCCTATTAGAGGTCATTGTAATTATCCAAGTTATTCTCAATTAATCCTTTTTTTTTATCACCGTTTCCACCTTAGTGATGCCTTTAGGACAATAAATCACCATAGAATAAACTGAATAGTGGGAACTTTTAAAGAAAAAATAGAAAAAGCTTAAAGCATTTGTGGGATTAGTGCTTTGTTCAGTCCATAGTAACAAAGTTCTATTTTTCCAAAAATTCCTGATTAATATGCACATTTTTTGTTGAATGATTTCCCGAAGTATTCACGACTTGTCCAAAAGTTGTGAATTCCTCACGTTAGATCTGTTTAGCAACCGGTATGTAGTAGTTTTTAGTTGCCCCTGGTGTTCTCCACCATATTTCTCATCTTCATTGATAAACATAGTTCTTTAATTCAGATTGTTCAGTTCAGGTGTGCTGAGGCTGGAAGTTCAACCAAGTAAGTGAAG
Source organism: Tetracentron sinense (assembly GCA_015143295.1). Lineage (NCBI taxonomy): Eukaryota > Viridiplantae > Streptophyta > Magnoliopsida > Trochodendrales > Trochodendraceae > Tetracentron > Tetracentron sinense. The sequence goes on along the minus strand of CM026567.1, from coordinate 12,799,544 downwards.
CTTTGACTTATGTTCATTGTGTATATTTATTTGGCCTGCTTGTAGGCTACCTAAGCTATTAAACTTTCTCCTAATTTGATTCTCTTGAATATTTAGAAAATGAATGTCCGGAATAAATACTATTCATGCTGATATTGGTTACACTTCTTGAGGCCTCACAGATCACTTTTCTCGATGTTGGGAGGGGGGGATGACAACAGACCTATTAAGATAATTTAAACTATTAAAGTAGTTATATACTCAATGATATTATTTTCTTATGTAACTGTTATATTCTTGGCTGATATATTTTTTTCTTTTGTTTTATTTTTAACCTTCTAAACAGATTCATTTTTTAGGGGGACGAGGGTCCAGTCGTGGCCTTGATATTCTCACCATGACACCTGGTGAGAAAATAGCAGTGGCGTTCAACGAGAACGGGCAACCTATATCAAAGACCACATCCAAGGTTTCTAGTTTATACGGAGTTACTGTTAGGAATTCCTATTTTGCTCCATTGTAGGTGGAGAAATGGGTTGAGATTCCTAAGCACTCAAAAGAGATGATGTGGTGACATGAAGAGTTTTGCCTGTCACAAGGATGAAGAGGTATATAAGCTCATTATATTACACTATATAAGCTCATTATATTACACTATTTTAGAATTTAGAGTGTTTAATAAACTTTGTGCAATGATAGACTCAGAGTAGGACTGATGGGAATATACCTACCCTGAGTAGATCTCTTCATCCGCACCCATACTCAAAGGATGGGAATGCAGTTGATGACAATTCAACGGAGATCATTGTATGTAAGTTGTGAATTTTATAATAATAATAATATTAATAATTATATATTATATTTAGTATGTAGCTCGGAATTTTGCATTGTCATGCTAACACTTAGTAGCTTTCATGTTTGATTTCACTTCACTAATTATTTTATATTTAATGCAGTCAAAATTTAGGCAACTGTTGGCCATGTCGGGCCAGGATGAATCTTCTAGCTCTATAGGCGATGACATCTATACCCAAGTGATGGGGTCCTGAACGTCACGGGCGTGTGCCCAAGGAAAGACCGCATCCAAGGTTTCTAGTTTATGTGGAGTTACTGTGAGGAATTCCTATTTTGCCCCATTGTAGGTGGAGAAATGGGCTGAGATTCCCGAGCACTCAAAAGAGATGATGTGGTTATACATACAAGTAAATGGAAATTGTTATTTTGGTATATATAGATATTCTTCTTCTTTTGCTTTAGTTTTTCTTTTTGGTAACCTTGCTTTATTTAAGAATATAATATGTTTATTTAGAACTTCCAGGAACATATAGTTGTTGGGGACGAGAGAAGAAAGTGGGTGATGCAGTCCTTATGTAAGAAATATAAGGACAACAAAAGTAAATTTCGGAAAGGCTTCTATTATAAGTGGGAAACAGATGAGGACCGACTAGGACATCCAACCCCCGACATCTCAATTCCTGATTGGATTTGGCTTGTGCATTATTGGAGTACTCCGAACTAACAGGTATATATATATATATATATATATATATTAACAAATAAAAAGTTATTAATCCTTTTGCATATGTTTTGAATTTTTTAAATTGTGTATGTAGGCTATATAGCAAAGAGAAATAAAACTAATTGTAGTCACCAGAAAATGAGACATACTGGTGACATGAAGAGTTTTTCCGGTCACAAGGATGAAGAGAGGTATATAAGCTCTGAATTGAGTGTTTAATAAACTTTGTGCAATGACAGACTCTGAGTAGGACTGATGGGAGTATACCTACCCTAAGTAGATCTCTTCATCCGTATTTATATTCAAAGTTGGAAAGCAGTTGATGACAGTTCAGGGGAGATCATTGTATGTAAGTTGTGGATTTTATAATAATTTTAAAAATTATAAATTATTTTTAGTATATAGCTTTGAATTTTGCAAAGCTAGCTCTTGGTAGCTTTCATATTTGATTTCGCTTCACTAATTATTTAATATTCAATACAGTTAAAATTTAGGGAATTGTCGGCTATGTCGGGCTAGTATGAATTTTCTAGCTCTATAGGCGATGACATCTATACCCAAGTGATGGGTCTTGAACGTCACGGGCGTGTACGTGGCTATGGGCTAGGTCCAATGCCGACTTCTATCTTTGGCTCCATGTCAAGCCAATTTAGTGCTCATTATGAGGGCTATGCACACAGCTTGTCGACATGCGTCAACAAATGGAGGACTTGAAGACGAAGCATTCAGTGGAGATCTAGATGCAGCGGGAAGAGAATCAAAGACAACAGGATGAGAATCAAAGGCTGAAGGAAGAGAATCAGAGGCAACAAGAGATGCAGAAGTTGTAGAGGGTGCAGGAGGAGATGAAGAGGATGCAGGATGAGATGATGGAGGTGGTGAGGCGTTTGATGTCCATCCAGTGCAGTGTTTTAAAGGCGTGGGAGGCTTACGCCTTGAGGCTCGTCTCGATGCGAGGCTTAAGGAAAACGCATTGAGGCTTAACCATGAGGCTTAATGCTTAAATCCCATAAGGCTCACGCCTCAAAGTGTGAAGCTTACATGAGGAACACGCCTCACGCCTTGAGGCTCGCTTTATGTTCATAGCGTACGCCTCATACATTAACTAAAAATAGGGTTCTAGCCACATAACTGAGACTCTTAACGTTGTTTTTGTTTTAAATTTGTTATTTATTTCAATTAATAACAAGTAACACTTTATTAATTTCAAATAAGACATTGAAAATGATGATGATTACGATGATGATGACGATGATATTGGTTTCAACTTACACTTAATTTATTATGTTTAATGTATTTAGGCTTTTAAAACCATTTGAGTCTAATTCATACTAATTTCTCTACTAGACATTGCAAAAATTTGCAACCACTGGCCTATAAGGTAGTTCATGACTTCTTTGCAAATTTTTACTAAAATTAGAAATCCACCTCATGAGTTGATGATTTAAGTTTTGACATCATGTTTAATATGTATATGAACAAAAAGGTAAATTTAAATTTCAGCATTCGCCTGTCTGTTTTTTTATAGTTAAATAATTGATATAGTATTTTCTGTGTATGCGTGCGTCCACATAAGCACACGCACATGTACGTAAATACAAATCTATATTTATATATATATATATATATATATATATATATGCATACATATCTCTCTCTCTCTCTCTATATATATATATCTTATAATTTTCATTAACTTTTTAAATATTTTTGTAATTTCTCTTATATTTTATTTATTTGTTAAACTGAGAGAGAATGAGGCTTTCTTGTGAGGCTTACGCCTCACACATCTTGAGGTCCTAACGCTTCGACTCACATCTTCGCATTTTAAAACATTGATCCAGTGTTTAGATTAGGGAGCCTAACTTTTGCATCACACATGCTTTTCACCATTTGTTGGTGACTTAGATGTTTTGAACATACTATTTGATCTTTTGTAATACTATATGATATTTTGCACTACTATTTGATTATTGTTGGTTTAGATTATATAGATAAGTTTCTTAGACGGTGGTAACTCGGTTTAAATTACTCTTTGATCTTTTGTTATTTTTTGTGCGTGTAACAAAGCAACTTTCTTTTGCCTAGTTATCGATTAAAAAAAACATTCTTTTGCCTAGTTTTCCGCAATATTTTTTTTTTACCTATTGCAAGTAGGGAAGAAGAATGTGGAGTATGCCGTGTTTCATTTCAAAATAATAAGTGTGGAATTAGTTCTTCTGCAATACCATGGTAAGCAATCCAATTTTGTTCTTCATTACGAATGTCTTTTAATTCAGGTAATTTTAGTTCTTTTGTAATTTTACATTTTACTTGGTATGGATTTTAATCAAATTTTTTCTCCTCGGTAACAGAAATTGACTCTAGGTGGTTAAGGTTCCCACAACTACCCCTTCTTAAAGACAATGAAAATTAAGGTAATCAATCAATTCCTATAATTCATTCTAGTTCTTATACTTTGTTCAAACTCGATCAATGAGATAACCTTAACGCAGTGATTGCTCTTGGAATCAAAAGTAAGCTTCAGTTTTACTAGATTGACTGGGTTTATAATATGTACTTCTATTTCTTTGACACACTACATCCTGCCAATGAATGCCAATGATTGCACATATTATTAACTTATGATATTCTCTTAATTTGGCTTTGGGTTGATAATATGCACTTGTATTTCTTTGATACACTTCATCTGTTGTGATGGTGGTAACGGTGGTAGTGGCAATGGTGGGGCTGGGTGGACGTGGTGATGGTGCGGTGGTGGTGGTGCTGATGGTGATGGGTGGTGGGTGGTAGATGGGGTGGTGGTGGGTGAGTTGCTGAGAAAACACATTTTTTGGTTAACGCACAATAACACACTATACTCTACACACCCTCCCAAGGTCCTTGCACCCACATACCCTGTCTAAGAAAACACATTAAGTTTGGGATGGAAACACTAAATGATTGTGCTTGATGATGAGAGGAACTAACCAACATATGAGATTTTCAAATTCATGTAACTACAATTTAGTTTGTTTATTTTTTTAAATGAATTTTTAGAATACTGTTTTTTATGCATAGAAACTGACATTGTCGAAACTGAATAGTGTTCCAAGTCCTCCTATGCAGATTTTGCAAAGTTGCTAATTTGGTTATCTATCTCGAAACATTTTTTTCTTCAAAATAAACAAGAAAGGAAAGACTAGGATTCATGTCATAGAAATGAAAGATATAAATATCCATGCTTTTCCTGTTTCAAAATGGGTGTAGTGTAGGACATTAGCACTGACATAGTGAATTTGGTCAAATGAAAGTCCTACTCTGTGGATTGTGGAAATATTTTTATTGTTGTATCTATTCATTACATAGGGATAGTGCCATAATGGACTGTAATGTAAGAGAAATCTTTTTTATTTTTGTTTGAAGTATACCATCTGTAGAAACTACTTGTTTCTTTTGACTGTCTAAGTGTGTCTCAACCATTTGATTCTTTCCTTTTTGCAATACTCTACTGGTGGATGTGTTCATTATCTCAGCAATAGATTGATCAACTTAAGGTGCTAGTTGCATATTCTTTGTGAGGAAATCCAATATATCCTTCGGGTAGACCATCATGGATGGTCCACCAATGGCATATACCAGTACATGTGGTGCGCATCCGGGGATTGAGTCCACCCTACAGTAGGTATCACCTTGGAGATCTCGTATACTGAAAATTAATCAACCAAATTAGTTGTAACCATTTTTTTTTTTTTTAATACTTAGTGATATATATGTTTGTAAAAGAATATGGTCAATGGTCCAATTTTTTTTATTTTTTATTTGCAATGGCAGCTAACTAGCCATCTGATTGGGTTGATTTTTCGTCATTTGAAATGATAGTTAGTCCCATCTTCTGGATGTGTTATACTTGTCCCACTATGCCATTGTTGGACAATCGTTGGGTTTATCTGATGATTCACAGCACTTGAGGTAGACATTGTGAAACAATGTGGATATCTTGTGGTCATTAAACTGTATTATTTTCTTACAGAATTTGAACTACAAAAACATTGTGAAATATCTTGGGTCCTTACAGACAAAGAGTCACCCTACACATAATTCTTGATACTAAGCTTCAGTATTTTTCACTTACAACAGATTTATTTGTGAACTTCCCCATTGAAAGTTTTAAACGTTGCGAATATAATGAATAGCGTTTGCACCGATATGTGGAGAATGACTCACATTATCGAGCCAAACAAATTTGGCCCTTTCCCAGAATCAGTGGTTGCAGTTTTATACTGTTTTTTCCGGGTTCAGTTTTGATGGCTGATATTTTTTTACGTATCCTATCTATCATGGTAGGTGTTAGAGAATAGAGTTATATAAATTTCTTTATTGAATGGTGATATGAGCAGGCCGTGGACGTCCCACTCTTAGCAGTTCGACAAACACCTAGGATGTCGGCCCCACGCAAAGTATTTTGTGCTTGTGCTAAAAAGATGGGGCGTCTATGGCTGACACTTCCCTTAGTTTCATTGAGATATATTATTTTTATTATTTATCTAGTTTTAGTATTTGGCTTTGCGAGTTAATAAATGGTGACTAGATATCTTGCTTAAGGGAAATTCTCTTCTAGTGACTCCATCCATATACAATCATCTTCTTAGTTTTTGTACTTTTAGGTATTATATTTTTATACTTTATTTCTTCAAAAATTTTGATGTAGAAACTAATTTTTGATTTTTCTTTTTATGTACAACTACACCATGTGAGCTATATGGAACGGGGAGTGATCGAAGACTTCTGCAAAAGGGCCACTTACCTTAGGCCTCACCTTGCTCTCGGTTGCCATCAACTTTTGCCTGTGTTGCTGTCGATGAATGCCCTTTGCTCTCGGTATCATTAACGGTAAGTTTTATCATTTTGCTTAATTTCTTTTCTAATCTTGTTTTGTTAATAATTTGATTTTTTTTTTAATTTCTAAACTAGATTTCTTTGCTAAAGTAGATAATTACACCATTAAACCTATAAGGAAACTACGATGCAAAATCAACAACTTCTAAAAAAGACAATTAATTCCATTTTGTACCTTGCTATCCGCGGTAAGTCTCACCATTTTGATTGGGTACTCATATTTTTCATTGAAAGTTTATTCTTGCTGATCTTATTTTATAAGACTTTAAATAATGTTACATAATAAGAATATTCAGTGCTACTTTATGTAAGTTAATCTTATCGTTATAGAGTTGATAATCTAATATTTTTATAGTTTAGTATCATTATAGAAAAAAATATTACTTTTTGGATTTAACTTTATGTAGACTAGAAGGGCTCGTCCCACTCTTACCAGTTTGACAAACACCTAGGTTGTGGGCCCCACGGCAAAGTATTTGTGGTTGTGCTAAAAAGTGGGGCGTCTATGGCTAGCACTCCCCTTAATTTTATTGAGGTATATTATTTTTATTATTTATCCATGGTTAGTATTTAGCTTAGCGAGTTAATCAATGGTGGCTAGATGTCTTGCTTGAGGGAAATTCCCTTCTAGTGACTCGATCCAAATACAATCCTTGTTGTAGTTGTACTTGTAGGTAGTATATTTTTATTTTCTTTATTTCTTCAAAAATTTAGATGTCGAAGATGATCTTTTAATTTATTTTTCATGTGTAACTACACACTGTGAGCTATATTGAACGGGGCAAGAAGGATGACTTCTGCAAAAGGGCCACTTACCCTGGGCCTCACCTTGCTCAAGGCTGCCCTTCTGCTTTTGCTTGTGTTGCTGAAGATGAATGCCCTTTGCTCTCGGCTTCATTAACGGTAAGTTTTATCATTTTGTTTGATTCTTTTCGTATGTTGTTTTGTTAATTATATGATTTTTTTTTTCTGATTTCTAAAATAGATTTCTTCGCTAAAGTAGTTAATTATACCATTAAAATTATATTAAACTACGATACAGAATCAACAAATTCTAAACGGACAATTAATTCCATGTTTCACCTTGCTATCGGCATCACTCGTGGTAAGTCTCACCATTTTGTTTGGGTACTCAGCTTTTGTTTCATTGAAATTTAACTCTTGCAAATTTGATTTTTTATTACTTATATAATCTTCTTATATATAATGGGCATTCCCCCCTTAAAAACGTAGATGAAAATTTTCATAATTCTCAAACTACTCTAATTACAATCATATATATAAGACAAAATGTATTGCTTGATTCCCAAAATACTCCTTACTCATTATTTATCTATAAACTTGAAATTCTCTACGGTCATAACCAGACTCCCGGGAGTGCCGTTATGCTACTGAGGTCGCTATGTGTCTCTTTTAACACTCTTTAATTGTGGTTAAGATTTTCCTACAACTAGGGTTCACTCACTTAACCAGGGTTTAAAAAATTAATATCTTTTTTCTAAAAACAAAGGATAGGTGGGTGAAATCTAGGGATGGGTGAATCTTAAGGGCATAAGAGACACTTGGCAACCTCAAGGGCATAACCGAACTCCAACTAGGGTTAAGATTCACCCACTCTAGGGTTTACCTACTTATCATTCGTTTTTTTTTAAATTAATTTTTTTAAACCCTGGTTAAAATTTAATAACTCACAGGGTTAAACTTTTTCCTTTTTTTTTTTCTAAAACCAAGGATAAGTGGGTGAACTATAAGGGTGGGTGAATCTTAACCACATTTAAGGAGTGTTAAAAGGGACACATGACGACCTCAATGGCGTAACCAGACTCCTCACTTTATTGGCAAAACGCTCTAAAAGAAGAAAGTTTTTCCAAGGTCTTGTCTGCCTCCTATCAATGCCATAACCAAAATGCCCCTAAAGCTTTTTGGTTCTTAATTAAAATGTGTCTACGTCATATTTCTATAACAAACGTGTCCCTCACAATTTTTTATCTTAAAATGTCCCTCAAGTTTATATATCCAAAATATTCCTTACTTTTCCCAAAATTCCCTCACTTGTGTCCCTCTTCCCAGACTCTCTCTCTTCTCCTATCTCTTCGTGCATCGCACGTGCCGCCCACTAGTGTTACATAATAAGAATAATCAGTGCTACTTTATGTAAGTTAATCTTATTGTTATAGAGTTGTTAATCTAATATTTTTATAGTTTACTATTATTATAGAAAAAATATTATGTTTAGGATTTAGTTGCATGTAGACTTGAAGGGCCGTGGATGTCCCACTCTTACCAGATCGATAAATACCTAAGTTGTGGGCCCCACCACAAAGTATTTGTGGTTTTGCTAAAAAGAGGGGGTGTCTTTGACTAGTACTCCCCTTAATTTAATAGACATATATTATTTTTATTATTTATCTAGTCTTAGTATTTAGCTTTGTGAGTTAATCAATGTGGACTAGATGTCTTACTTGAGGGAAATTCCCTTCTAATGATTCAATCAAGATACAATCCTCTTCTTAGTTCTTGCACTTTTAGATGTTATATTTTTATATTTTTTATTTCTTCAAAAATTTTGATGTATAAACTGATTTATTGATTTTTTTTTTTCATGTATAACTACACCATGTGATGGAATGGGGCGTGAACGACGACTTCTACAAAAGGGCCACTTACCCTAGACCTCACCTTGCTCTTGGTTGCCCTTCTGCTTTTGCATGTGTTGCTGTTAATGAATGGGTTTTTGCTCTCGGCCTCCTTAACGGTAAGTTTGATCACATTTTGTTTAATTCTTTTCTTATCTTGTTTTGTTAAAAATATAATTTTTTTTTTTCTGATTTCTAAAATAGATTTCTTCGCTAAAGTAGTTAATTACAGAATTAAAACTCTATAGAAACTACAATGCAGAATCAACAACTTCTGAGAAGGACAATTAATTCCATGTTTCACCTTGCTATCCGCGATAAGTCTCATTATTTTGATGGGGTACTCATTTTTTTCATTAAAAGTTTATTCTTGCTATTCTGATTTTTTATGACTTAAATAATGTTGAATAATAAAAATATTCAGTACTTTATGTAAGTCAATCATATCGTTATATAGTTGATAATCTAATATTTTATAATTTTGTATTATTATAGAATTTTTTTTAGGATTTAGCTGGATGTAGACTTGCAGGGCCGTGGGTGGACGTTCCACTCTTACCAATTTGACAAACACCTAGGTTATGAGCCCCACCACAAAGTATTCATGCTTGTGCTAAAAAAAGGGGGGAGGGCTTCTATGGCTAGCACTCTCCTTAGTTTTATTGAAGTATATTATTTTTATGATTTATCTTTAGCTCAGTGAGTTAATCAACAGTGACTAGATGTCTTTCTTGTACTTTTAGGTATTATATTTTTATATTCTTTATTTCTTCAAAAATATTGATGTTGAAACTAATTTTTGATATTTTTTCAGATACAACTATCCCCATGTGAGCTATATGGAATAGGGAGTGAATGGCGACTTATGCAAAAGGGCCACTTACCCTAGGCCTCACCTTGCTCTTGACTGCCCTTCTTCTTTTGCCTTTTTTGCTGTCAATGAATGCTCTTTGCTCTCGGCTTCATTAATTAACGTAAGTTTTATCATTTTGTTTAATTCTTTTCTCATTTTGTTTTTTTAATGATATGGTTTTTTTTTCTTCTGATTTCTAATGTAGATTTCTTCGCTAAAGTAGATCTATGTGGAAACTAGATGCAGAATCAACAACTTCTAATAAGGACAATTAATTCCATGTTTCACCTTGCTATCTGTGGTAAGTTTCACTATTTTGATTGGGTACTCAAATTTTTTATTGAAAGTTCATTCTTGCTAATCTGATTTTTTATAACTTAAATAATAAATAATGTTATATAATAAGAATATTCTGTGATAATTTATGTATGTGAATCTATCGTTATAGAGTTGATAATCTAATATTTTTATAGTTTAGTGTCATTATAGAAGCAAATACTTTTAGGATTTAGTTGCATGTAGACTTGTAGGACCGTGGACGTCCCACGCTTATCAGTTCGACAAACACTTAGGTTATGGGTCCCACCGTAAAGTATTTGTGCTTGTGCTATAAAGAAGGGGTGTCTATGGCTAGCACTCGTACCAGATAATCCTTTTCTTAGTTCGTGCACTTTTAGTTCTAGGGAGGAAATCCAGGACATTCTGGATTAGTCATCGTAGTTTTTTTTTGGGGGGAGGGGGGGAAGGTTTAAGGTAATGTACATGGCCGGGGTCGTGTTTACTAGCTTGTAAACTTGATGGTCTTTTGTCTTTCTTTTGTATTCTTCTTTTTGTTTAATAAATTGAGGTATTGATCAAAAAAAGTTCTTGCACTTTTAGGTATTTTATTTTTATATTCTTTAAAAATTTTGATGTATAAACTGATTTTTTGTTCTTTTTTTTACATGTACAACTACACAATGTGAGTTATATGGAATGGGCGTGAATAACGACTTCTGCATAAGGGCCACTTACCCAAGGCCTCACCTTGCTCTCGGCTACCCTTCTGCTTTAGGCTATTTTGCTGTTAATGAATGGCCTTTGCTCTCGGCTTCATTGATGGTAAGTTTTATCAATTTGTTTAAATCTTTTCTTATCTTGTTTTGTTATTAATATGATTTTTTTTTCTGAGTTCTAAAGTAGATTTCTTCTCTAAAATAGTTAATTCCTTAGAGAATGCTGAATTAACAACTTCAATAGAGGACAATTAATTCCATGTTTCTCCTTGATATCCGCGGTAAGTTTCACCATTTTGATTGGGTACTCAGATTTTCCATTGAAAGTTTGTTCTTCCTAATTTGATTTTTTATGACTTGTATTGTTACATAATAGGAATATTCAATGCTGCTTTATGTAAGTTATTCTTATCGTTGTAGAATTGATAATCTAATATTTTTATAGTTTAATATTATTATAAGAAAATAATTACTTTTAGGATTTAGCTGCATGTAGATTCGCAGAGCCGTGGACGTCCCACTCTTACCAGTTCGATAGACAATTAGGTTAATCATTTCTTAGTTCTTGTACTTTAGGTATTATATTTTTATATTCTTTATTTTTCTTTAAAAATATTGATGTTGAAACTGATTTTTTGATCTTTTTTTCGGGTACAAACTACTCCACATGAGCTATATAGAAAGGGGAGTGAATGACCACTTTTGCAAAATGGTCACTTATCCTAGGCCTCACCTTCCACTTTTGGGTACACAGATTTTTCATTGAAAGTTTATTTATGCTAATTTGTGTTTTTTATGACTTATCTATTGATACATATTAAGACTATTTAGTGCTACTTTATGTAAGTTTATCTTATCATTATAGAGTTGATAATCTAATTTTTTTATAGTTCAGTATTATTATAGAAAAAAATTTACTTTTAGAATTTAGTAGCATGTAGACTCGCAGGGCCGTGGACGTCCTACTCTTACTAGTTCGACAAACACCTAGGTTGTGGGCCCCACTGCAAAGTATTTGTGCTTGTGCTAAAAAGAGGGGTTGTCTATCGCTAGCACTCTCCTTAGTTTAATTGAGATATATTATTTTTATTATTTATTGAGTGTTAGTATTTAGCTTAGCGAGTTAATTAATATTGACTAGATGTCTTGTTTGAGGGAAATTGCTTTTCATTTACTCAATCCAAATACAATCCTTTTATTAGTTCTTGTATTTTAGGTATTATATTTTTATATTCTTTATTTCTTTAAAAATATTGATGTTGAAACTGATTTTTTGATCTTTTTTCGTGTATAACTACACAATGTGAGCTAAATGGATCAGGGCGTGAATGAGAACTTCCTACATAAGGGCCACTAACCCTAGGCCTCAACTTGCTCTCGACTGTCCTTCTGCTTTTGCTTGTTTTGCAGTCGACATTCCCTTTGCTCTCGACTTCTTTAATGGTAAGTTTTATTATTATGTTTAAATCTTTTCTTATCTTATTTTGTTAATAATGATATTTTTTTCTCATTTCTAAAGTAGATTTCTTCGTTAAAGTAGTTAATTACACCATCAAAACTATATGGAAACTACGATGCTGAATCAACAACTTCGATAGAGGACAATTAATTCCATGTTTCACCTTGAAATCCGCAGTAAGTCTAACCATTTTGATTGAGTACTCCGATTCTTCATTGAAAGTTTATTCTTGTTAATCAGATTTTTTATGACTTATATAATATTAGAAAATAAGAATATTCAATAATACTTTATGTATGTTATTCTTATCGTTGTAGAGTTGATAATCTAATATTTTTATAGCTTAATATTTTTATGAGAAAAGAATTACTTTTAGGATTTAGCTACATGTAGATTCGCAGGGCCGTGGACGTCTCACTCTTACCAATTCGACAAACAACTTGATTGTAGGTCCCAACGCAAAGTATTTGTGGTTGTGTGAAAAAGAGGGGGCGTCTATGACTACTATTAGTGTTAAAAAAAGTATTTATTTTGAAAAATTATTGTTTGGTAAAATACAGTTATTACAGGGTTTAGTTGCGTTCCTTTTCTAAAAGTGACATTTTAAATGCTTGCGAATAATGTGAAGCCATTTTTATCTTCCAAATAATATGAAATGATCTAACTAAAATGGGTGTGTCTTAGCTCTACATTGGGGATCCTCTCATTTTTTTGTAGAATAAGTATCTAAACTCATAAAAGTAGAGTTTTCAAACACGCCCCAATCGTAGTTCCACATTTTTTACAAAAACAAAAATAGGGTTTTAGAAGGGAAATAGGCTATAGGTTTTTGCATTTGCTTCTTCTTGCATTGTTGCTTTTATGATTTCATTTAACTCATAGAGAATTGCCTGCACGCGATTCCACGTTATACTATTTTTCACTGTTAATGAACTATCAATATCCTCATATTAGAGCTTTATCCACTGTCTCTAACATGCAATGTTCTCACTGTCCTTTGCTTGAGAATTTTGTGTAAAAGTGTACTACTTAGTTCAATATGGATATGGCAATTAGGCAGGAGTCTGCATTTTTGCTTCTACATGCATTGTTTTTATGTTTTGATACAATATTGTGGTCAGATGTGAGGGCAACTTAGTTGAATTCTAGAGGGAGTTGGTGCACCCAGTGGCCTATTTAGTAGTTAAGTATTAAGTATTTACTGTCAACAATATCCATGAATATTTACTTCACAAGTCTTCCAACAAATTGGAAATTGCTCAAAACATCATTATTATAAGGTCGCCTTTCTCATAAAAATGGTTTTATTCTTACTAAATGAATCTAGTGTTTTGCATTAATCTCCACCATATTCAATCCAAAAGAATGAAAATACTCACTTTTCCATAAAAATACTTTTCATTGTTCTCCTACATTTTAGACTATTCACTCATTGTTTTTATCGAGAAGGAAAGGATAATTTCACAACATGCACTTAAATTCTACTGCAGATAGAAAATTGAGCTGCTAATTATACCTAAATAAACCCGAGCAATAATGTGCTTACATGGTGGGAAGGGACGCAACTCTTCGATCTTCATTGTTTTTACAACATGCACAATGTTTATTCACTCATTGTTTTTATCGAGAAGGAAAGGATAATTTCACAACATGCACTTAAATTCTACTGCAGATAGAAAATTGAGCTGCTAATTATACCTAAATAAACCCGAGCAATAATGTGCTTACATGGCGGGAAGGGACGCAACTCTTCGATCTTCAAGTTTTTGGGAGGGGACGCAAGTCAGATGCAACTCTTCACGTCGTTCTTCTCCCACCTTCTCGCACACTCTAATAAAAAGCATGTCATTTTGGAATTCCCAACAAACTGCCTCTGCAACTTCTAAACCTGTTTCATCTTCTTCACAACCCATATTAAACGACACCTCCAATAGTTTTTTTGTTTTCGTTTTTGAGAGGCAAAACGCTGCAAAACACGCCTTTTTTGACATTATTTTAGTTTCTCTGTGATTTGGTTTGGTTCTCTGTGCGCCGCAGAAAGTATTATCTTCAACACATCTATGTTCTTCAGCTTTAGGTCTGCCACAAGACTCACATTCTCAATTGTCTTCGATGCTCATCGGAATGATCTCAATTATAAAGGTCCATGAATCATTAACCCTAACCTAGACCATATTACTTGCTTTATATTTATTCAAACGCATTTTTGTGTTTATTTGTATTGATGCCGTTTAATTATTAATTTAGGGTTGGAGGAGAAGTTGTGATCCTTAATTGTAGATCTGTCCTACTTTGTGATTCCATTTTTTTTTCCAGTGATTTTCATAAATTAGTTGGGAGGTTGATATTGTCTGGGGCATTGATTGTCTTTATATTTTCATTCCCTCTCTGGAAATTCTTTGCATTGTTCTTGAGAATTTTGCATGCCATTAGAATCCCATTTTTTTCCATTCCTGATGATAAGGCCATGGGACTGTATTTTTCTTAGGTTTTGGGATTGTAGTGCTGATAGGGAAGGCAGATTAAGGGGTTTCTTTTATTATTTAAAGTCGTTTCTTTGAACAATGTTTAGCTCTTGAGGGTTTTGGTGAGGAAGATATGGTTTTGTTGTGGGTCGGTGCGGGCGTCATGCTGATGATGGGGTTGTCATCTCGCTGATGATAGCGTGGTGGCCACAGAGGCTTTTTACCTTCCAAAAAAAGATATGTTTTTGTTAAAACTGTGTGCATATGACACCCATACAGGGAGGCTGGGTTAAACATCTAAGAAGATCCAACCTAGAAACTACTCATTTGGCACCATTAGTATTGATGTCATAGTCAGATGAATGCCTTAGAACCTTTAAGTAAAATGGGAATGACTTTGAACCTAATAGGTTTACAAACTCAGAGATTTTTGATGCCTTAAATCCTAGCAACTTTTTTTCCTGTATGACTTCGATGTCCATTCATAGCAATTGGAGGAATAACTCAAAAGGTTAAATTGGAGTTTCGTAGAAGGAAACTCAATGAAAGGATATGAATGATTGGGGGAAACAGATATGCGGATAGGGAGAGTTGTGTTCTATTTATGAAGGCTATTGCATAAAGGTAAAAATTGGAAGTTTGTATGCGCCACCATAAGATGCCTTCTTGCACTTTTTCTGGTTACTACAACATTTGTATGTAATTTTCCTAGGTTGTAGTTTCGTAGAAGGAAACTCAATGAAAGGATATGAATGATTGGGGGAAACAGATATGCGGATAGGGAGAGTTGTGTTCTATTTATGAAGGCTATTGCATAAAGGTAAAAATTGGAAGTTTGTATGCGCCACCATAAGATGCCTTCTTGCACTTTTTCTGGTTACTACAACATTTGTATGTAATTTTCCTAGGTTGTAGTTTGCAGAAGCAATCTACCATGCTTACCTCCTAACTATCTCTTCTTCTTTATCGAATCTTTTTTTGATCACAAAGAATACTAACCATTACTACGGAGCTATGAAATCTGTATTGCAATTGATACTATTGACATCGGCTTCGGAGCAGGAATAATTTGCTTCTGTTATGTTCCAATGGAATCTCTGATATTACCTCTCATTACCCTTTATATTGAAGGGAATGTAGTAGCAATTACAATTAAGGAAGCGATTGGGGATTTGTTCACTGTGATTGACTAATTGGGAATGCAAGTGGCATATTTGGTGAATCCAGAAATTTTTTTATTCCCTAACATATAAGGGAATGTAAGCAACGAAATCAAGTTCAGATAATTTCTCTATTAACAAGACCTTATTTGCTAATAAATCTGATATATAGGGATTTCTTTGCAAGCTATAATGTAATATGTATATAATATTTTTTTATGCAGTATTGCGGGTAGCTGTGGGTGGAGACATTGAATTTGAAGGCCGTGGGTCATGCTTAAGCATTACACAAATCAACGAGTGTATTTGACACGGTAGCATGGCATGTGTGAGGGCATGACTCTATGTAGGATGGGAGTGGGGGGGGGGGGGGGGGAGAGAGAGAGAGAGAGAGAGAGAGAGAGAGAGAGAGAGAGAGATTTTAAGTGGGGATAGATGTGAGTGAGGTGGGGATAAACATATAGGGAAAGGAGAGGATTCAGAAAAGCGAGATGTGTAATGGCCAGTCAATAAAGCTGTGTTGTGCTTATCCAATTGCATATGCAAGAGGGGCAGTTCCCTTAACACATTCTGATTGCCTTTGATTGCATTAGTTGATCTGAACATCTCCTTTTCTATAATAAGCATTGGTGTGCTAGAGATATGTCTCCTGAGTCTTGACCATAGTTGTCAAGGCGACTCGAGGCGATAGACCCCATAGACGCCTGAGGCGTCGCCTGATGAACTTTTTGCTACAAATTCCCCTAACATGAGATCTATGTATGATGCATTTCCTTGAATAAGGGGCCCTACAATTCATGTAAATTGCAAAATCTCTATTGTTAAGATACACTTTGATAGAACCATCCTTAGAGACAGTTTTAAGAACAATAAAAGGAGATTTCAAGCGTTGAGAATAAAAATAGGGAACAAAGTCTACAATGATTGTCGAAAGGGGGGAGAGAGGTTATGAAGGATAAAAAATAGAAAGAAACAATAGTCTATTGTAACAGCCGAACATGAGAGAGGAAGGAGATGGGAGAGGAGGGAGAATGTATGACTGAATAAATAACAGAAATATAGTTTGACAATCAATGAGAATGTATGACTGAATAAATAACAGAAATATAGTTTGACAATCAATGTGACGTCGAACATTAGAGAGACAAAAAATGGGCGAGAGAGAGAGAGGCTGTTCATCTTACTCTCATTTCTTCTTTCATTTTTTCTCGATTATACTCGAGAAATGTAATAAAAAATATATAATTGGTAAAATATATAATTATAGGGTTTGTACTTATTTAAATTATGAAAGACCTCTTTCAATATGGGTTTATGGAATGTGTTTGTTAGTTGCATGATATCATTTCAACCAAAAAACCAATTTGGTTTTGTTACCGCGTGCGTTGTGTATCTCGGGTTTAGTCCCACATCATCGGTTGGGAAGCGGACTTTGCAAGGGTGTATAAGGGGCCATCAACCCTCCTTAAGACAGCCCATTTGGAGTGGTTGCTTGGACTTACCCTTATGGTACCTTAATGGCTACCTTAGGTCTGGCTGCGTGTGTGTTTAGAGAGTGTGTGTGGGTTAGTTACATGATATCGGTTCAACAAAAAAAAAAGGGTTTATGTCTTTATTAGAGTTTTGGGGGTCTTGGAAGAAATTTGAGGCATTTAAAGATTTTTATTATTATTATTCTTATTGGACCGCCAGGGCCCACTTGTTATGCTTGGTCACCTAGGCGACGCTTGTAACAACCATGCAAAAGTAGATGAGGATCATGTGGTCCACCCACAAATAAAGGAAGAGAGAGAGAGAGAGAGAGGCCAATTGTCTACCCATTCAACGAGAGAGAGGACATGTTAACATTAGGGAAGCATACTTGACACCATTCCTCTCTTCTTTTTTTATCTTTCTACAAATCTTTTTTTTGTTAGATATACAAGCCCTAACATATTACATGGTAAAAGACATGAAAATATATAAAATAACTTTTTTTTTTTGTTTACCAAACTACTATATGCAAATAAAGTAACTTTTATATCTTTAAATAATAATAATATTACATACATCAAATTTATAATAATGACTGCCTGAGGTGGCGAGTTGCTTGAGCCTGAGGTGACGCCTTTAACAACTATGCTCCTGACATTGATTTGTAATGCTTGCCTACCTTAAATGTATTGTTCTGGAGTTTAGTATGCATTATTGCCACAATTATTAACTACTCTGTAATATGGATACATACTTTTTTTAATTTACATCATTATATAAAAATTGGAGGCTATAAATATTCAGTGTCTATATAGGATGTGATTTTCTGTTAGACATTTTTCTACCACACACACTTTATTCTGTATATGTATATTGTATTTTCTTCTTTGCCTAGCAAAGTAATTGGGATAAGGAACCACAAATGATGTCGATAATTGTGTTTTCTTTATGCAGGCTGGTGCTAAAGAGTTTGGTTACAAGCATATTTCCGGCTATCAGAATTTAACGAGAGTTCGGTTACTAATGAGTACCAGTATTCAGTACCATTATAGGGAAAAATTCATAAACATTGGAACCACCAAGAGTGCAGAGAACAGGTAACCAATCTCTCTCGCACCACAAACACGGAATCTCCGGCTAATAGAATACCATGACATACAGCCATCTGTTATTTTTAGTTCTTCTTCCCTGGTTGGGATTATTGGTTGTTTGTATGTGTGGACTTTTTTCATGTTTTTGGGGAGGGGTGTTTTGTTAGGGGAACTACTGGTAAAGTCATATATTATAGTTGTCATGTTCCTCCTTGCACATCTATTTTTCTCAGTCTACTTTTACTTTTAACTCCGCGTCGCTCACTAATTTCACAATTGTAAGTTTTCAATTTATCTATTTCAACTCAGGCTTCCATTTTAATCAATATTGATGGAACAAGCGAGAGAGATGGCATTGCTGACTTAACTCAGTGTCACCTAAGTACTAACCAGCCTCAAAATGATGGAAGTGATTCATCACCCGGGGGTAATTATCATTTTATACAGAACTGAGGGTAACTTTCTCCACTTTTAGGGTTAGCTTCACTACTCAGATGGTTTTGAAACACCATACTTTTGAGATGGCTGAGTTGGTCTAAGGCCAGTGGTTGAAAATGAGAAGTAGAAATGGGCCTTTATATCAGTCACCACACATTTATAAGTAAATTTGAAAGGGGTAGGGACCAATAATTGGGGATATGGACCTTAGCTCAGGTCCATTTCCTATAATATTTTTTTGGTGTCCACTTCCATTTCCTAATGGGCCTAAAGAAGCTAAAATGATGGAGCTTTTGGTCATTTCCTAACAAAATTGGGAGTGTGAAGTGGTTTATAAGGTGATTCATGCATCTTCCAACTTTAATGCTACTTTGATCAAATGGGTCTATTTGGGTAAAAGATCTACCAATAGTCTAGTATCCTAATATAGAACTCTCTGCATGGCCACTAAAATGCAATGTTCTAATTATTGACATTCACTCGAGAAAATCACAGAACTGTAGTTCAATCATAGTCTTGGATTTTTTTGGAAAATGCAAATATGTAGGAGAAATTGGATTTGCATTTGCTTCTATATCCATTGTTGATTTTGTGTTTTCTTCTAAGTTCTAACCCATTGTGTCAAATCATGAACATGTCATGAGAGATAGAACTTTTATTCTCTCAATCAGTATTTGAACTAGCAAGCATGAAAGGTTGCTGGCTTGTATGGAATTATTTGTTTGTGCTTTGTCTATGGATGATAAGTAATCACCTGTTTATTAGAGAAATATTATGTTAGGGAAATAATAATGTAATATCTATAAGATACACAAGATCTCATAGACAATATTGAATTAGCATCAATCAAGGATTTGATTAGATTAGCTTTCTATCTTAAGGTCAATGTAATCTCTATATAAACCTTATTAGAGGTCATTGTAATTATCCAAGTTATTCTCAATGTAATCTCCATATAAACCTTATTAGAGGTCATTGTAATTATCCAAGTTATTCTCAATAATTTTTTTTCTATCATGGTACCAGAGCGGGCGATCCACCGCCTATTTTGATTTTTTGTTTGTTTTGCTTTTCCGGCGGGTGGTGCCGCCACCTCCCGCTGCGTGTGAAACCTTTGATTTTTATTTTTAATAAGAACTCTACTATGATCTTCTATACCTTTACAATCCCAGTTCTCATACTCATACTCATGCCTCACGGTCTCTCATTTTCTTTTCATTTACTGAAAATTTCTCCAACGAGAATTTTTTCTTTAAATCGTCAGACATACTTCATGTGCTTTGGGAGAAGATCATGACAGCCTGATGTATGGGCCACTGGCTCCGACAGACTCAAGAATGAGCGGGATGCGACAGAGATGGACTTCACAGACTGGCGGTGACCACCAAGCATATAATTACTATTTGTCAACAAATTATTAAAGAAGATCAAGGGTGAGGAGTACTCGATTTGTGGCAAACACATGAAGATCTGGATCCTCGTGTGTTTGAGGGGGAGTATTAGGGAAATATTATGTTAGGGAAATAATGATGTAATATCTATGAGATACACAAGATCTCATAAACAATATTGAATTAGTATCAATCAAAGATTTGATTAGATTAGCTTTCTATCTTAAGGTCAATGTAATATCTATATAAACCCTATTAAAGGTCATTGTAATTATCCAAGTTATTCTCAATAAATCCTTTTTCTATCACCGTTTCCACCTTAGTGATGCCTTTAGGACAATAAATCACCATATAATAGACTGAATAGTGGGAACTTTTAAAGAAAAAATAGAAAAACTTAAAGCATTTGTGGGATTAGTGCTTCGTTCAGTCCATAGTAACAAAGTTCTATTTTTCCAAAAATTCTTGATTAATATGCACATTTTTTGTTGAATGATTGATTCCCAAAGTATTCACGACTTGTCCAAAAGTCGCGAATTCCTCACTTCAGTATACTCCATCCTGTCCCCTCTCTTCTTCCTTTCTAGAGCCTTCAAATCTACTGCTTTCTCTCCTTCCTTTGTCTCTTCCCTCTTTTCCATATCCTTCGACCACTTGAGTTTACATTGACCTCCTACTCATTTCTCTCATCTCTCTCTCTCTCTCTCTCTACTCATTCCTTCCTAAGTTTTCACCGCCTCACCTATACCTTCCTCACCGAGCAATGACGATCGACCACGAGCATTATCTACCTCTCTAGCCAATGTCGAGAGACATCATCGGCAGAAGGGTGATCTGAGTCACTAGTAAGTATTTTCCCTTTTCTCTCTCTAAAATTAGATTTTTTTTCCTCCTTTTACTTTTAGTTTGTGATCTCCTGTTATTTTGATCTCCGCAAATTTGTGGATGGCGATCAGTGTAGTCAAAATGTCGCCTAGGCCATGCCTAGGCCACCACCTCGCCTAGCCTAGCTTGGATCCATATCGCCTAGATAAGAATCTAGGCAGGCACTCGCTAAATCTTATATTATATTATATTGTAAGCAGAAAAAAGTAATTTTTGTCGCCTAGGCATCGCCTCGCCTAGAGAACCCCTTATCGCCTAGGCATCGCCTCAACGCTTTAACTACACTGATGTCGATGCAATGTTTCTCAAGATCTTGTGGTGCGCAGACATATTTCTGTGTTTTACAACTAATAATTTTATTTGATTTTTAATTTTAGATTTTGCTTATGTTCCATTTCTTCTCTTTACTTTTTTCCTTTTGATGCGTAATGGTGGGTTTTATTTTATGAGTTTTGTTTGGTTAGAATTGCCAAGAATTCAGATGAGTTGATCTTTTGTTTCTTATGGTTTTGTTTTTTGTTTGGATTTTGGTTTGATACTTTTAATTAGATGAATGCTAATTTTTCGATCAATATTTTCAAAACCTAAATTTGGCAGGTAACAATTCTTTTATTACGCAGGCCAGAAACAATGCTTGAATGTTGATCTTTGTCTCTTTAGATCTGTTTAGCAACTGGTATGTAGTAGTTTTCAGTTGCCCCTGGTGTTCTCCTACCATATTTCTCATCTTCATTGATAAACCATAGTTCTTTAATTCAGATTGTTTAGTTCAGGTGTGCAGAGGCTGGAAGTTCAACCAAGGAAGTGAAGCTTTGACTTATGTTCATTGTGTATATTTATTTGGCCTGCTTGTAGGCTACCTATGCTATTAAGCTTTCTCCTAATTTGATTCTCTTGAATATTTAGAAAATGAATGTCCGGAATAAATACTATTCATGCTGATACTGGTTACACTTCTTGATAGTTATAGCCTCACAGATCACTTTTCTCGATGTTGGGAGGGAGGGGGGGGGGGGGGGGGGGGGGGGAATGACAACAGACCTATTAAGATAATTTGAACTATTAAAGTAGTTATATACTCAATGATATTATTTTCTTACGTAACTGTTATATTCTTGGCTGATATATTTTTTTCTTCTGTTTTATTTTTAACCTTCTAAACAGATTCATTTTTAGGAGGAAGAGGGGATGAGGGTCCAGTCGTGGCCTTGATATTCTCACCATGACACCTAGTGAGAAAATAGCAGTGGCGTTCAACGAGAACGGGCAACCTATAGGAAAGACCACATCCAAGGTTTCTAGTTTATGCGGAGTTACTGTTAGGAATTCCTATTTTGCTCCATTGTAGGTGGAGAAATGGGCTGAGATTCCTGAGCACTCAAAAGAGATGATGTGGTGACACATACAAGTAAATAGAAATTACTATTTTGGCATATATAGATACTCTTCTTCTTTTGCTTTTGCTTTAGTTTTTTTTTTTTAACCTTGCTATAGTTAAGAATATAATATGTTTTTTTTTTAACTTTTAAGGAACATGTAGATGTTGGGGATGAGAGGAGAATGTGGGTGATGCAGTCCTTTTTTTTTTGATCGTTAAGCATTTTATTATATAAATAAGAAAAAAGAAAGACAAAAACAAGAACATAACACAGCGAGAGTTTACAAGCATGTAAACTCAACACCGATAAGACACAACCGAGCTCCTAACTTCCTAGAATAACCTGGATTTCCTCCCCCATACAATGAATCCCCGCCCACTCCAAAATACCCACTTGGATGCGCTCACAAAGCCGAGGAACGGCGGAAGAAACATTCTCAGTTACTCTGCGATTCCTCTCTTTCCAAACCCACCAAGAAATAGCCCCAGGGAGCATATGCCAAATCCGTTCCCAGGTACCCACTCCTTTAAACCAAATCCAACAAGATAAAGAATCGTGGATGGAATAGGGGAAGACCCATGCAACCCCCATTTCGGGAGAGGAAAAAACCCCACGCCTCTTGAACTACAGGGCACTGCACAAAAAGATGAGCTACCGTCTCTTCCTCTTATAGACACATGTAACATCGGTTAGCCAAACTCCATCCTCTATGTTACAGATGGTCAGTTTTAAAATTTTGTCCAAAGTTGCAGAACATAAGGAAAAACAAACCTTTGAGGGAATTCCAGAATTCCACATCACCTTATGGGGGAAAGATTCACTCGGGATAAGAAACAGAGATTGCAGCAAAAGTCGTACTGAGAATCGGCCATTATCACTTCTAGCCCACTTCTTGTAATCCCTATCCTCAGGGCAAAGATCAAATGAGGTAATGCGTTCTAATAACCGAGCCATATCTCCTATTTCCCAATCATTTAGGTCCCTTTGCATCCTTGGACACCACACCACCCCCCCTGTGCTCCTCTCATACGAATCTTCCACCAAGGCATCCTTGTTGAGAGCTAGGATAAAGAGATTTCCAAAATCATCTATAAGCCGAGAAGATCCAAACCAAACGTCCTTCTAAAACCTAACTTCTGATCCCTTCCCTACCTGCAAGCTAAAGTGAGGCACTACCAAATTGGCTGTGACCATAATCCCCTTCCAAAACCCCAGGCTGTGCGTGCCTCTAACTTCCCTAGGAATCCAACAAGACGATTCCCCATACTTGGCTACTATCATAGATCGCCACAAACTATCCCTTTCATCTCCAAATCTCTACACCCATTTGCCTAACAGAGCTTTATTCACTTGAGAGAGCGGCTTTAGATTCAAACCTTCTTCCAAAGGTTTACACAATTGAGGCCAAGCAACTAAGTGATATTTGACTTTACTGTAATTTTTCTATAGTAGTGGCCACATTACGAGGAATGGTGAGAGTGGACATGAAGAAAGTGGGAAGGCTTCATAGTGTGCTCCTTATAAGAGTTAACTTTCCCCCTTTCGATAAGAATGACGATTTCCACCTTGATAGTCTTTTTGCTATTCGATCTAGCACTGGATTCCACACTGATCTCTCTTTATAACTTGCTCCCAAAGGCATGCCAAGATACACCGAGGGAAGCGACCTGACCTTACAACCTAGGCAAATGGCTAGGTGATCAATGATAGGCACCTCCCCTACTTGTAAAAGTTCAGACTTAGCTAAATTGATGTTCAGTCCCGACGCCGCTTCAAAGCATCTAAGGATGCAACGGAGATATAGAAGGTCCCTTCACGATGCTCTTCCAAAGATAAGAGTGTCATCTGCGAATTGGAGATGAGAAATTCTCAACCCACTAGCACCAATTCGAAAACCTTCAAAGAATAACTCCTCAGCTCTAGACAACATCTGACTTAGGGCCTCCGAAACAATCACAAAGAGAAAAGGGGATAGCGGGTCCCCCTGTCTCAAACCCATTGAGTTGGGGAAGTATCCCATTGAACTCCTATTGACTAGGATTGAAAAGGACACTGAGGACATATAGCTCCACATCCATTGTCGTCATTTCATCCCAAAACCATTCTGCCAAGCACATAAATGACAAACTCCCAATTGACGCGATTGTAACCCTTCTCTATATTAACCTTACAAAGGATGCCCGGGTCACCCTGGAATCGATGCACTAATTGGCGATTAGTATCCCATCCAAAATTTGACAAACTCCTACAAAAGCACTCTGCTGAGAAGAGATTAGTGAGGTCATCACCACCTTAAAATGAGCCGCCAACACCTTGGAAAGAATTTTATAAGAGCTGCTCACCAGGCTAATGGGTCGATAGTCTTTTAAGTGCACAACCCCCTTCCTTTGGAATTAAGACAAGGAACGTGCTATTAATCACCCTGTCAAAACGCCCTATATCAAACAACTCCTACATCACTTCCATAAAATCCCGACTCACTATCTCCCAACAACTTCTATCAGTGTTTTAAAACCCGGACCGGACCGGTGGGTCAAACCGGTTAACCCGTCACCCGGTTACCATAGTGGGTTGGGTTGGTCTCTTGATGGGCTGAATACCAAACCCGGGGTGACCCAGTGAAAACCGTCCAAACCGGCGTGACCCGGTCGATTTTTGGTGAACCGCCCGGGTCATGGAAAAATGTATTTTTTGTCATATTTATTCCAAAATAAAATATATTAATCAAAAATAGGAGTTTTAAAACAAAACCCTAGAGAAAAAACAAAGACTACGTAAGAAAAAGAGGAGATTGGAGATAGAGAAAACTGAAAAATCAATGAGGTGAGATCAAAACCATTCTTTTTTTTTTTTTTGATTTGAAGGATTCATATATGTTGGATAATTTTAGAGGACTTGGTCAACCATAAACTAGTTTTTAGGATTTCAGGAAAAGGATAACATAGTTTGATACTTTATTTTATGCAACATAATTGGATACTTTATTTTATGTAAATAGACTGCTATTTTTCGTAGCTTAGATAAAACCTGGATTATGCTTTTATTTTTGATTGATAGGAGTTGACTATGTTCATTTTTTTGTTAGAATTGTGCAATGATGAACTTTCTTGTTAATCAACATGTTAGCTTCTTTCTTATTTAAGTTTTGTATTATTTTAATCTCTTGAATCACCCAAAAAATTATATCTCTCGAACCAAATCTTGAAATAAGAAAGAAAATATTAATATTAAATATTTTTATGGCATTACTTAATGTCATTGGGTCAACCCGATTGACCCGACGGTCCGACCGGTTTGGACCAACCCCCCCCCCTTGACCGGGTTAGTGTCCGGTCTGGGTTTTAATTCATTGACTTCTATAGAATTCGATGATAAAGCCATCTGGCCCAGGAGCCTTGTCACTTTGTCACTGGCCATCTCCCGAATAGCGCACAACACCTCCTCTTCCCCAAACGGAGCTTCAAGAGCCCCTCTTTGCTCTTGCGACAGCCCTTCAAAATGAAGCCCATCCACCCTAGGGCGTCCACACTTCCCTCTCTCGATACATCTCCTTATAAAAAGAGATCACTGTCTTCAATCTCACTCCGCTCCTCCTTCCACGAGCCTTCCACCCTCAATTTGGATATGAAATTTTTCTTTCTATTATAATTCGCCATTCTATGAAAATACTTTGTGTTACTGTCTCCCTTTTTAAGCCATCTGGTTCTAGCTTTTTGTTTTGTAACTTATTTCTTCTAACTTGAGAGTTGAAATATATTCCATCTAATGCACTAATTGGCGATTAGTATCCTATCCAAAATTTGACGACCTCCTACAAAAGCACTCTGCTGAGAAGAGATTAGTGAGGTCATCACCACCTTAAAACAAGCCGTCAACACCTTGGAAAGAATTTTATAGGAGCTGCTCACCAGGCTAATGGGTCGATAGTCTTTTAGGTGCACAACCCCCTTCCTTTGGAATTAAGACAAGGAACGTGCTATTAATCACCCTGTCAAAACGCCCAATATCAAACAACTCCTGCATCACTTCCATAAAATCCCGACTCACTATCTCCCAACAACTTCTATAGAATTCGATGGTAAAGCCATCTGGCCCAGGAGCCTTGTCATTGGCCATCTCCTGAATAGCACACAACACCTCCTCTTCCCCAAACGGAGCTTCAAGAGCCCCTCTTTGCTCTTGCGACAGCCCTTCAAAATGAAGCCCATCCACCCTAGGGCGTCCACACTTCCCTCTCTCGAGATATCTCCTTATAAAAAGAGATCACACTGTCTTCAATCTCACTCCGCTCCTTCCACGAGCCTTCCACCCTCAATTTGGATATGGAAATTTTCTTTCTATTATAATTCGTCATTCTATGAAAATACTTTGTGTTACTGTCTCCCTCTTTAAGCCATCTGATTCTAGCTTTTTGTTTCTAACTTATTTCTTCTAACTTGAGAGTTAAAATGTATTCCATCTTCTTGGCCTCCCTTCTCTAGATTCAGAAGAAGATAATTTGCGAGCCTCGGCTAAGACATCCAAAGCTTCTAAGTCCCTTAAAAGTCTGGAAAGCCGCTCTTGAATATTACCAAAAACCTCCTTGTTCCAAATTTTAAGGTGAGCCTTCAAAGACTTTAGTTTAAGGTCGAATCTAGTATTGGCTGACCCTCGACTAATCTTCTGGTTCCACATCTCCTTTACTAGCTCTTTGAATCTCTCGTCCTCAAGCCATATGTTCTCAAAACGGAAAGGACTTGGTCCCCCCCTCCCGCCCCCCCAAAAAAAAATTCCCAGACTCCAGAAAGAGTGGCATATTATCTGAGATAGTTCTAGGAAGAGAAGTTTGGGTCACGTTCGGAAAGTGTGCTTCCCGCTCTTGATCCACCAGAAATCGATCTAAACGGCTTGCTATCTAGTTGTTACCCGCTTGAGACCATGTGAATTGAGCCCCTCTCGTAGGGTCATTTATCAATTCGTGATGAAAAATGAAAGCCCCGAATCGCCTCATCTTAGCTGTGATAGCACAACCGCCTTTCTTTTCCGAGGAGGGTCTGATACTGTTAAAATCTCCCCCCAAGCACCAAGGCTGTCCCCACCTCACACTGACATCATCCAACTCAGTCCACAAATCCAGATCTTCTACCCTTCCTATTAGATCGTAAACCCCTGAGAAAACCCATGAAAAGTCTTCCCCGATCAACCGACATAGAATGGATATCGAAAAAGCGCCTTTTTCAAAATCCAACACCTTCACTCTCGACTTATCCCAAAGAAGCAATATACCCCCAGAAGCTCTTAAAGCTAGGAGTTCTAACCAACCTGGATCCTGACTCTCCCAAATATCCCGAATATGGTAATCTTGAGCAACTGATAATTTGGTTTCCTGAATACATCGGATCGTCGGGTGCTTTGTTTGAACATACTTCTTGATCGCCACTCTCTTCTCCAGCTGCCCCAACTCCCTAATATTCCAAGAGATAATAGAGAGGCCTATCATCTAACCACTCGGCACTCCCTAACTGACATAGGACTGCACGATTCTCCTCTAGTCTGAACTTTATCATAATTGACCCCGCACACTAACCTTCTCAACTCCATCGACGATTTTCGTCACCTTCCTATAACAGGTTTGCTTTTGGATTTGCCCTTGCTCCTCGCTTCCCCTCCTTCAATTCTTTGGAACAATTCTCGCCCCTCGGATTCATGCCCATCCAAAGATAATCCCAACACCTTACCTACCCCTTCCATCTGATGCAATACCCAATTTGACACATCCTCTTGGTGCATCTGAGGATGCAACTTTAGACCCTGACTCTGAATCTGAGCGGCTCAAATAGTAAGCTTACTCGAATGCCCTAACTCAGGAATCAGGGTCCCCGCCTTATGAATTTTACTGCCCTGCTGTCGAGCTCTTGGTCTCCAGCCGATTGCGACATAATTTTTTGAGACTCTCCTGCATCTGAAATCGAGGGCCTATTCTCCTGTCTCTCGGACTCTCTCATATCTGAGCTGAGGAGATTCAAATAACTGATAGGGCTCATCCCTTTATCCGCCGAGACTTTGTCCCTACCGTAGCCACCTGATGTAGCAACCTCACCGTAAGTGAGCTCTGAATTTTCAAAGCAAACTGAGATACCTTTCTCGGTTGATAGAGCTCTCTGCTAAATCTAGCAAAGACGGGTGGACTGGAATGCTTTTGAGAATTATTCAGCAATTCAACAGGCTCTTTAGGTCCCTCTTGAGAGTTTCTACCTGAGGTTTCAAAGTCAGAAGGATAGTCCGAGAATCACTTCCAGAATTTCCCCTCATTAGTAAAAGAGCTTGACTGTCCTCAACAAACTCTGACACTCTACCCTTAGAGTGCCCAGAAGAACTGCCATATGAGGATATGAGATCTGACCCACAGCCTGACCGCAGCGGCGACTCCCCAATATCTGAGCTAAGCACCGTATTCGAACACGAAGGGGATTCATATGCTCGGAGAGCCTGAAGAGAGTCCACCGGATACCCTGAGATGGTAATTGACGCAAAAGACGATGATGCCAGTTCGCAATACCCCTTAAGAGAAAGGGGCGAAGAGCTTCCATTATACCCTGCTATAGAATTTGAAATCCCAGATGGTGAAGAATACATACCGGAAAAAGTAGGATCCTTGAATCCGAAAACCTTCGACGACGGGATCTCCTCAGCACCTTCGCCCTTCCAAGACAACTTCAGAGATTTCTCTAAGATCCCCAATCTAGAAGCCTGAGACAAGGAATCACCCGATTTTGCCTTATCCGGAACAGCGTCCCCGGACCATAAGTCCGAATCCAAATACACAAGGGCCCCAAATCAATTCTTATTTTAGATGGGCCTTGGATTGGCTCCACCCTTTCCGCCCATTAATGTTAAGTCACAAGAGCCCTGGCCCAACACAGGCCTCTGCACAAGCCCGCTAAGAGATGCGGAGAGTTTAGGGCTCGCCTTGAGCTCTACGTCCCCGATTGCAACATCTGGCACAATCCTGACCGTTTCTTTCGAAACTAGGTTTACTTTTAAACCACAATCTCCTTCCACACGCAAACTAGGTTGCTTCCGAGCATGCCTTTGCACCCTCTGCTACCGCCTACGGGACTCTGGGAGTTTGAGCTTCCTTTTGGACCATTTGCTACGAGCCCTTCCTCCTATGGTTCCTCTACGATCAATCCCGTACACTGGCAGCGCTTTGGGTTGCCGATTCTGGAATTCCTCCTCTGCCTCTCTACTATCATAGCTACACCTGTCCTCAAGTATGTGAAAGGGGTTAGTGGCCTGGCCCTCCCGATGAAATTTGTTGTCCATAGAGATGTG
Organism: Tetracentron sinense; assembly: GCA_015143295.1. Taxonomy (NCBI): domain Eukaryota; kingdom Viridiplantae; phylum Streptophyta; class Magnoliopsida; order Trochodendrales; family Trochodendraceae; genus Tetracentron; species Tetracentron sinense. Next base: position 12,769,629 of record CM026567.1, on the reverse strand, counting down.
TCCACGTGGAATGTTTTCAAACTTGCCGGAGCCCTGAACTTTGCCGGAACTAGCCTTTCGGAAATCAACAAGTTCACCGGCGTAACCACTCATTCCAGCATATCTAACATGAATTGAAATCGAGATGACCTTTCCCCCGATCGGGAATCTCACCTTTCCCCCGATCGGGAATCTCAGAGATCTAGGAATCAAATTCAACTCTATTGTTTTGATCCTGATTCTGGCTTCACGCATATCCGCCAACACCAAGGTGAGGGGGTCAGCTTCAACAAAGCCTCCACAAGAATCTCCTATCAAAGCTAGGATGGTTTCGGTCTAAAGATTGAAAGGGAGCCCTCCAATGCCTATCCAACAACTAGAGCATTGAGATTCCGATGGGACCGCATTTGATCGGGACCACCATCTATGGAAATGCACGGTTCCCCCCTGGGAAGCTGCCAAGGTTCGCTCTTAACTAGCCCATCAAAAGTAGAGGACTTCGGCTTTCCCATATTTGATCATTGTATGTAAGTTGTGAATTTTATAATAATATTAATAATAATAGATTATATTTAGTATGTAGCTTGGAATTTTGCATTGTCAAGCTAGCACTTGGTAGCTTTCATGTTTGATTTCGCTTCACTAATTATTTAATATTTAATGTAGTCAAAATTTAGGGAACTGTTGGCCATGTCGGGCCAGGATGAATCTTCTAGCTTTATAGGTGATGACATCTATACCCAAGTGATGGGGTCGTGAATGTCATGGGCGTGTGTGTACCCAAGGAAAGACTGCATCCAAGGTTTCTAGTTTATGCGGAGTTACTATGAGGAATTCCTATTTTGCTCCATTCCAGGTGGAGAAATGGGCTAAGGATGTGGTTATACATACAAGTAAATGGAAATTGTTATTTTGGCATATATAGATATTCTTCTTATTTTGCTTTAGTTTTTTTTTTGGTAACCTTGCTTTATTTAAGAATATAATATGTTTTTTTAAAACTTTCAGGAACATGTAGATGTTGGGGACGAGAGAAGAAAGTGGGTGATGCAGTCCTTATGTAAGAAATATAAGGACAACAAAAGTAAATTTAGGAAAGACTTCAATTATAAGTGGGAAACAGATGAGGATCGACTAGGACATCTAACCCCCGACATCTTAATTCCTGATTGGATTTGGCTTGTGCATTATTGGAGTACTCCGAACCAACAGGTATATATATATATATTAACCATGAAAAAGTTATTAATCCTTTTGCATATGTTTTGATTTTTTTTTATTGTGTATGTAGGCTATATAGCAAAGAGAAATAAAACTAATTGTAGTCACCAGAAAATGAGACATACCGGTGACATGAAGAGTTTTTCCGGTCACAAGGATGAAGATGTTTATAAGCTCATTATATTACACTATTTTAGAATTCAGAGTGTTTAATAAACTTTGTGCAATGACAGACTCGGAGTAGGACTGATGGGAGTATACCTACCCTAAGCTGATCTCTTCTTCCGTATTTATACTCAAAAGATTGGAAGGCAGTTGCTTGCTGACAGTTCAGGGGAGATCATTGTATGTAAATTGTGGATTTTATAATCATGTTAAAAATTATAATTTATTTTTAGTATGTAGCTTTGAATTTTGCATTGTCAAGCTAGCACTTGGTAGCTTTCATGTTTGATTTCGCTTCACTAATTATTTAATATCCAATACAGTCAAAATTTAGGGAATTGTCGGCCATGTCGGGTTAGGATGAATTTTCTAGCTCTATTGGCGATGACATCTATACCCAAGTGATGGGTCCTAAACGTCACGGGCGGGTACGTGGCTATGGGTTAGGTCCAACGCCGACTTCTGTCTTTGGCTCCACATCATGCCAATTTAGTGCTCATTATGAGGGGTATGCACACAGTTTGTCGACATGCGTCAGCAAATGGAGGACTTGAAGACGAAGCATTCAGAGGAGATCCAGATGGAGCGGGAGGAGAATCAGAGACAAAAGGATGAGAATCAAAGGCAGAAGGAAGAGAATCAGAGGCAACAAGAGATGCAGGAGTTGTAGAGGATGCAGGATGAGATGATGGAGGTGGTGCGGCGTTTGATGTCTATCCAGTGCAGTGTTTTAAAGGCGTGGGAGGCTTACGCCTTGAGGCTCGTCTTGATGCGAGGCTTAAGGAAAACGTATTGAGGCTTAACCATGAGGCTTAATGCTTAAATCTCATAAGGTTCACGCCTCAAAGTGTGACTCACATGAGGAACACGCCTCACGCCTTGAGGCTCGCTTTATGTTTATAGCGTATGCCTCATACATTAACTAAAAATAAGTTTCTAGCCACATAACTGAGATTTAAACGTTGTTTTTGTTTTAAATTTGTTATTTATTTCAATTAATAACAAGTAACACCTTATTAATTTCAAATAAGACATTGAAAATGATGATGATGATGACGACGACGATGACGATGATATTGATTTCAACTAACACTTAATTTATTTTGTTTAATGTATTTAGGCTTTTAAAACCCTTTGAGTCTAATTCATACGAATTTCTGTACTAGACATTGCAAAAATTTGCAGCCACTGGCCTACAAGGTAGTTCATGACTTCTTTGCAAATTTTTACTAAAATTAAAAATCCACCCTATGAATTGATGATTTAAGTTTTAACATCATCTTTAATATGTATATGAACAAAAAAGTAAATTTAAATTTCAGCATTTGCATGTCCTTTTTTAATAGTTAAATAATTGATATAGTATTTTCTGTGTATGCGTGTGTCAACATATGCACACACGCATGTACGTAAATACAAATCTATATTTATATATATATATATATGCATACATCTCTCTTTCTCTCTCTCTCTCTCTCTATATATATATATATATATATATACACGCATGTATGCCTCACGTTTTGAGGCTTACGCCTCACGCATCTTGAGGTCCTAACACTTCGACTCACATCTTCGCGTTTTAAAACATTGATCCAGTGTTAGATTAGAGAACCTAACTTTTGCATCACACATGCTTTTCACCATTTGGTGGTGACTTAGATGTTTTGAACATACTATTTGATCTTTTGCAATACATATGAAATTTTGCACTACTATTTGATAATTGTTGGTTTAGATTACACCGATAACTTTTTGAGACGGTGGTAACTCAGTTGAAATTACTCTTTGATCTTTTGTTATTTTTGTGCGAGTAACAAAGCAACTTTCTTTTGCCTAGTTATTGATCATAAAAAAACTTTCTTTTGCCTAGTTTTTCTGCAATATATTTGTTTACCTATTGCAAGTAGGGAAGAAGAATGTGGAGTATGCCGTGTTTCATTTCAAAATAATAAGTGGGGAATTAGTTCTTCTGCAATACTATGGTAAGCAATCTAATTTTGTTGTTCATTACGTACATCTTTTAATTCAGGTAATTTTAGTTCTTTTGTAATTTTACATTTTACTTGGTATGGATTTTAATCAAATTTTTTCTCCTCGGTACAGAAATCAACTCCAGGTGGTTAAGGTTCCCACAACTACCCCTTCTTAAAGACAATGAAAATTAAGGTAATCAATCAATTCCTATAATTCATTCTATTTCTTATACATTGTTCGAACTTGATCAATGAGATAACCTTAACACATTGATTGCTCTTGGAATCAAAAGTAAGCTTCAGTTTTACTAGATTGACTGGGTTTATAATATGTACTTCTATTTCTTTGACACACTACATCCTGCCAATGAATGCCAATGATTGCACATATTATTAACTTATGATATTCTCTTAATTTGGCATTGGGTTGATAATATGCACTTGTATTTCTTTGATACACTTCATTTGTTGTGATGGTGGTAACGGTGGTAGTGGCAGTGGTGGGGGTGGGTGGACGTGGTGATGGTGATGGGTGGTGGGTGGTAGATGTGGTGGTGGTGGGTGAGTTGCTGAGAAAACACATTTTTTGATTAACTCCCAATAACACACTATACTCTACACACCTCCCAAGGTCCTTGCACCCACACACCCTCTCTAAGAAAACACATTAAGTTTGGGATGGAAACACTAGTCACTAAATGATTGTGCTTTATGATGTGAGGAACTAACCAACATATGACATTTTCAAATTCATGTTACTGCAATTTATTTTGTTTATTTTTTAAAATGAATTTGTAGAATACTGTTTTTTATGCATAGAAACTGAATACTGTTCCAAGTCCTCCTATGTAGATTTTGCAAAGTTGGTAATTTAGTTATATATCTTGAAACATTTTTTTCTTTAAAATAAACAAGAAAGGAAAGACTAAGATTCATGTCATAGAAATGAAAGATATAAATATCCATGCTTATCCATTTTCGAAATGGGTGTAGTGTAGGACATTAGCACTCACATAGTGAATTGGGTCAAATGAAAGTCTTACTCTGTGGATTGTGGAAATAATTTTATTTTTGTATCTATTCATTGCATAGGGATAGTGCCATAATGGACTGAAATGTAAGAGAAATCTTTTATTTTTGTTTGAAATATACCATCTGTAGAAACTACTTGTTTCTTTTGACTGTCTAAGTGTGTCTCAACCATATGATTCTTTGCTTTTTGCAATACTCTGCTGGTGGATGTGTTCATTATCTCAGCAAGAGATTGATCAACTTAAGGTGCTAGTTGCATATTCTTTGTGAGGAAATCCAATATATCCTTCGGGTAGACCATCATGGATGGCCCACCAATGGCATATACCAGTACATGTGGTGTGCATCGGGGGATGGGTCCACCCTACAGTAGGTATCACCTTGGAGATCTCGTATACTGAAAATTAATCGATCAAATTAGTTGTAACCATCTTTTTTCTTTTTCTTTTTTTTTATACTTAGTGATATATATGTTTGTAAAAGAATATGGTCAATGGTCCAAAATTTTTTTTTGCAATGGCAGCTAACTAGCCATGTGATTGGGTTGATTTTTCATCATTTGACAATCATTGGGTTTATCTGATGATTCACAGCACTTGAGGTAAACATTGTGAATCAATGTGGATATCTGGTGTGGTTATTAAACTGTATTATTTTCTTACAGAATTTGAACTACAAAAACATTGTGAAATATCTTGGGTCCTTACAAACAGAGTCACCTACACATAATTCTTGAGTAATTAAGCTTCAATATTTTTCATTTACAACTGATTTATTAGTGAACTTCCCCATTGAAAGTTTTAAACGTTACTAATATAATGAATAGCGTTCGCACCGGTATGTAGAGAATGACTCACATTATCGATCGAAACAAATTTGGCCCTTTCACAGAATCATTGGTTGCAGTTTTATACTGTGTTTTCGGGGTTCTGTTTTGATGGCTGATATTTTTTTACGTTCCCTATCTATCATGAGTAGGTGTTAGAGAACAGAGTTATATAAATTTTTAATTGAATGGTGATATGAGCAGGCCGTGGATGTCCCACTCTTAGCAGTTTGACAAACACCTAGGATGTCGGCCCCACCGCAAAGTATTTTATGCTTGTGCTAAAAAGAAGGGGCATCTATGGCTGACACTCCCCTTAGTTTTATTGAGATATATTATTTTTATTATTTATCTAGTTTTAGTATTTATCTTTGCGAGTTAATAAATGGTGACTAGATATCTTGCTTCAGGGAAATTCTCTTCTAGTGACTCGATCCAAATACAATCCTCTTCTTAGTTCTTGTACTTTTAGGTATTATATTTTTATATGCTTTAGTTCTTCAAAAATTTTGTTGTAGAAACTAATTTTTGATTTTTTTTATGTACAACAACACCATGTGAGCTATATGGAACGAGGAGTGATCGACGACCTCTGCAAAAGGGCCACGTACCCCTTACCCTAAGCCTCACCTAGCTCTCGGTTGCCATCAACTTTTGCCTATGTTGCTATCGATAAATACCCTTTGCTCTCGGTTTCATTAACGGTAAGTTTTATCATTTTGTTTAATTTCTTTTCTAATCTTGTTTTGTTAATAATTTGATTTTTTTAAATTTCTAAAGTAGATTTCTTCGCTAAAGTAGTTAATTACACTATTAAACCTATAAGGAAACTACGATGCAAAATCAACAACTTCTAAAAAGGGAAATTAATTCCATGTTTCATCTTGCTATCTGCGGTCTCACCATTTTGATTGGGCACTCAGATTTTTCATTGAAAGTTTATTCTTACTAATATGATTTTTAAGACTTTAAATAATGTTACATAATAAGAATATTCAGTGCTACTTTATGTAAGTTAATCTTATCGTTATAGAGTTGAAAATCTAATATTTTTATAGTTTACTATCATTATAAAAAAAAATATTACTTTTAGGATTTAGCTTTATGTAGACTCGAAGGGCCGTGGACGTCCCACTCTTACCAGTTTGACAAATACGTAGGTTGTGGGCCCCACCGCGAAGTATTTGTGGTTGTGTTAAAAAGTGGGGGCATCTATGGCTAGTACTCCCCTTAATTTTATTGAGGTATATTGTTTTTATTAATTATCTATGGTTAGTTTTTAGCTTAGCGAATTAATCAATGGCCCAAATTTCTTGCTTGAGAGAAATTCTCTTTTAGTGACTCGATCCAAATATAATCCTCGTCGTAGTTGTACTTGTAGGTAGTATATTTTTTATTCTTTATTTCTTCAAAAATTTTGATGTAGAAATGATTTTTTGATCTTTTTTTCATGTATAACTACACAATGTGAGCTATATGGAACGGGGCAAGAACAACAACTTCTGCAAAAGGGTCACTTACCCTAGGCCTCACCTTGCTCAAGGCTGGCCTTCTACTTTTGCCTGTGTAGCTGTCGATGAATGCCCTTCGCTCTTGACTTCATTAACGGTAAGTTTTATCATTTTGTTTGAATCTTTTCGTATGTTGTTTTGTTAATTATATGATTTTTTTTTTTTCTGATTTCTAAAATAGATTTCTTCGCTAAAATAGTTAATTATACCATAAAACTATATGAAACTACGATGTAAAATCAACCAATTCAAACGGATAATTAATTCCATGTTTCACCTTGCTATTGGCAATTTGGCATCACTCACGGTAAGTCTCACTATTTTATTTGGGTACTCAGATTTTTTTTCATTGAAATTTTACTCTTGCAAATTTGATTTTTTATGACTTGTATAATCTTCTTATATATAATGGGCATTCCCCCCTTAAAAACGTAGATGAAAATTTTCATAATTCTCAAACTACCCTTATTACAATCATATACATAAGACAAAATGTATTGCTTAATTCCCAAACTACCCCTTACTGATTATCTATCTATAAACTTGAAATTCTCTACGGTTATAACCAGACTCCTTGGAGTCTCGTTACACCACTGAGGTCGCTGTGTCTCTACACTCTTTAATTGTGGTTAAGATTTTCCTACATCTAGGGTTCACGCACTTAACCAGGGTTTAAAAAATTAATATTTTTTTCTGAAAACAAAGGATAGGTGGGTGAAATCTAGGGATGGGTGAATCTTAAGGGCATAAGAGACACTTGGCAACCTTAAGGGCATAACCGGACTCCAACTAGGGTTAAGATTCACCCACCTCTTGGGTTTCCCTACTTATCATTCGTTTTTTTTAAAATTAATTTTTTTAAACCCTGGTTAAAATTTAATAACTCCTAGGGTTAAATTTTTTCATATTTAAGTGGATGAACTATAAGGATGAGTGAATCTTAACCACAGTTAAGGAGTGTTAAAAGGGACACATGACAACCTCAATGGTGTTACTAGACTCCTCACTCTATTGGCAAAACGCTCTAAAAGAAGAATGCTTCGCCAAGGCCTCGCCCGCCCCTATCAATGCCATAACCAAAATGCCCCTAAAGCTTTTTGGTTCTTAATTAAAATGTGTCTACATCATATTTTTATAACAAACGTGTCCCTCACAATTTTTTATCCCAAAATATCCCTCAAGTTTCTATATCTAAAATATTCCTTATTTTTCCCAAAATTCGCTCACTAGTGCCCCTCTTCCCAGACTCTCTCTCCTCTTCCCCTGTCTCTTCGTGCATCACACATGCCGCCCACTAGTGTTACATAATAAGAATAATCAGTGCTACTTTATGTAAGTTAATCTTATTGTTATAGAGTTGGTAATCTAGTATTTTTATAGTTTACTATTATTATAGAAAAAATATTATGTTTAGGATTTAGCTGGATGTAGGGTCGCAGGGCCGTGGATGTCCTACTCTTATCAGATCGACAAACACCTAAGTTGTGGGCCCCACCGCAAAGTAATAGTGGTTTTGCTAAAAAGAGGGGGCGTCTTTGACTAGCACTCCCCTTAATTTAATAGACGTATATTATTTTTATTATTTATCTAGTGTTAGCATTTAGCTTAGTGAGTTAATCAATGTGGACTAGATGTCTTGCTTGAGGGAAATTCCCTTCTAATGATTCGATCAAGATATGATTATCTTCTTAGTTCTTGCACTTTTAGGTGTTATATTTTTATATTTTTTATTTCTTCAAAAGTTTTGATGTATAAACTGATTTATTGATTTTTTTTCATGTACAACTACACCATGTGATGGAATGGGGCGTGAACGACGACTTCTGCAAAAGGGCCACTTACCCTAGACCTCACCTTGCTCTCGATTGCCCTTTTGCTTTTGCATGTGTTGCTGTCGATGAATGCTATTTGCTCTCGGCTTCATTAACGACAAGTTTGATCACATTTTGTTTAATTCTTTTCTTATCTTGTTTTGTTAAAAATATAATATTTTTTTTCTTCTGATTTCTAAATTAGATTTCTTCGCTAAAGTAGTTAATTACACCATTAAAACTATATGGAAATTACAATGCAGAATCAACAACTTCTAAGAAGGATAATTAATTCCATGTTTCACCTTGCTATCCGCAATAAGTCTCACCATTTTGATTGGGTACTCATATTTTTCATTAAAAGTTTATTCTTGCTAATCTGCTTTTTTATGACTTAAATAATGTTAAATAATAAAAATATTCAATACTTTATGTTAGTCAATCATATCTATAGAGTAGATAAACCAATTTTTTTATAGTTTAGTATTATTATAGATTTTTTTTTTAAGGATTTAACTGGATGTAGACTCGCAGGGCCATGGATGTCCACTCTTTACCAATTTGACAAACTTAGGTTATGAGCCACACCGTAAAGTATTTGTGCTTGTGCTAAAAGAGGGGGGGGGGGGGCTTCTATGGCTAGCACTCTCCTTAGTTTTATTGAAGTAAATTATTTTTATTATTTATCTAGTGTTAGTATTTAACTTTTTTTTTGATAAATAACGAGAGATTTATATTATGAAAAGGAAATAGGAAATGAACACACGATGCGAGATGCATCGCCAAGAAGACCGAAGAACATCAAGATAACAAGCTTGACCAACTATATAAATACATAGACCAATGACTTTGCTTAAACTCCGCGAGCACAGAAGACCACGAATATAAAAGCCACCCTATCTTGAGAATACTCTTGGGTAACGAGTCTGCCTTGTCTTCAAAAATTCTACTGTTTCGTTCCTTCCATAAACCCCAACAAATAGCCGCCGGAAGCATCTTCCAAACCTCGTTCCCCTTCCTATTGAACACACCTTTCGGCCACCCCAAAAGAACTTCCCCCAGATCTCCTTGCAAAACCCAACTCATCCCAAAGAGTCCCAAATAATAATTCCACACTGCCTGTGCATACGAACAATGGAGGAAAAGATGCGGGACATTTTCCTCATCCTGTTTGCACATTGGACATCTATTGGGAATGATCATACCCCTATGCGATAGGTGATCGATCGTAAGCACTTTATTCAATGAAGCAGTCCAAAGGAAAGCCTGAACCTTCGAAGGTATCCGCAGATTCCAGAACTTCTTAAACGCAAGGGTATGCCTCCCCTCCTCCCCCCCCTCCTTCTTCCACAGCTCCAAATAGAAATGGCCTGTAGAGAACTCATCCTCCGCACCCCCAACCCACCTTCTTCTGTCTTCCAAATCTGGATGAATCATACAAGCTGTGAGAAGCCTTTGCAACTCCAACCATTCACCCAACTCCCTTTCCCCAAAATTATCTTGGCGAGTTAATTAAGTGACTGGATGTCTTGCTTGAGGGAAATTCCCTTTTAGTGACTCGATCCAAATACAATTATTTTCTTAGTTCTTGTACTTTTAGATATTATATTTTTATATGCTTTATTTCTTCAGAAATAATTGATGTTGAAACTAATTTTTGATATTTTTTCAAGTACAACTACCCCATGTGAGCTATATGGAACGGGGAGTAAATGATGACTTATGCAAAAGGGCCACTTACCTTAGGCCTGACCTTGCTCTCGGCTGCCCTTCTTATTTTGCCTTTTTTGCTGTCAATGAATGCCCTTTTCTCTCGGCTTCATTAACGTAAGTTTTATTATTTTGTTTAATTCTTTTCTCATCTTATTTTGTAAATAATATAGTTTTTTTTTTCTTCTGATTTCTAATGTAGATTTCTTCGCTAAAGTAGTTAATTACACCATTAAATCTACGTGGAAACGACGATGCAGAATTAACAACTTCTAATAAGGACAATTAATTCCATGTTTTACCTTGCTATCCGTGGTAAGTTTCACTATTTTGATTAGGTATTCAGATTTTTCATTGATAGTTCATTCTTGCTAATCTGATTTTTTATGACTTAAATAATAAATAATGTTATATAATAAGAATATTTAATGCTAATTTATGTATGTTAATCTTATCGTTATAGAGTTGATAATGTATTATTTTTATAGTTTAGTGTCATTATAGAAACAAATACTTTTAGGATTTAGAAGGGGCATCTATGACTGGCACTCGCCTTAGTTTTATTGAGGTATATTATTTTTATTATTTATTTCATGTTTGTAATTAGCTTAGCGAGTGAATCAATGGTGACTAGATGTCTTGCTTGAGGGAAATTCCCTTCTACTGATTCGATCCAGATAATCCTTTTCTTAGTTCTTGCACTTTTAGGTATTTTATTTTTATATTCTTTATTTAAAATTTTGATGTATAAACTGATTTTTTGATCTTTTTTTTTTTACACAATGTGAGCTATATAGAACAAGCGTGAACAACGACTTCTCTATAAGGGCCACTTACCCAAGGCCTCGCCTTGCTCTCAGCTACCCTTCTGCTTTAGGCTATTTTGTTGTTAATGAGAATGCCCTTTGCTCTCGGCTTCATTAACAGTAAGTTTTATCATTTTGTTTAAATCTTTTCTTATCTTGCTTTGTTAATAATATGATTTTTTTCTGAATTCTAAAGTACATTTCTTTTCTAAAGTAGTTAATTCCATAGAGGATGCTGAATCAACAACTTCGATAGAGGACAATTAATTCCATGTTTCTCTTTGATATCCGTGGTAAGTTTCACCATTTTGATTGGGTACTCAGATTTTTCATTGAAAGTTTATTCTTGCTAATCTGATTTTTTATGACTTATATAATGTTAAATAATAAGAATATTCAATGCTACTTTATGTAAGTTATTCTTATTGTTGTAGAGTTGATAATCTAATATTTTTATAGTTTACTATTATTATAAGAAAAGAATTACTTTTAGGATTTAGCTGCATGTAGATTCGCAGGGCCGTGGACGTTCCACTCTTACCAGTTTGACAAACAACTAGGTTATGGGCCCCACTGCAAAGTATTTGTGGTTTTATCATTTTGTTTAAATCTTTTCTTGTCTTGTTTTGTTAATAATATGATATTTTTCCTGATTTCTAAAGTTGATTTCTTTGCTAAAGTAGTTAATTACTCCATTAAAACTATATGGAAACTACGATGCTGAATCAATAACTTCGATAGAGGATAGTTAATCCTTGTTGCACCTTGGTATCCACGATAAGTCTCACCATTTTGATTGGGTACTCGGAGTTTTCATTGAAAGTTTATTCTTGCTAATCTGATTTTTTATGACATATAATGTTGCAGACAATGCTACTTTATCTAAGTTATTCTTATTGTTATAGAGTTGATAATCTAATATTTTTATAATTTAGTATTATTATAAATAAAGAATTACTGTTAGGATTAAGCTACATGTAGACTCGCAGGGTCATTAATCCACCGCAAAGTATTTGTGGTTGTGCTAAAAAGAGGGGGCGACTATGGCTAGTCTCCCCTTAGTTTTATTGAGGTATATTATTTTTGTTATTTATTTAATGACTCGATCGAAATACAATCATTTTTATAGTTCTTGTACAGGCTTTCATAGTTGGGAGTGAATTTGCCCCTCTGCAAAAGGGCCACTTACCCTAGGCCTCATCTTGCACTCGACCGCCCTTCTACTTTTGTCTGTTTTGCTGGTAATAAATGTCCTTTGCTCTCGGTTTCATTAACGGTATGTTTTATCATTTTATTTAATATTTTCTTATCTTATTTTATTAATAATATGTTTTTTTTTTTTCCTGATTTTTAAAGTAGATTTCTTCGCTAATGAGTTAATTACACCATTAAAACCATATGGAAACTATCATGTTGAATCAACGACTTCTAAAAAGAACAATTAATTTCATGTTTCACCTTGCTATCCGCGTTAAGTCTCACCATTTTGATTGGGTACTCGGATTTTTTTATAGAAATTTTATTTTTGCTCATCTGTTTTTTTAGTTTTAATTTTTAGCTTAACGAGTTAATCAACGACGACTAAATGTCTTGCGTGAGGGAATTTCCTTTCTAGTGACTCGATCCAAATACAATCCTTTTCTTAGTTCTTGTACTTTAGGTATTATATTATTATTTTCTTTATTTCTTCAAAAATATGGATGTAGAAACTGATTTTTTGATCTTTTTTTCAGGTACAACTACACCATGTGAGCTATATTGAACGGGGAGTGAACGACCACTTCTTCAAAAGGGCCACTTACCCTAGGCCCCACCTTGCTCTCGGCTGCCCTTCTGATTTTGTTGGTGTTGCTGTCGATGAATGTCATTTGCTCTCGGCTTCATTAACGTAAGTTTTATCATTTTGTTTAATTCTTTTCTTATCTTGTTGATTTTTTTCCCTAATTTTTAAAGTAGATTTCTTCACTAAAGTAAATTATATCGTTAAAACTATATGGAAACTACGATATTGAATCAACAATCAATAACTTTTAAAAAGGACAATTAATTCTATGTTTCACCTTGCTATCTGCGGTAAGTCTCACCATTTGATTGGGTACTCGGATTTTTCATTGAAAATTTATTTTTGCTAATCTGTTTTTTTATGACTTATATGTTGGGTACTCGGATTATTTATAGTTAAGTATTATTATAGAAAAAAAAATTATTTTTAGAATTTAGTTGCATTTAGACTTGTAGGGCCATTGACGTCCCACTCTTACCAGTTTGATGAACCTAGGTTGTGGGTCCCACCGCAATGTATTTGTGCTTGTGCTAAAAAGAGGGTGAGCTTGTCGCTAGCACTCCCCTTAGTTCAATTGAGGTATATATTATTTTTATTATTTATCTAGGGTTACTATTTAGTTTTGCGAGTTAATCAATGCTTACTAAATGTCTTGCTTGAGGGAAATGCTCTTCTGGTGATTCGATCCAAATACAATTTTTTTCTTAGGTCATATGTACTTTTAGGTATTTTATTTTTATATTCTTTATTTCTTCAAAAATATTGATTTAGAGACTAATTTTTTGATCTTTTTTTCATGTACAACTACACAATGATTAGATGTCTTGCTTGAGGGAAATTCCCTTTTAGTGATTCGATCCAAATACAACTCTTTCTTAGGTAATGTACTTTTAGGTATTTTATTTTTATATTTTTTATTTCTTCAAAAATAGTGATTTAGATCTTTTTTTCATGTACAACTATACATGTGAGCTATATTGAACAGGGCGTGAACGACGACTTCTGTAAAAGGGCCACTTGCCTTAGGCCTCACTTTGCTCTTGGTTTCCCTTCTGCTTTTGCCTGTTTTGCTGGCGATGGATGCCCTTCCTTCTCGACTTCATTAACGGTAAGTTTTATCATTTTTTAAAATTTTTTTCTTATGTTGTTTTGTTAATAATATGATTTTTTTTCCTGATTTCTAAAGTAGATTTCTTCGCCAGAGTAGTTAAGTACACCATTAAAACTATGTGAAAACTACGATGTTGAATCAACAACTTCTAAAAAGGATAATTAATTTCATCTTTCACCTACTTATCCGTTATAAGTCTCACCATTTTGATTGGGTACTCAGATTTTTCATTGAAGTTTATTTTTGCTAATCTGTTTCTTATGACTTACATATTATTACATAATAAGACTATTCAGTTTTACGTTATGTAAGTTTATCTTATCATTATAGAGTTGATAATGTAATGTATTTATAGTTTAGTATTATTGTAGAAAAAAATATTACTTTTAGGATTTAGTTGCATGTAGAATCGTAGGGCCGTGAACGTCCCACTCTTACCAGCTCGACAAACACGTAAGTTGTGGGCCCCTCCGCAAAGTATTTGTGCTTGTGCTAAAAAGAGAGAAAGTCTATGACTAGTACTCCCCTTAGTTTTATTGAAGTATATTATATTTATTATTTATGTAGTGTTAGTTTTTAGTTTTGCGAGTTAATCAATAGTGACTGGATGTCTTGCTTGAGGGAAATTCCCTTCTAGTGATTCGATCCAAATACAATTTTTTTCTTAGGTCATATGTACTTTTAGGTATTTTATTTTTATATTCTTTATTTCTTCAAAAATAGTGATTTAGATCTTTTTTTCATGTACAACTATACAATGTGAGCTATATTGAACAGGGCGTGAACGACGACTTCTGCAAAAGGGCCACTTGCCTTAGGCCTCACTTTGCTCTTGGTTTCCCTTCTGCTTTTGCCTGTTATGCTGACGATGGATGCCCTTCCTTCTTGGCTTCATTAACTGTAAGTTTTATCATTTTGTTTAATTTTTTTCTTATTATTTTTTGTTAATAATATAATTTTTTTTCCTGATTTCTAAAGTAGATTTCTTCGCCAAAGTAGTTAAGTACACCATTAAAACTATGTGGAAACTACGATGTTAAATCAACAACTTCTAAAAAGGACAATTAATTTCATCTTTCACCCAGCTATCCGTTGTAAGGCTCACCATTTTGATTGGGTACTCAGATTTTTCATTGAAAGTTTATTTTTGCCCATCTGTTTTTTATGACTTATAGATTATTACATAATAAGACTATTCAGTTTTACGTTATGTAAGTCTATCTTATCATAATAGAGTTGATAATGTAATATATTTATAGTTTAGTATTATTGTAGAAAAAAATATTACTTTTAGGATTTAGTTTCATGTAGAATCGAAGGGCCGTGGACGTCACACTTTTACCAGCTCGACAAACACGTAGGTTGTGGGTCCCACCGCAAAGTATTGGTGCTTGTGCTAAAAAGAGGGAGTCTATGACTAGCATTCCCATTAGTTTTATTTAGGTATATTATATTTATTATTTATCTAGTGTTAGTTTTTAGTTTAGCGAGTTAATCAATAGTGACTAGATGTTTTGCTTGAGGAAAATTTCATTTTAGTGATTCAATCCAAAAACAATCCTTTTCTTAGCTCCTGTACTTTAGGTATTATATTTTTATATTCTTTATTTCTTCAAAAATATTGTTATAGAAACTGATTTTTTGATCTTTCTTCATGTACAACTACACAATGTGAGCTATATCGAACAGGACGTGAACGACTACTTATGCGTAAGGCCACTTACTCACCGTGCTCTCAGCTGCCCTTCTGGTTTTGCCTGTTTTGCAGTTGATGAATGCCCTTTGCTCTCGGCTGTATTAACGGTAAGTTTTATCATGACATTTTAATTCTTTTCTTATCTTTTTTTAATAATATGATTTTTTCCTGATTTCTAAACTTGATTTCTTCACTAAAATAGTTTATTATATCATTAAAAGTATATGGAAACTTCGATGCTGAATCAACAACTTCGATAAAGGACAATTAATTTCATCTTTTATCTTGATATCTGTGGTAAGTCTCCCTATTTTGATTGGGTACTCGGATTTTTCATTGAGAGTTTATTATTGTACTTTAGGTATTAATTTTTATATTCTTTATTTCTTCAAAAATACTGATGTAGAAACTAATTTTTTGATCTTTTTTTAGGAACAACTTCAGCATGTGAGTTATATGGAACGGGGAGTGAACGACCACTTCTGTAAAATGGCCACTTACCTTGGGCCTCATTTTTTATGACTTTTATAATGTTACAAAATAAGAGTATTCAATGCTACTTTACGTAAGTTATTCTTATTGTTTTAGAGTTGATAATCTAATAATTTTATAGTTTAGTATTATTAAAAGAAAAGAATTACTTTTAGGATTTAATTACATGTAGACTTGCAGGGCCATGGACATCCCACTCTTACCAGTTCGACAAACAACTATGTTGTGGGTCCCACCGCAAAGTATTATTGGTTGTGCTAAAAAGAGGGGGTATCTATGGCTAGCACTCTCCTTAGTTATATTGAGGTATATTATTTTTGCTATTTATTTAGTGACTTGATCGAAATGCAATCATTTTCTTAGTTCCTGTACTTTAGGTATTATATTTTTATATTCTTTATTTTTTTAAAAATATTGATGTAGAAATTGATTTTTTTTATCTTTTTTTCAGGTACAAACTACACCATGTGAGCTATATGGAAAGGGGAGTGAATGAACACTTCTGCCAAAGGGCCACTTACCCTAGGCCTTGCCTTCCTCTCGGCTGCCCTTCTGATTTTGCCTGTGTTGCTGTTGATGAATGCTATCGGCTTCATTAACGTAAGTTTTATCATTTTGTTTAATTCTTTTCTTATCTTTTTTTGTTAATAATATGATTTTTTTTCTTCTGATTTTTAAAGTAGATTTCTTAGCTAAAGTAGTTAATTACAACATTAAAACTATATGGAAACTATGATGTTAGAATCAACCAATTCTTAAAAAGAAAATTATTTTCATGCTTCGCATTGTTGTCCGCGGTAAGTGTCACCATTTTGATTGGGTACTCGGATTTTTCATTGAAAGTTTATGTTTGCTAATCTATTTTTTTATGACATATTGTTACATATTAACACTATTTAGTGCTACTTTATACGTTTATTGTATGCACGGATTTTATTCACTGGGATTTCGGTTAATAGTCGCCACTTATTAATTATGAGGGATAAGTCCCGGATATAGATGATGTCTTGTGGTTTACATGAGAGTCTAGGTAAAAGGTTCGATTAAGTCCCGGGGAAGGTGTTAAGACACTTTAGGACCCCCATTTTATAATGGTCACCTACTCCCTAGGTATAAGCCAAATTAAGTTGAATGTTTTAATTAAATGCCTAAGTTTTAGATTATACTAATCTAAGAAAGGAAAAATCCTAACTAGGGTTGAACCCGTGGCCTACGTACTCACATGGGGTGAGATCAGACTGAGCACAGTTCTGACACATGAGCCTGTGCCGAGGTTAGGGGAGTGTGTGTGCACTGGGATGGCTAGGAACAGTGTTTTAAAAACGGAAAACTCGACTCGACTCGGAAACTTGCTGAGTAGAGTCAACTCGGAAACTCGGGTAAAACTCGTCCGAGTAATGACACCTAAAACTCAGACATATATAATATTTTTCTAATATTATATATATGTTATAAATTTAAAATTAATGATAAACCATGCCTAAAATGAGACATATAATTCAATACAATTTATCAATTATCATCCATAAATACGAATAACCATCCAAATCATTCATAATGTCATATAACTAGTTAAACCTTAAAAGGAATCATGGATTAATGGAGCATAGACTAATATATTATCATTATCATCTAGTAAAAGTGTTAAATTTCATCAACCATTGACATTATTAACAATTCAGTTATTACAAAAAACAAGTGTACTAGAAGTTCAAATTAAAATATTAAATCGTCAAAATCTGACAAGCGGGTCAAAAGTTATGACCAAAATACAAAAGTGGGAAAAATAGGGAAAAAACAGAAAAATGGGCAAAAACACAAGGAACCCGGTCGACCGAACAGTCACCGGTTGACTGGTCAAGCAAAATTTTGTATGGAAAAATATTCCAGAGAGGTCATTTTTGACCGGTCGACCGATTATGCCGAAATTTGCCAAGTTCGATCTTTTAAGCCAAATCATTAAGGGTAAAATGGTCTTTGACCACCCCATTCTCTATAAAAGCCCCAATTCGTGGGTTTGGGGTCTCATAAACCCTCAAAGCTAATATTGGGAGAAATTGGAGAAGGAAGAGAGGAAGAAAACTAGGGTTGGCTCAAGGGTTTGTTGGGTGAAGCTTGGATATCCTTTTTCAAGCAAGGATCTTCCCCTATTTCAAGCTTGGAGCGTTTTCTTCAAAGAGAGATCACCCCTATCGAGTTGGGAGCTTCAATTAAGGGTTTTCTTCCAATCAAGGAGTAATCCTCAAGGTTCGTACATCCTTACTAACTAGCTTAGTAATAACCTAGGTTTCTTTTTTGAAATTGTTGATTTCATCTTGCATGTTTCATTTTCCTTGAGATACACTTTATCCCTAAAATGAACAAGATAAATGAAAATTGTGTGGATGTGTGGGAATGTATGGTTGAGGCGATTGGATGTCGTATTGTGTGATGAATGTTGTGTGATGGAGAATAGTGGATGAACATTTCAAGCATAATGAATACACTTTATGTGGTTTGATGAAAGGTATGCACTAAGAAAGTGAAATGAAAGGACTATGAATGTGTTGCACGCCATGTGTTTGACCAAATACCTAAACGAGAATTTAATGGATTTAATAAAGAAGATGAAAGTAGGCTTTATGTAATTTTTCCAAAAAAAAAATGATAAGTCGATCAAATGCTCCATTGGTTGTCTAAATTCTCATATGATTATTGTAGGGATTGAAATGTTATTCTCATGTGATCCTTTTTTTCAAGCATGTCATCATGTTTACTACAAATGTTACACACACGCACACATGCATGCATGAATCGGTTTTTATACACAAGAAACAACAAGAACAAGAATGTGATTCATGATACGAATGATAAAGCCGGACATTCGACCGGTCAATGGTAGGGCATATCCCTAGGATATAATTCACCTAGCTCACAAGAAAACAAGCAAGTTGATAAAGCCGAACATCGGCCTGGTCAAGGGTAGGGCATATTGCAAGATCTGTCATACCTGGCTCACAAGAAAACAAGTCAAGAAGGTTGATGTACCTTTTTCTATATATATATATATTTCGCTGAAGAGAATTTACATTCCCGGCTCATAAGTCGCTTCAAGGGCACTAACCTCTGGCTCACAAGTAAGCAAACAAGTCAAGTCAATAACATGTCAAGAACATGACAAAAACAAGCAAGATAAGTGATTCTAAGAAAAACAAGACAATCATGTGTGATTCTTACGAATAAGACCAAGACAAAAACAAGTTTTCAAACATGACAAGCAAGTTTTGAAAGAAACACGAAAGACTATTTTTAAGAATAAAACATGACTTTCAAAGTATGAGATTTATCAGAGTTTTCACATTCATTCAAGCATGACAAGATTATTTCATTGTTTTACTTTCAATGCTATAAATGTCATATGTTGTCGTTATTGTTTTAAATTGATGTGATGAATTATATTTCGTTGCTTTTGTTCTGAGTGTTATTGCTATGGTTAGCTAGTAGCTTGTACTCGCTGAATATTCCATACTTAGCCGTACTTTCATGTCGGCAAGTGCACGGTTCGACATTTGCCCTCCTGGTCCTTGGATCGAGGAGGATTGCGGTGAGGAGGAGCCTCACATGGACCTTATAGTAGAGCCTCAAGTGGAGGCAAGAGACTTAGATAGCTGGCCATATCCAAAGGACTACTGAGAGAGAGAGAGAGATATTTATGATTTGGTATTTTGATAGGTGGGCATGTTCACCTTTACCTTTATGATTATGTCTGTATATTCAAACTTGGAATACCGACCATCTTATATAGAAAAGAAAATTTTGATTTAGGCTTCCGCATTCATGATATAGCTTCCGTACTCTGATTCATGTCATATTATGGTATGTTCACCTTGTTCATTACAGGATAGTTTGACAGGTAAGAATAGTCACCTCTAAAGTATCCTTTAACTCCTAGGGGGTATTTTGGGGCGCAACAGATTATCGACAATCTGGACAGTTTCCCTTTTTGTTCATTTTAACCATGGTTAAGCTAACCTGGGTAGCTTAGAAGGACCAGGAGAGGAGGGGAGGTCCCGGGGACCAAGATCAGGCCCCGGAATGGACCAGGGCCCACCCAAGAGGGCGTAGGGGCTACTATAAAAGAAAAGGCCCATAATGGAGGTACTGTGTTTACTGCCATTCTAGAATTTCCCCAGAAACTGGTTGGCTCCCCGTAGCATGGCACCACAACAACTCCAGGGCATTCCTCATGAGCTTGGACGTTCCTGGAGGTCTAGGAGGTGGGGGAAGGCCTGTGCACCGTGTGTGGTGGTGTGGGCATTATCGAAACCACCTGGGGGCTCCTTGCCTATGGAAGAAGGCAAGATGGCCCTCTAATGCCTACTGTGGGACCAAGATATACCCCTGGAAATGGACCAGGGGTATCTTACAATGATTTGGAAGGTAAAAGGGGGGGGGGGGTAGGGGAGGACCCTACCTTATTGATACTACTCTGACTGCGATGGTGACCGTGACTACGGTGGTGGCACCAATGGGGGGATCTACCTATGGGGGAATAGCCTAAGCCTATTCCCTAGGCTCGCACTCTCCTCTTAGAGCTTTGCTTGAGGGTTTTTTCCAGGAATTCGGATTCCATAAGGTTTTTCCAGGGTGATTTTCGAGTAGGGTTTAGCATGGGGTTTAAAGCTTAGGGGAAGCTTGGATTTTATCAAAGAATAGCTAGGGACACGATGGGCAATAGAACAGAGGCTGGTAGAGGTCTCAAGGAGGAGTAAGAGGCATCAAAAGCGTGCCTGAGCACTGGGGAGGGCAGTTGAGTTGCTTTTACGCAAACTCTGATAATGACGGCAATTCCAGTA
This sequence comes from Tetracentron sinense, assembly GCA_015143295.1. Taxonomy (NCBI): domain Eukaryota; kingdom Viridiplantae; phylum Streptophyta; class Magnoliopsida; order Trochodendrales; family Trochodendraceae; genus Tetracentron; species Tetracentron sinense. The sequence goes on along the minus strand of CM026567.1, from coordinate 12,748,675 downwards.
CCATCATTTTCCTACAAAGGTAAATGGATAATGGCGGTAGAATAATTACTATCATTCTTGGTTTTTTCTAGAAATGGACCTGGCCCAGCTGATTTTGGCTTACACGCGGTACAGTTTTTAACCATAAAAGGAATGTCGGTAGTTAGACTATCGACATTCTGAGATTTTTGAATTTTTGAGGGCTGGGCCCCCCTCCCAGGGCTTGGTGAGGGTTTGTGGGCCCCGTATGGGCCCAGGGTTGCTTGGCTACGGGTTCAGGTCCTAAGGCCTTGGCTAGGGTTAACTCAGGGTTTAATTAGGATTGGACCTAGGGTTGATTAAGGTTAATTCAGGATTGACCTAGGGTTTAACTAGGGTTAACCTAGGGTTTAACTAGGGTTTAGCTGGGGTTGACCTAGGGTTGACTCAGGATTGACCTTGGATTTAACTAGGGTTGACCTAGGGTTTAACTAGGGTTGGACCTAGGTTTTACTTAGGCAACACCTGGGGTTAACCTAGGGTTAACCTAGGGCTCACTCAGGGTTGACTGGGGTTAACATTGGTTAAATTGTTTGACCACGGTTAAGGAGGGGTGTAAAAATTGGGTTAACCATGAAGAGATGGCATGTCTCGGAGACGTTAGCCAGATTGAGAAGAGACATTATCCGAAGGTGCCACTACGTCAAAAGGGGTTTTAAGGGACAAACGACGACTTATGGCCGTCGATTTTGTTCAACCCCAAAACCTACGGGGGTATCGAAAGGGGGACATGCGAGGTGATTGAAGACATTTTTGACATAAAGGAGGCTATATCACTACGAGGTAATCAATATCGGCATTTTCTTATCAAGTGGTTGGGTAAACCTTCAAGTGAAAGCACTTGGATTTCTGAGGAAGACTTAAAACAATTGGATACAGCCATCTATGATCAGTATAAGCATGTTTTCTCGTCGGAGCCAAGATCTCTCCTTCCTAGGGGGATTGATGCAGGAGCATATTAATATTATGTTGACTAAAAGAGCTTGTGTCTTAGTCTTGAAACTGGTCAAAGTAATAGTAAAGTCAAATGGTCAAAGTAATGGTAAAGTCAAATAGTCAAAGCATGGGAGACATGAAGTCAATATTTCTAGAAGATGTAGGAACTTAGGAAAGTATAGTCATTTCTAGAAGAGTTTCTAAAAGATGTAGGAACTTGGGAAGGTGTAGTAGTTTTTAGAAAAATGTCTAGAAAGTTCAAAAGTTAAGTCTAGAACTTGTAAATATTTAATGCTTCTAGAAAGTTCCAAAAGGTCTATAAATAGCCATGTACTCATGACATTTGAGACATGAATAAACTTAGCTTTGAGTTATCTACTCCATTTCATCTAGATTTGTTCTAGATCTTGTAGTTCTCTACTTCTCTTATCTAGTCCGTCCTTCACTCACTTCCTTGAATCACCATAAGTCAATTTCCTGGCTGATTTTCTCATTTGCTGCGTCATATGGCTAGCACTCCCCTTATTTTTGTTGAGGTATATTATTTTTATTATTTATCAAGTGCTATTATTTAGCTTAGCGAGTTAATCAATGGTGAGTAGATGTCTTACTTGAGGGAAATTCCCTTCCTGTAACTAGATCTAAATACAATCCGTTTTTCAGTTCTTGTAATTTTAGGTATTATATTTTTATATTCTTTATTTCTTCAAAAATATTGATGTAGAAATTGATTTTTTAACTTTTTTTCATGTACAACTACTCAATGTGAGCTACATTACACGGGGCGTGAACGACGACTTCTGTATAAGGGCCACTTACCCTATGCCTCACCTTGCTCTCGGCTGCCCTTCTACTTTTGCCTATTTAGCTGTCGATAAATGCCCTTTGCTCTCTGCTTCATTAGCGATAAGTTTTATCATTTTGTTAAAATCTTTTATTATCTTGTTTTGTTAATAATATGATTTTTTTTTTCTGATTTCTAATGTATATTTATTCGTTAAAGTAGTTAATTACACTATTAAAACTATATGGAAACTACGAGATGTTGAATCAACAACTTCTTAAAAGGACAATTAATTCCATGTTTCACCTTGCTATCCACTGTAAGTCTCACCATTTTGATCGGGTACTCAGATTTTTTATTGAAATTTAATTCTTGCTAATTTGATTTTTTATGAGTTATATAATGTTACATAATAAGAATATTGAATGCTACTTTATGTAAGTTATTCTAATCGTTGTAGAGTTGATAATCTAACATTTTTATAATTTAGTATTATTATAAGAAAAGAATTACTTTTAGGATTTAGCTGCATGTAGACTCGCTGGATCGTTGACGTCCCACTCTTACCAGTTTGATATACAACTAAGTTGTGGACCCCATCGCAAAGTATTTTTGCTTGTCCTAAGAAGAGGGGGCATCTATGGCTAGCACTCCCTTTAGTTTTTTTGAGTTATATTATTTTTATTATTTATCTTGTGCTAGTACTTAGCATAGCGTGTTAATTAATGGTGACTAAATGTCTTGTTTGAGAGAAATTCCCTTCTAGTGACTCGATTCAAAGACAATCATTTTCTTAGTCTTTGTAATTTTAGGTATTATATTTTTATATTATTTATTTCTTCAAAAATATTCATGTAGAAACTGATTTTTGATCTTTTTTTCATGTACAACTACACAATGTGAGCTACATGGAACGCGGCGTGAACGATGACTTCTACATAAGGGCCACATACACTAGGCCTCTCCTTGCTCTCGGCTGCGCTTCTACTTTTCCTTGTTTAGCTGTCGATGAATGCATTTTGCTATCGGCTTCTTTAACGGTAAGTTTTATCATTTTGTTTAAATAATTTCTTATCTTGTTTTGTTAATAATATGATTTTTTTTTCTGATTTCTAAACTTGATTTATTCGCTAAAGTAGTTAATTATTCCATTAAAACTATATGGAAACCACGATGCTGAATCAACAACTTCGATAGAGGGCAGTTAATTCCTTGTTTCACCTTGATATCCGCGGTAAGTCTCGCCATTTTGATTGGGTTACTCGAATTTTTCATTGGAAGCTTATTCTTGCTAATCTGATTTTTTATGACTTATATAATGTTACAGAATAAGAATATTCAATGCTACTTTATGTAAGTTATTCTTATCGTTATAGAGTTGATAATCTAATATTTTTATAGTTTTGTATTATTATAAGAAAAGAATTACTGTTAGGATTTAGCTACACGAAGACTCGCAGTGTCATGTGTTGCCCAAGTATTGACCCTAAAGGGGGGATGATTAGGGTCTATGGCAAAATTAAAATTTATTCTACTTCCCTAAGCGGAATTTCAACTTAAGCAAAGTAGACTATGCAATTCTACTCAAGCATTCAAAGCAATAAAGTAAGAGATAGAGTTAGAGAAATGCAAACACATAGACACCAAGGATTTGTTCATGAGGTTCGACAACTTGTCTACGTCCTCGTCTTTTAGCTTCCCGCTTCAAGGATTCCCACGATTTTATTCCCAAATCATATAAACTTCTTGCGGGCGAGTCCTAACCTTGCTAAGGAACAATCCTCCTTAGACTTAGCCCCCTTTCCGGGTAGAGGCCAGACCTTTACACTCCTTTGTAGGCTGGGATACCGCCTCTTACAAAGCTCCCGGCTTTACGGACAAGAGTCCCTCGGACCTCTTGATTTGAACACACTCTTGGAAAGTGGTTTTACAGAATTTGAAGGCTCCTTACAAGAGCTGATTAGTCCCTCTTAGCTCACTTGAAGATCTCCCAAAGATTGGAGTTGAATAGCTCAAGAATTTGGATTTGGGTATTCTAGGTTCAACTTTGATAGATTTAGAAATCTAACATGGAGTGTATGATTGAATGATCTAGAATGATAGGAGAGCTTGTTTTGTTCATAAAACATCTCATTTTATAGCCCAAGAAGTTTCATGGCCGTTGGAGTAGCATTTAATGCAAAAAAAACCCGTTGAAATAGAGCCGTTACAGGGTCAAAAAGGCTTTATCCCGAGCCATTCAGTCATTCGGATGCTCCGTTTTAGCCTCTCGGTGTTTCGATCATAACTTTTGATTGGCTTATCGGATTTAGGTGATTAGACTACCTATTCCACTTAAAATTCAAAGGGGAACAATTTTGTCTCTAATGGGCAAATCTAATTTTGCTTTATTCGAGGTCAAAATGGGTCCCAAAGTTAACCGATTTTTGGAATACTTGATTCGGTCGACTGAGTGAACCATTCGGTCATCCGAATGGCCAAATTTTCACCAGAAAATCCATTTTCAATTTTTATCACTTTGGGATTAATCCATGGGTCTTCTTCCTTACTTTAATCATGATGATTAACATATTTTTAGGATTTCCAATATAGTCTAAAGGTCCTGAAGGTCATTCTAAGTAGTTGAGCATTTCAACCAACCAACCTCTGAGAACTTCTTACAACAGTCACTCAAGACTCAATAAACAAAAGCATTAAACCTTTTTGAGTCTTCATTCTTGATCTTGAACTTGATTTGACTTTAAGCTTCATGATCTTCTTTCTTCTTTGATCAAACTTGGACTATAGCTTGGGATCTATTAGATCTTCAATTTGACTTCAAAGCGATCCAATGGCTTGGCTTTAACTTACTTGATGAATCTTCTTCATAGATGGTCTTTTCATGCTTTTTCCATTGAATGACTTGCTAATGCTCTTGGTTAACTGAAGTTCACTTAAACTCATGGAGACATTAGTAACACAAATATCCTTTCATTATTGTGTTATCATCAAAATCAAGATGGAGGCTTTAGGTAGAAACCTAAAAGCTAACATCATGGACAACCCAGTCTTACCGGATCAACAAATAACTAAGTTGTGGGCCTCACTGCAAAGTGTTTTGTGGTTGTGCTAAAAAGAGGAGGTGTCTATTGCTAGCACTCCCCTTAGTTTTATTCAGGTATATTATTTTATTATTTATCTAGTGTTAGTATTGAGCTTAGCGAGTTAATCAATGATGACTAGATGATGTCTTGCTTGAAGGAAATTACCTTCTAGTAATTTAATCCAAACACAATCTTCTTCTTAATTCATGTACTTTTAGGAATTACATTTTTATATTCTTTATTTCTTCAACAATATTGATCTAGAAACTGATTTTTTGATTTTTTTTCAAGTACAACTACACACTGTGAGCTAATATTGAACGGGGCGTGAACGACGACTTCTGCAAAAGGGCCACTTACCCTAGGCCTCATCTTGCACTCGGCTAGCCTTCTGCTTTTGCTTGTTTTGCTAGCGATGAATGCCCTTTGCTGTCGGCTTCATTAACAATATGTTTTATCATTTTATTTAATATTTTCTTATCTTGTTTTGTTAATAGTATGATTTTTTTTTTCTGATTTCTAAAGTAGATTTCTTCGCTAAAGTAGTTAATTACACCATTAAAACTATTTGGAAACTACGATGTTGAATCAACAACTTTTAAAAATGACAATTAATTCTATATTTCACATTGCTATCCGCGGTAAGTCTCACCATTTTGATTGGGTACTCGGATTTTTCATAGAAAGTTTATTTTTGCTCATATGTTTTTTTAGTTTTAATTTTTATCTTAACGAGTTAATCAATTGTGACTAGATGTCTTGCGTGAGAGAATTTCCTTTCTAGTGACTTGATCCAAATACAATCTTTTTCTTAGTTCTTGTACTTTAGGTATTATATTTTTATATTCTTTATTTCTTCAAAAATATTGATGTAGAAACTGATTTTTTGACCTTTTTTCAGGTACATCTACACCATGTGAGCTATATGGATCAGGGAGTGAACGACCATTTTTGCAAACGGGCCACTTACCCTAGGCCTCACCTTGCTCTCAATTGCCCTTTTGATTTTGCCGGTGTTGCTGTCGATGAATGCCATTTGCTCTCGGTTTCATTAACGAAGTTTTGTCATTTTGTTTAATTCTTTTCTTATCTTGTTTTGTTAATAATATGATTTTTTTTTTCTGATTTTTAAAGTAGATTTCTTAACTAAAGTAGTTAATTACACAATTAAAAGTATATGGAAACTACGATGTTGAATCAACAACTTCTGAAAAAGACAATTAATTCCATGTTTCACCTTGCTATCCGCAGTAAGTCTCACCATTTGATTGGGTACTTGGATTTTTCATTGAAAGTTTATTTTTGCTAATCTGTTTTGTTATGACTTATATGTTGGGTACTCGGATTATTTATAGTTTAGTATTATTATAGAAAAAATTATTATTTTTAGGATTTAGTAGCATGTAGACTCGTAGGGCCGTTGACAAACACCTAGGTTGTGGGCCCCACCGCAAAGTATTTGTGCTTGTGCTAAAAAGAGGATCCATCTGTCGCTAGCACTCCCCTTAGTTCAAATGAGGTATATTATTTTTATTATTTACCTAGTATTATTAGTTTTTAGCTTTGCTAGTTAATCAGTGGTGACTGGATGTCTTGCTTGAGGGAAATTCCCGTCTAGTGATTCGATCCAAATACAATTATTTTCTTAGGCCATGTACTTTTAGGTATTTTATTTTTATATTCTTTATTTCTTCAAAAATATTGATTTAGAGACTGAGTTTTTGATCTTTTTTTCATGTACAACTACATAATGACTAGATGTCTTGCTTGAGGGAAATTCCCTTCTAGTGATTCGATCCAAATACAATTCTTTTCTTAAGACATGTACTTTTAGGTATTTTATTTTTATATTCTTTATTTCTTCAAACATATTGATTTAGAGATTGATTTTTTGATCTTTTTTTCGTGTACAACAATACAATGTGAGCTGTATTGAATGGGGTGTGAACGACAACTTCTACGATAGGGCCACTTACCTTAGGCCTCACTTTGCTCCCGACTGCCCTTTTGCTGAACCTGTTTTGCTGGCGATGAATGCCCTTCGCTCTCGGCTTCATTAACGGTAAGTTTTATCATTTTGTTTAATTCTTTTCTTATCTTCTTTTGTTAATAACATGATTTTTTTTCCTGATTTTAAACTAAATTTCTTTGCTAAAATAGTTAATTATACCATTAAAACTGTATGGAAATTACGATGCTAAATCAGGATAATTAATTCCATGTTTCACCTTGATATCCGTGGTAAGTCTGACCATTTTGATTAGGTACTCAGATTTTTTCATTGAAAGTTTATTATTGGTAATCTCTTTTTTTTTAAAACTTTTATAATGTTACAGAATAAGAATATTCAATCCTACTTTACGTAAGTTATTCTTATCGTTTTAAGGTTGATAATCTAAAATTTTTGTAGTTTAATATTATTATATGAAAAAAATTATATTTAGGATTTAGCTACATGTAGACTCGTAGGGCCGTGGACGTCCCACTCTTACCAGCTCGACAAACACCTAGGTTATAGGCCCCACCGCAAAGTATTTGTGCTTTTGCGAAAAAAAGTTAGAATACTTTGTAGAACTCCGAATTTATTGTTCTTGATACTCGTGATGTTTATTAAATTCTATAGAAACCTGTGTTTAAAATTTTAATATGATTAAGCCTATAAATTTTATGTGAAATGGATGCACTTTAAAACCCAAATAAATCACTCAATTTAAGTTATTTTTAGAGTTAAATTGCATGAAAAGAAAGATAGGCAAAAAGTAGCAAATGACTTAAAAAGCCGATCGATCGCCCACCGGCGGCAGCGATCGATCGCGCCTGACGGTGATTGATCGCCCAAAACGCTGTTTTGCCTCGGTTTTTTCGCGATTTCTTGATTTTTGAGTCCCTAGGACCCCCAACGCTCTAAATAATCCTTATATTCGTGGGTTGAGCGTTTCTAAGACTTTCTAAACCTAAAAAAGAGAGAGAAGGTGATTTTGAAAGATCCAAGAGGAGAGATCAAAGGTTTTGCAAGGAAAAAGGTATAAAGGCATAGATCGATCTCATTCGCAAGCACTTGATCGTAAGGAAGCGATCGTGAGAGGTAAATATAAATTCTTTCCTACTAATATGGTGATTTTGATATAAAATATTATGAAAGTGATAGATTTAAAGCAAGAAAAACAAGATTAAACATGCTTACGATATGTCAATTCCTTATAAAATATAAATATGATATTTAGGGAATGTTTCATTATGATTTCCTTATGAAAAATATATATGATTTTTATTGTGAAAGATAATTATGATGTTAGAGGTGTTTCTTATGATTTTTATTATTCACATCAATAAGGGAAAAGGGAATGATTTTGTAATGTATGTATGATGGAGAATGGAGGAAGGGATGATGGTTGGATTTGATGGAATGATTATGAGTTTGCTTTGAAATTATGATGTGTTATGAAACTAGGGTTTTGTGAGATTAATTTTATCATTTTAGAGTTGATAATCTAATATTTTTATACTTTAGTATTATTATAAGAAAATAATTACTTTTAGGATTTAGCTACATGTAAACTCCCAGGGCTGTGGACGTCCTACTCTTACCAGTTCGACAAACAATTATGTTGTGGGCCCCACCATAAAGTATTTATGATTGTGCTAAAAACAGTGGACGTCTATGGCTAGCACTCGCCTTAGTTTTATTGAGGTATATTATTTTTGTTATTTATTTATTATTAGTATTTAGCTTAACGAGTTAATCAACGGTGACTAGATGTCTTGCTTAAGGGAAATTCCTTTCTAGTGACTCGATCTAAATACAATCCTTTTCGTAGTTCTTGTAGTTTTAGGTATTATATTTTTATATTCTTTATTTATTCAAAAATGGTGATATAGAAACTCATTTTTTGATCTTTTTTTCAAGAACAACTACATTATATGTGTCGTGCCCTAAAATCCCTCTAGAAGTTAGGTGAGACTTTAGACGTGACTATCATAACCTAACAAACCATCCAGCAAAATATACAAGACATAATAATATAGCAGAAGCAAAATCAATGCGGAAGCGTGAACTAAAAATTTCTTTTCTATACATGAACAGTATTCCAAGTTTTTGGACATAACATGACTAAGTTTAAAGGTGAACAGATCCACCTATCAAAATACAAAAAGATAACTCTCTCTCTTTCTCTCAATAATCACCCTGGTAGGGCCAACTATCTAGGTCCCTTGCCTCCACCTGAAGCTCTTCTGCAGGCTCCACAAAAGGCTCCTCCTCACCATTCTCCTCCTCAACCCAAGGACCAAGAGCACAAATATCAAACGGTGTACCTACCGACATCAAAATGTACGGCTAAGTATTGAAACACTTAGCGAGTACAAACTACTAGCTAACAGTGATATAACACAATTCATAACATACTAGAAATTTAAACAATACATTCATGAGCATGCATGAAACCCTAAACGAAAAACCTCGTATCAATCATGTGTGCATAATTCATAGCTTGTACTTGAAAATTATCTTTTCGTATTTTCAAAACTTGCTTATTGTGTTTAAAATCTTATTCTCGTCTTGTCCTTGTCTCGTGGAAATCATATTTGTCTTGTTTTGTTCTTGTTTAGAATCACACTTGTCTTGTCTTGCTTGTCTTGTCATGCTGTCTTGTGAGCCAGAGGTTAGTGCCCTTGAAGCAACTTGTAAGCTGGATATGTAAATACCTTTCATTGAATTTCTTGAAAGCAACTTGTGAGCCGGGTATGTAAATACCCTTCAACGAAATAGAAAAGGCACACCAACCCCCTTACCGACCCAAAGTTTGGCATTATCATTCTTGCTTATCTTGTTTTCTTGAAGCCAGATATAGAGTATCCTTGGATATGCCCTCTCCTTGACCGACCCAAAGTTCGGCTTTATCATTCGTTTCATGAATCACTTGTCTTGTTCTTTGATTGTTTTTCATATACTTATACTTAGAAAACTCGGTCATGTATACATACTTATGCATAAAGAACAATGAGTATCATGGAAATACTTAAAGGAAATCACATGTGGCATTTAAAACATTTCTATAGTTATGGGAAAAACTTAAAAGCATCATAATATGTATGAACAAGCTTAAAACATGGAATCATAGCAATAGGCATCATACATTTGACATTCATAGCATTAGATCATCGTTACTTAGCCTATTATATATATATCATACTTCATAGTTCATACAATTTAGGGAAATTCTAAGTAGGTTAGGGATTTAAAAACATACGTGAGTAATTTCAACATCACATACTTGAAAACCTAGGTTTAAGATCTAGATTATCACTAAGTTAACTAGAAGGATGTATTTACCTTGTAAGATTTGAGGAAAATGCCTTGAGAAAGCTTGAGGATGCTTGTAGAAGTTAACTTCTAAGCTTTAATGGTGAAATAGAAGGAAGATTCGAGCTTGGAGATGAAGATCCAAGCTTCTAGGGCAAGAAATCGAGCTCCTCCTTGCTCTCAAATGAAAACTCCTCTTTAAAAACCCAACTCTCTCTCTTTTCCTCTCAAAAGATGTTTCTTAAGGTGTTAAAACCCTTAATCCCATGAAAATTGGGTATTTATAGGGTTAGGTTATCAAAATTATGCTTATACCCTTTAAAAATCTCATTTTCGCAATCCCCGTAAATAGACGTCGATGTTTGGGTTCCAGAAGTTGACGTTTGGGAATTTTCCGCATTTTGTTCTTGCCAAACGTGGTCTTCATGGCCTTCTGGTTTAGACGTTGACGTCTCGGAGTTCTGACTGGGTTGAGTTTTTCCCGCTTTGGTATTTCGACCATAACTTTTGACTCACTTATCGGATTTTGATGATTTAACTTGCGTTGAACTCGTTATTCAAAGGGGAACAACCTTGATGTTTTGCACAAATCTAAATTATTCTTTATTCATGGTCCAAAGTGGCCCAAAGCCGACTGGTCCTAAGATGGATTATAGCAGATCAGAATTTCAGCAGACCAGACTTCGGAAATCGAATATTTGACTTAACCTCGACTCAAAATCTGGAAAAATGATAAACATGAACATCGAAGAGGGTTTCGATATCTTTCTAATGACTCAAGAATCATTCGATTCCGATAAGCGGTGACAAAACTAGAGCTCCCTGAAGTTGAGGATATGTTAAGACATTCCTCTTTTTAACACTTAGAACATTTTCCATCTTTTGTTTTTCAACACCCATAACCTAGGGAAAACATTCCTAAGGAATTTAATACACCTTAACATATAATTGTTCATATAAATAGAAAACCTAGCTCTCATTTTTATTGACAATCATACTTTACATTAGGCATCAAGCCTTAGACACTATTCACAACACTATTCATCGTATATGTACATCAAGATCCGGGGTTCTACATCCTCCTCCTTTACAAAAATTTTGTCCTCAAAATTTAGATGATCCAAAATACAGACAAACACCCAAGCTCTTACAAATAACTGTGGGTATTTATCCTTTACTTCTACTTCATGCTCCCACGTGGCTTCTTCTCTAGCATGATGTTGCCATCAAACAAGAACCAAGGGAATCGTCTTATTGTGCAAAACTTGCTTTCTTCCACCAACATGAGATCCTCTAGGTCGATCACATGAGAAGGATCCGGAATTTATTTCCGAAGCATGGACACATGGAACACGTTGTGAACTGCTACCATGTGAGCGATTAGAACTACCTGATAAGCGACCTCACCAACTCTAGTGGTGATTGCAAACAGACCCACATACCTAGGGCTGAGCTTGCCCCTCTTGCCGAACCTCATAATTCCCTTGCTAGGAGAAATCTTTACAAAGTCTTGATCCCCAATTTGGAATTCCAAGTCCTTGCAGCAAGTGTCCGCATAGCTCTTCTGCCTATCCTGGGCAGCCTTCAACCGCTCCCTGATGACCCTATCCACGGTCTGCTTAATCAACTCGGGGCCCAACACTTTCCTTTCTCTGACTTCATCCCAACATAGAGGAGACCTGCAACTTCTCCTATACAGGGTCTCGAATGATGCCATCTAGATGCTCGCCTGATAACTGTTATTGCAGGCGAACTTAACCAACGGCAAGTGATCCTCCCAACTGCCCCGAAAGTCCAACATGCAAGCTCGGAGCATAACCTCTATAATCTGGTTCACCCTTTCAGTTTGCCCATCAATCTGAGGATGAAAGGCAGTGTTAAAGTCCAAACGGGAACCCATAGCACTCTGAAAGCTCTTCTAGAACCTAGAAGTGAATCTCGGATCCCTATCTAAAACAATACTCATTGGCAGCCCGTGCAACTGAACCACTTTGATGTACAATGCGACAAGCTTGTTCGCGTTGAACGTAGTCTGATAGGGTAGGAAATGGGTAGACTTCGTCAACCTGTCAACTACAACCCAAATAGTGTTGGAGTTCTTCACCGTCCTTGGTAACCCAACAATGAAATCCATGGAGATACTCCCATTTCTACTCGGGAATCGGAAGTGACTGCAAGAGACCTACTGGCCTCATGTGCTCAGCCTTGGCCTGGCCCAACTGATTTTGGCTTGCACACGGTACGATTTCTAACCATAAAAGGAATGTCGGTAGATAGATTATCGACATTTTGAGATTTTTGAATTTTTGAGGGTTGCCCCCCCCCCCCCTCAGGGCTTGGCTAGGGTTTGTGGGCCCTGTATGGGCCCAGGGTTGGTTGGTTACGGGTTTCAAGCCCTAAGGCCTTGGCTAGGGTTAACTCAGGTTTATCTAGGGTTGGACCTTGGGTTGACTAGGGTTAACTCAGGGTTGGACCTAGGGTTTAACTAGGGTTTAACTGGGGTTGATATAGGGTTGACTCAGGGTTGACCTAGGATTTAACTAGGGTTGACTTGGGTCTAAGTAGGATTGGACCTAGGGTTACTTAGGGTTGACCTAGGTTTTAATTGGGGTTAACCTAGGGTTTACTCAGGGTTGACCTGGGGCTGACCTAAGGTTTGACTAGGGTTGACCTGGGGCTCACTCAAGGTTGACTGGGGTTAACCATGGTTAAATTGCTTGACCACGGTTAAGGAAGGGTGTAAAAATTGGGTGCTTACAGCTGCCCCTCTTGTTGGAGAGTGCCAAGTTGACACTTGAACGACAAAGACTGGAATCATCCTATTTTTACACCAATATTGGATTTTGAGGAATGCAGTATGATATGCATGCATGCAAGCATGATGCAGGTATACACTGATGGTGCAATTAGTCATCAGTGTTGAGTGAAAGACCCAAGCAGGCCTACATTTGCTAGGGAGATGATGAGATATGCTGGAGATGAGGCGACTTATGCTAGGGAAGATGGTATGGAGAGATGGCATGTCCTGGAGGTGTTAGCCAAATTGAGAAGAGGCATTACCCGAAGTTGCCACTATGTCAAAAGGCCTAAAGGACACAAATTGTGTGCAAAGAACGACGGATAGTAGCTGTGGTAAATAAATTCGCAAAAACCTTGACCCTTAACAGTGGTATAGGGGGTTTTAAGGGACAAACAAGGACTTATGGCCGTCGATTTTGTTCAACCCCAAAACCTAACCAACCCGACTTTTTTTTCCTCTTCTTTCTCATTCTTTCAGTATTCTTCCTCTCTGGCGCTGGTTCTCCATTTGCATCTCTCCTGCACTCGAGCCAAGCTTGCTCCTCCACAAAGAGCCGACATAGTAGCCACCCATCTCATTGCTCCTCCACAGGCTGCAAAACAGCCACCCATCTCTGATCCCTTACACTCGAGATTTGTTTTTTTGATTAGCGATTTTCTTCCAAAAAATTTCTCTTCTGCCATTGAAGATAGTTGGAGTTTCTGAAAATCATTTGTGGATTTCTATCTTTTTTGTTTGGAGGTGAAGAAACAGAGAGTTGCAGGTATGTTGTATTTGTAGTTTGGATTTATTATGGATCTGTGAGAGCTTATACTAGATCTCTGGTTCTAAGTAGTTTTTTCCTTCAGTTTAATCATTCCTACCTTCAATTCCATTTCCATCTCCTTTGGAGCTTCGACAATGAAATCTATGAAGCTACCGATATCTTGGGTCGGCAACCATTACTTGATGGTCTGGATGTGTGTGTATTTCCACAACCTGGATCAACATCCCTGATTTATAAAAATTCTCAATTCTCTTTGTACAATTAAAGCTAGACTTAAGACTAGAAGTGCATCATCCCTAGAATTAAGATCACAGAGAGGGAAAAGATGCAGATCTTCGTGAAAACCCTAACAGGGAAGACGATAACCTTAGAGGTTTAGAGCAGTGACACCATCGACAATGTCAAGGCAAAGATCCAAGACAAGGAAGGTATTCCCCCTGATCAGCAGCGATTGATCTTCACTGGAAAGCAGCTGAAAGATGGCAGAACCCTAGCTGACTACAATATCCAGAAAGAATCCACGTTGCATCTTGTTCTCAGGCTTCGTGGAGGAATCATCGTGCCTTCTTTAATGGCTTTGGCTAGGAAATATAATCAGGAGAAGATGATTTGCAGGAAGTGCTATGCACGTCTTCATCCCAGGGCTATCAACTTCTGAAAGAAGAAGTGTGGTCATAGCAATCAGCTGAGGCCTAAGAAGAAGATCAAGTGAGCTATAATGACCTCTTTCTTTTTTGTTTGGAGGTGAAGAAACAGAGAGTTGCAGGTATGTTGTATTTGTAGTTTGGATTTATTATGGATCTGTGAGAGCTTATACTAGATCTCTGGTTCTAAGTAGTTTTTTCCTTCAGTTTAATCGTTCCTACCTTCAATTCCATTTCCATCTCCTTTGGAGCTTCGACAATGAAATCCATGAAGCTACTGATATCTTGGGTCGGCAACCATTTCTTGATGGTCTGGATGTGTGTGTATTTCCACAACCTGGATCGACATCCCTGATTTATACAAATTCTCAATTCTCTTTGTACAATTAAAGCTAGACTTGAGACTAGAAGTGCATCATCCCTAGAATTAAGATCACAGAGAGGGAAAAGATGCAGATCTTCGTGAAAACCCTAACGGGGAAGAAGATAACCCTAGAGGTTGAGAGCAGTGACACCATCAACAATGTCAAGGCAAAGATCCAAGACAAGGAAGGTATTCCCCCTGATCAGCAGCGATTGATCTTCACTGGAAAGCAGCTGAAAGATGGCAGAACCCTAGCTGACTACAATATCCAGAAAGAATCCACGTTGCATCTTGTTCTCGAGCTTCGTGGAGGAATCATCGAGCCTTCTTTAATGGCTTTGGCTAGGAAGTATAATCAGGAGAAGATGATTTGCCGGAAGTGCTATGCTCGTCTTCATCCCAGGGCTGTCAACTCCTGAAAGAAGAAGTGTGGTCATAGCAATCAGCTGAGGCCTAAGAAGAAGATCAAGTGAGCTATAATGACCTCTATCATGTGTCTCGTGGTAAAATTTGAGTTTGAAATTGGACTAAATTGCATGCCAGTATGTTTTTAAGTTAGAGTGGATTTTGTTGTTACTTCTGTATGAACTAAATTGCATGCCAGTATGTTGTTAAGTTAAGAGTGGATTTTGCCAATATGTTGTTTAGTTAAGAGTGGATTTTGTTGTTAAAAAAAAGAAAAAAGAATTAAGATCAAAATTCAGAAATAATCTCTTTAGTTGAGAAATTAAATAATATTGAATCATTAGTAAGATTCGTGATTTACAAAAACAATATAGAAACTGAATCCATACTGGTTCTCATGAGTTCTGTTTCCACACCTTCCTCTCCACACGGTTTCAGCAGCAAATCCTTGCTTTGAGCCTGAATACAGCTGAAGTTGAGTATCTGATTGATTTCCATGCGCATCTGTAATTCATACAGAGTTGCTCAAAGAAGGTCTTTTCCAGTAGAACAAATAAAAAGAGCTCTCTTGCAAAACTACTGAAAGAGAAATTTCTATTGAGATTGCCTCTACTGTAATTGCATTATTTTCATTTTCTCAAAAATCAACATCTGAGCCTTATTATGCATCTAGAGAATCTATGCTAGATTGTCAAAAATTTTGTTCAGTTTTCCTCCATTAAATTATTCCTTTATTTTCTTAATTGGTAATTTGTGGGCCTTTTCTTGTATTAATTTTATATGTTTCTGTACGCTTAATTTTCTGTTATATATGTATTTTTTCTGCTTTGAAATGTTATTACTCTTTTCGGTTATAGTTGTATATCTAATTAATGCAATCTTGTTAAATAGAGTTGGGAAAGCTCATTACATTGGGAAAACTTTGGTAAAAAACTATGTATTTAACCGTTTAACAATTGAAATGGAGTTCAAAGATATCAACTAAAAAATAGAGTGCAGCTTATTGTTCAGTGCAGAAATTTATTGATTTCAAATGGAGTTCACATCAATTGTAATAATGTTCTGCATGTCCTTGACTTGCAGAGTGTATGACATATGCCTTATCTTTCATTATTTTTCTAGTTTGCATGTGAAGGAACACTGTCATTAATGTCTTTCTTGGACATGGATGTTGCAGATGGAATGGTTGAGACCAACTTGTTAGATACCAACCCCATGAGCTAGGGCACAACATGTTTACCCTCTCTCTCAGATGTCACGCCTCTCGTCTGTGTCTCTCCCCTAATCTTTGGCGATTGAAATCTTAGGTTTGGTGGCTGAAATCTTCTGCAGGTGAGTTTCTCTCTCTTCTTCTTTCCTATTCGTTTTTCATTCTGTTGGTCCTTCTCTTGTTGTGATATCAATGGATCTATGAAACCTTTGCGAAACCTTCGACTTGCTCTGTTTCTCCACCATTTTTTTGGGTGCTTCTCGTGACAGAAAATCAGAGAATGATTAATGGCAGAAAAACTAGACGACAATTTCTCTAATTTGCAGAGGATTCAAAGGGGATTGCATGAAGAAATCTAGGTTTCAAAGTTTCTCAAAATAAGAACCAGAATTTGGAGTTATTTTAAGAAATGCCATGGGAATAATAGCCAGGAGATATGCACTCAAATCCACTAGTTATAAGCCCCAATGGAGTTGGAAAAATGCATATTTATCAGTCGTTCTAGCCATTTTGAGTTATCAACCTAATTATGAAATAGAATTTAGAGTTCCTCCTCTTCAGTTTTTTCATCTAATGCTCTGTCCTTTAGCTTGGTAACTTAGGTGGCTACCAACTGTTGGGAAATTTGTGGATTTTGAAGATATGAGCATTTGAATAGGATTCTAAAAGATGAGATTAGGTCCTGATGCTAGTTATGTGGAGGTTTGGGTGGTGGGAAAATCAAAGGGAGAAGAAGACAGATGATGCAGTGGAGGAGACAGGTTGTTGGATTAACTTCAGATATTTCAAGATCCATAGTAGATTTGAGTGCTCACTATGATACTCTTCAGGATCCTATGGTGAATTGTGGCATCTCTTCAAGATCCAAAGTAGATAGCTCTATGATTAGCACTAGTACTCATTACGGTAACTGTATTTTATGAAAAATGTTAATCTCAGGGATGATCTCTAAAATGTCTCTCTGGGCAAGTTATGATCATTTGCTATCTGTGGATCTATATGGATACTGTTTCATGAAAGTATATATTTATCTTTGTTTTTTGGCATGATTTGTTGATGCTAATCAATTTGTATTTTATTTCTTAGTTAATATAGACATTGGATTCACAAAAATCGACCATTGGGAGTACTTTGTTTTCTGGGGAAGATTAAATTTTTATAATGATTAACATTTGGATGTGTGATTTGATTTTGTAAAAATTAGAATGACTAAGTTTGGGTTAAAGAAGACTAGAAGAACTTGCAGATTGGAATATGCATGTTTATTTTCTTAGGTTACTCGTTGGTATCTGATGTTGGAAAAATAATTATCCCATAAAAATGATATTCTCATTGGCCATTGATTAGGTAAAGCAACATGGAATATCTATATTTCTCATGCCATCAGGAATTATGGGAACCATGTTGTCTCTATTTGATGTCTTGCCTCTATTTTGATTTACTGGCTTGGGTTAAAATGGCAACATAGCCTTTCTAAATAATCACATGGGAGCGTCATTTGGTATGTATTTTCACAAAATTTCAAGTTATTAAGTCATATTTTCTAGATGTTTCATTAGTTTGGCTTTTCCAAGTACGTCACATGTTAATTTAATGTTTGTACATTTCTCACTGGACGCAACTTCCAAGCTAATCTGGGTTGTTGCCAACTATTAGAATCTTTTAGAAATGGCATGTAAAGTTTCATATAATAAAAGTTTTATCAATTGTTTTACTGTATTTACTGCTTTGGCATTCTCATCCATTCATTGCACTCAGGTGTTCAAGAGTGCACATAACAGTATGATCAGTAGCATACTAGTTTAATTCAATTTTGTATACCTTGATTCATGTTAAGAAAGTCTTAAAAAGTTAGCATTGCTGTGATTGTCTATAAATTACAGACAATTATTACCTCTCACTATTATTTAAGTAATATTTCTAAATTTATTGTACATTTTCCGCTCACCACAATATATATCAACAATCCAATTAACATGTAGGCTTTGTTTGCAGATTATTATTTTTGTTATGTCTATGTGGACTAGATTGCGGCCAGCATATGCTGCTAACACAAGGAACAAAGCTGAATAAGTGGCTTGAGACCGAGGTATACATGTTTTTTCCTGAGAAAAGGAAAACACTTTTCCTAAGGGCACATTTCTAAGTAAAGATCATGGATGTCTTTCAGTTTAAGAGTTATTACTGGATTGGGTCCTTTCCCAACCTCATCATAGCATGAGTTGCAAGCATTGAACCCCTTTGAGTTATTCTTAGTTGGACACCAACCCCGTTGCACATTGAATCATGTGTACTGTTGTGAATCTATTATACCATATAATATAATGCTCACAAAGATCATCCCTTCAACTTGTATCTATCTTGTGCTTGAACTTAATAAGAGTGCAGACTCCCAATCATTTGGAAATCATATTCATATTGGAGTTAGAGAAAAATAATGATTGCTTATGCAAAAACATTAATATGTTCATCCACAAATGTTTTCGCAAATTAAATGTCCCTTATTATCTTTCATAGGATGTACTTGCCCTTAGTACGTATTTCTTACAAATCATCGGATATCCCAATTCAGTTGAGTTAACCACTTGTTTATATATTCACATAAGTGGTATCAATTATATCATACCATAAAAAGATTATTAACAATGTCAAGTTCATTGAGTACATGTGTTTCTGTATTTAATTAACCACATGTCAAGTTCATGGAAGACGACATATGTTTCTGTCTTTAGTGGTGTTTGTTACCATATTATTGCGAGCTTAGTCTCATTAGTTGCTTGTGAATGAGCATTAACTCTCCTCCTCTGTTATCGTTGGTACTTTTAGAAGGCTTTTAAAGCTTCATTGTGAGTTTAGTCTCATTAGTTGGTTGTGAATGAGCATTTTTTTGCTTCGTGTAGTCTATATTTGTTGCTTATTCTTCCACTTTGATACATAAATGAAAGTTGCATTTTGGATCGATTGTGTAATTGTAAGATTAGTAGCAATTAGTTGTCTCCTTTTCCACAGCCACTGTAATACCTAATTAAAGTTGCATTCATGGGTTCTTATGATATAATTTAGTATCTCATAAGAACTTGTTATGAGATACTAAATTATATGTGCAATTATTGTTGTGTTGTTCATTCCAAACTTGTTATGTCAAGTATATGAACCCGTGCACAGTGGCGGAGCCAGGAATTTTTTATTCGGGGGCCGAAATACATGTATTAAAAAATAATGGATTTGAGGGTATGGAACTTGCGGGTTCAGGGCGTAGCCCCCGAGAAATTTTTTTTGGGGTAGTTTTTTTTTTTTTTTGAGAATTTTTTTTCTTGGTAATGCCCTTGAGGTCGCCACGTGTCCCTATTAATACCCCTTAACTGGGGTTAAGATTCACCCACCTATCCTTGTTTTTAAAAATCAAATTTCTTTTTGAACCCTAGTTAAAATTCACTAACTCCTATGGTTAAAATTTTTTTAATATTTTTTTTCTAAAAACTAAGGATAAATAGGTGAATCCTAAGAGTGCATAAATTTTAACCATAGTTAAGGGGTGTCAAAATGGAAATGTGCTAACCTCAAGGGAATTACCGTACATTGGGGGCCCAATTATATATATGACAAAAAGATTGTGGGGGCCGCTATATTATATAAGCCAAAATTTGGGGGGGGCAACTATACTAAAATAAATAAAAATTTTTGGGGGGCCCATGCCCACTAGTTCTTACTACCCCATGAAGAACTTGCAATACATTTGGGGGGGCACTGGCCCCCCGCCCCTGCCTGTGCAGGCCCTTTCCCCCAACTTTACAATCCATCCGTTAGTTTTGATTTGGGAGTTCAAAACCAAGTCATACTTGAAGAGTTGCTAACCTACTAATGGTTACTCTAGCTGGAATTAGTGAACTATGCTTACCTGAAAGCTTCCAGGTAAGCAATGCAAGTGATTACTTGCTTATATAGTCATTAGCACTTCATTGGTTGGAATTAGTAGAAAATAGGGATGGTTAGACCCATCATTTGGTGGGTCCCTGCAAAGACATTCCAGCTAGAATATAGCTTACTTTTAAGTAGTTGGGATTCTTGGCCACTTTATTACATAAAATGTTTTACCTTAGTGTGAAATGGTCTTTATTGTGCAACCCTCCACTCCGTGAATTTGTTAGGGGTTGGAAACACTTGTTTATGCTATGGAAGATATATTACTAGCCTCTATAGTGAAATAACCTACAAATAAGAAACCAGAAACACACATGATTAATGTGGTTGACCTACGTCCATATAGAGGTTGTCTTTTTCATTTGGTTGTGTTGATAGTCTATTTTTTATTAGCTGATATAAATTTATATGTAATAGTCATCAATTTAGACTGAATTGCATTTAAATGATTAATATTTTGTGAAGTGTCTCACATAATATTTTTCTAATGTCTGTAGGTAAGGCGACGTTCTTTAGTTCTCTCCGAGTCTCTTGTTGAATTAAGATTGTCACGTTGTTTATTGATGAATTTAAATAGGAAGATTGTTGCTGTAGAGCCCCGAAAATTTCATTTCACTAAGAATGAATAGTGTGTGAATAGTGCCCAAGTGTGGTTTTGTACACTTATGAGTCTTATGTTAATATATGTGTTTGGAATTATGGCGTATATGTTCCAATGGGTCTATATGTCCTTAGGGAATGTGTTGAAAGCATAAAAGAGTGTTGGAAGTGCATTGGGGAAGATTCGAGTGGTGTAAACAAGGTTTTTCAGCAAAACAGGGGTCGACCGATCGCTCGGTCATTACCTGCGATCGATCGGTCAACTACCGATCGCTCGATAGCTGTCGCACGGTCAACTTTTTTGTATGGAGAAAAATTTCAGAGAGTGTTTTTGACCGATCTCTCGGTCATAACACCGATCGACCGGTAAGCCACCGATCGCTCGGTCCATACCACCGATCGATCGGTCATACGCAGATTTTCTTCATTAAAGATGTTTAAGACTTTAACCATCACCCTTTGCCTATAAAAGGGCTGGGTTCGTGCCTTAGGGTTTCACAAACCCTTTGTGCATTGTTTTTGAGGGATTTGAAGAGGAGAAGGAGGAGAGGACCTTGGTGATCGTTCAAGCTTGTGGAAGATCAAGTTCTTCCTTTCCATTTGGTGTTTTCCAACCAAGAACTCACTGTTCTTGCTTGTTCCAGCCATTGGGAGTCAAACTCATTGATTTCTCTAAGGTAGATACACTCTACTAGGTTCTAATTTCATAAACCCTTAATGAAAAGCATGATTTTCTTGACAAGTATAGTTATATATAGCCTCTTATATGTAAAAATACACTCTTCTAGCAATTGATTTCATGAAACCCTTTCTACATCAAGATAAAATCCCATGAATGATGGTGTGAATTAAATGTGATGATGTTATGCTTCCAACCAACAAATAAAAGATGGTAATTTTTGAGTTGTTCTATATGTTAGTATCCAAGATGAAAAGCATGTTAAAAGCAACAAGTTTTGGGAAGAACAAGTAGAAAAACCTTATTTTAAATGTGATTGGAATGATGTGATGTTATTGTATCTGGATTATGGTGATGGATGAATTATGTTGAGAATGAGACATATGACCATATGTAAAGGGTTTTCCCTAATGTCTACCATGTTATATCACAACTGCTATACAGACACATATGCATATGCGTGATCGAGTTTTTCTAAATTATGGGTATCCCAAAAGAAGAAATACATGTATATAAGATGTAATACAAGAATAAAAAGAAGAAGAGTATAAGATGCAAATGAACCACACGAAAAGTATAAGATATAAATGAACCAAATGAATAGTACAAGAAGCACAAGATGTATACAGAAAGTATAAGAAGCACAAGATACATACGGAAAATACAAGAAGCACAAGATGTTACAAGAAATACAAGAAGATGGAAAGTATACGGAAAAAGCCGACAGGGATGCGACGATAGCAGGCCGCCTGAAAGGGAAAGGGATACTGGCATCGGACTCCGATGATAGCAGGCCGCCTGGAAGGGAGATGGATACTGGTCGTCTACCTTTAAGGTAGCCGAAGGTGAGGAGAACATTAGGCCACCCAGCTTACGTGGGTACAGGTACTAGTTGTCCTACTCCGGAGGTAGCAAATGATGAATACCAAGGTATTTTAAATACCCGTACAGGATAATAAAAGATAAAAGCCAAGGTATTTTAAATACCCGTATATGCAAAGGTACAAGATGATAAGAAGATGTAAAAGACAAAAGATGATAAAAAGATGTTTTCTGATAGTATTTTCCGAGATATATGCACATGATATGATTTTGTTTTCCGCGCTCTGATTTCAGGAATGCATGTGAGATGATTAGATTGTGATATGTACACGTTGTATTCTTGTTTACGATATTACTATCTAGTGGTTTGTATACGCTGAGTATTCCATGCTCAGCCGTACATATTATGTCGGCAGGTCCCTTCGACATTTGTGGCGAGCGTCCTCAAGAATCATGGGTCAAGGAAGAGTATGTTGAGGAGGAGACTTGGGGTAGTCTTCAGCAGCAGAGGGCTCAGGAGGAGCAGAGGGCTTTTGTTAGGTGGCCCCATCATGAGTGACGAGAGGGAGAGACATGTACATATATTTTGTTGAGCGAGTATGTTCGCTCTTTATTTTGGGTCATGTATAAACTGAGACATATACTATTGATAGAAATTTTGTAGTCTGCTTCCACTACCATATATAGATTAGTATTACGCTTCCGCTATCACAGGTTTTATATGTTTAAGGATTCATATGTTATATAGGATGGTTTGGTTATGAGTTCACGTCGCCAAAGTATCCTAACTACTAGGGGGTATTTTGGGTCGTGACAGGTTTGGTATCAGAGCTTAGGCTCTAGATTCCATCGGGCTGGGGTTGTTGTCTTAGGGTAGACATGTCTCCTTCAAGTTGGAGTATGTTCAAGTTTAGGCATTAAAACGGTATGGGTAGAAGTGATCCTTGAGTTAAACTTAGAGCTTGAAGTTTAGAATAATACAAACGACAAAATAGATACAAAGTAAGGATATTAAGTCCATATAGGAAATGGTATTGCAAGTATAGACTACGTGGATACTTCTACTAACTTGAGTCCTAGCTTCGCTAAGTTATTTAGGAATCCCTATTTTGGGTATACTATATGTACGGTGTCACATCATGTTTAGGAACCCTGGAGGAAAGAAATAATAATAATACTAATAAAAATAAATGAATAAATATATATGTATAATTTTTATCAAGCTCAGGGATGTTTGATGCACGCTTCTAGATACAGATGCGCATTTCTGCAGCACGTTCTGGACACAGTGCTCAGTCCCAATTGATAAAAGATATAATTTTGAACAAGCACACGGATGTCTGCATGCACGCTTCTAGATACAGATGTACGTTCATTCTGCAGCACGTTCTAGACCCAGTGCTCGATCCAAGTCTAGATACAGATGCGCGTTAATTCTGCAGCACGTTCTAGACCCATTGCTCCGTCCAAAATGATAAACATATTATAAAACTCCAAAGAAAATTTTCATCATACACAAGCATCATCCATATCATGAGCATCATACACGAGCATCATCTAATTCATGAACATCATACATGACATGAGCACCCTACGTAGCATCACACATAGCATCATACATGGCATGGGCATCATGCATAGCATTCACCTCATACATATCATATACATAATGCACATCTCATATGCATCATACATGTCAAAATAATTTAAAGGAAATTGGTTAAATAACTCCAGGGTTGTGAACTAATCATTTGTCTTAGCCATAAGTCAGTCAATGTCTTAAGTAGGTCATAGGTTAGTGTTTTAACCGTGTTTTAGAATGTAGCTTCGCTAGGAAACCAAAGGGTGTGCGATACTATTATGTGTATATCTTGATATATTGATTATACATGGCACGCTCATATAGGCAGGAATTGCTAGTTGAATAATTATATTCAAAGAGCTTGGTTTTTCCGTTAGACTCACATCTCGCTATTGTCCTCAGGAGTTGATCATGAGGCGTGGCACCCGAGGTAGAGGGTATTAGACTAGAGGGAACGGAGGAGGCATTCCTATGGGAGATGAGCAGCCAGATTTGACTCAGATCCTTGGGGTTATGGCCACGGCTATGACTAGGCTTGCAGACAGGGTTGACACTCCTGTTGCCGTAGTACCTGCACCTCCTCCGGTACATCCCACAGCAGGACTTGAGGCATTCCGGAGACTGAGGCCTTCCACCTTCTATGGTACTCCTGACCCCATGGTTGCAGAAGCTTGGGTCATGCAGTTGGAGAAGATCTTTCGAGTTCTTCATTGCACGGATGAGCAGAGGGTTGATTGGGCTTCCTTCGTGATGGAAGGTGAAGCCGAACATTGGTGGAGGTCTGCACTGAGGCAAAGGGATGCTGCCAAGGCAGGGACACCATGGACATGGGCAGAGTTCTTGGATGCTTTTTACGAGCAGTATTTTCCCAGGTTCGTGAAGGAGCAGAAGGAGAGGGAGTTCATGTTCTTGGAATAAGGAGAGATGAGTGTGGTAGAGTACGAGGCCAATACATCGGGCTCTCGAGGTTTGCTCCACACCTAGTTGCATCCGAGAGTATGCGAGTCAGGAAGTTTGAAGGTGGCTTGAGACCCTCCATTAGAGAGCGGGTTGCTATACTGCAAGTGGAAACTTGGAAAGAAATTGTAGGAAAGGCGAAGATTGCTGAGAGACATTTAGAGGAGTCTCTCTTGAGGAGTGACAGTAGCCGAGGGAGAGGCATGGTTCGAGGCCAGTCCAGTGGGCCAGTGCCACTAGAGAGAAGGGTTAGACCTTCCCCATACCAGACTACTATGTCTGTGCCGGTTCAGAGGTCCCCATTTACACCACAGGTTCCCCGCCCTACTACTTCACAGGCCATGGGATATGGGTCTTCTGGATCGACTACCTCCGGGATGTGCAGCCACTGTGGGAGAAATCACAGGGGGGATTGTCGTACACTCACAGGTGCATGTTATTACTGTGGTGATCGGGGACATCAGTTCAGAGATTGCCCACGCCGCCAGTTGCCATTGCCGTCGCAAGGGAATAGGCCTCCGGCCCGACAGGCTACACAGCAGGGGTCTTCTCAGGCCTCCAGGCCCCCGGGTAGATCGGTTCCTCAACAGAGGTATTCGCAGGCCTCTGGTCCCCCACAGCCCATACAGCCGCCTCGACAGGCGAATCAGGGCAGAGTCTTTGCCCTGACCGAGCAAGGTGCGCCATGCATCCGAGGATGTTGTGCAAGGTACGCCATTCCAGTGCTTGAACATATGATGTGTAAAATATATGATATATGTCGATACAACATGCTACTTATATTCTATGTGTTGTGATGCATTACTTGATGATTGTGGATGATAGTGTAGGAGTTAATAAAGCATGGGAAGAGTATCCCTGCTTCATTGTGTCGCGTATGAATTTCGAGGACGAAATTCTTGTAAGGGGGGGAGGATGTAGAGCCCCGAAAATTTCAGTTCACTAAGAATGAATAGTGTGTGAATAGTGCCCAAGTGTGGTTTTGTACACTTATGAGTCTTATGTTAATATATGTGTTTGGAATTATGGCATATATGTTCCAATGGGTCTATATGTCCTTAGGGAATGTGTTGAAAGCATAAAAGAGTGTTGGAAGTGCATTGGGGAAGATTCGAGTGGTGTAAACAAGGTTTTTCAGCAAAACAGGGGTCGACCGATCGCTCGGTCATTACCTGCGATCGATCGGTCAACTACCGATCGCTCGATAGCTGTCGCACGGTCAACTTTTTTGTATGGGGAAAAATTTCAGAGAGTGTGTTTTTGACCGATCTCTCGGTCATAACACCGATCGACCGGTAAGCCACCGATCGCTCGGTCCATACCACCGATCGATCGGTCATACGCAGATTTTCTTCATTAAGGGTGTTTAAGACTTTAACCATCACCCTTTGCCTATAAAAGGGCTGGGTTCTTGCCTTAGGGTTTCACAAACCCTTTGTGCATTGTTTTTGAGGGATTTGAAGAGGAGAAGGAGGAGAGGACCTTGGTGATCATTCAAGCTTGTGGAAGATCAAGTTCTTCCTTTCCATTTGGTGTTTTCCAACCAAGAACTCACTGTTCTTGCTTGTTCCAGCCATTGGGAGTCAAACTCATTGATTTCTCTAAGGTAGATACACTCTACTAGGTTCTAATTTCATAAACCCTTAATGAAAAGCATGATTTTCTTGACAAGTATTGTTATATATAACCTCTTATATGTAAAAATACACTCTTCTAGCAATTGATTTCATGAAACCCTTTCTACATCAAGATAAAATCCCATGAATGATGGTGTGAATTAAATGTGATGATGTTATGCTTCCAACCAACAAATAAAAGATGGTAATTTTTGAGTTGTTCTATATGTTAGTATCCAAGATGAAAAGCATGTTAAAAGCAACAAGTTTTGGGAAGAACAAGTAGAAAAACCTTATTTTAAATGTGATTGGAATGGTGTGATGTTATTGTATATGGATTATGGTGATGGATGAATTATGTTGAGTATGAGACATATGACCATATGTAAAGGGTTTTCCCTAATGTCTACCATGTTATATCACAACTGCTATACGGACACATATGCATATGCATGATCGAGTTTTTCTAAATTATGGGTATCCCAAAAGAAGAAATACATGTATATAAGATGTAATACAAGAATAAGAAGAAGAAGAGTATAAGATGCAAATGAACCACACGAGAAGTATAAGATATAAATGAACCAAATGAATAGTACAAGAAGCACAAGATGTATACAGAAAGTATAAGAAGCACAAGATACATACGGAAAATACAAGAAGCACAAGATGTTACAAGAAATATAAGAAGATGGAAAGTATACGGAAAAAGCCGACAGGGATGCGACGATAGCAGGCCGCCTGAAAGGGAAAGGGATACTGGCATCGGACTCCGATGATAGCAGGCCGCCCGGAAGGGAGATGGATACTGGTCGTCTACCCTTAAAGTAGCCGAAGGTGAGGAGAACATTAGGCCACCCAGATTACGTGGGTACAGGTACTAGTTGTCCTACTCCGTACGTAGCAAATGATGAATACCAAGGTATTTTAAATACCCGTACAAGATAATAAAAGATAAAAGCCAAGGTATTTTAAATACCCGTATATGCAAAGGTACAAGATGATAAGAAGATGTAAAAGACAAAAGATGATAAAAAGATGTTTTTCGATAGTATTTTCCGAGATATATGCACATGATATGATTTTGTTTTCCGCGCTCTGATTTCAGGAATGCATGTGAGATGATTAGATTGTGATATGTACACGTTGTATTCTTGTTTACGATATTACTATCTAGTGGTTTGTATATGCTGAGTATTCCATGCTCAGCCGTACATATTATGTCGGCAGGTCCCTTCGACATTTGTGGGGAGCGTCCTCAAGAACCATGGGTCGAGGAAGAGTATGTTGAGGAGGAGGAGACTCGGGGTAGTCTTCAGCAGCAGAGGGCTCAGGAGGAGCAGAGGGCTTTTGTTAGGTGGCCCCATCATGAATGACGAGAGGGAGAGACATGTACATATATTTTGTTGAGCGAGTATGTTCGCTCTTTATTTTGGGTCATGTATAAACTGAAACATATACTATTGATAGAAATTTTGTAGTCCGCTTCCACTACCATATATAGATTAGTATTACGCTTCCGCTATCACAAGTTTTATATGTTGTACAGGATTCATATGTTATATAGGATGGTTTGGTTATGAGTTCACGTCGCCAAAGTATCCTAACTACTAGGGGGTATTTTGGGTTGTGACAGTTGCACTTGAACGCATCAATAAAGATGCAACATCATCTGCCAATTCTTATAGCGGCGTCATCGTAGATGAAGTCTATGATATCAATTCAAATTCGTATGAAGCAGAAGAGATACTTGGAGATATTATTACTTGGCCCAAACCTTTTATACAGTTTCTTTGATTTTTCTCATGTATAATTTAACTTTTTTTTATTCATTACTTGGTAATTTAATTCTCATCATTTTCAGATTTATAACACAAAACTAACAAGTTAACACTTGAAGTGTATTATGCTGGTTAGATGTTTGAAGTAATGATTAAGTTTTTGAAGTATATTATGATTATATGGTATTTGAAGTGATGGTTTAGTATTTCTTATGTATTGTGGTGATTGGGTTTTTGAAGTGATAGTAGAATATATTATAGTGTATTGTGATAGTTGAATAGGGTGTTAAATTTATTGAAATGCATTACAAGTGTAGGTGTAGGTGTCGTTTGGTTCTAAATTATTTCTAAAAACCACGGTCTTTTGACCGTTGTTTTTGTTAAGAAATTTATTTACATAATCAGTTAAAATGACGTTTATAACTGTTTATGATAAATAAACGATGGATACTGACGGTGGTTTATTTGTATATAAACCACGGTTTTCAACCGTCGTTTTTGTCCATCTTTTACCACTATCCCAATCCGTTGTCTGCAAAAACCACTAGAGAAATCATGACGGAAAATGCTACGGTCAGGAACTGTGGTTTATGATCGAAAATCATGGTTTTTTATCGTGGTTTTTACTGACTTTTGGTGTAGTGTGCTAGCAAGATCGATTGTTGTGGCATCACCCGGAAGTGCGAGCCAAATTAACCGAAATTCTAAAATGGTCGGAGTGGGACACACGGAGGTGTCAAGGATGCTCTCAGATTAGATCAGGAGGACACACAATGGTGTCGAAAGGGGGACATGCGAGGTGTCGGCATGTTATGTCAATGTTTACTTAGGATGTTGAAGACACACGGAGGTGTCAAAAGGGGGACATGCGAGATGTCGACATGTTGACAATATGTGTTATGTCAATGGTACACCTGGGATGTCGAGGATACACGAGGGTGTCGAAAGGAGGACATGCGAGGTATTGGCATGTTGAGAAGGTGTGTTATGTCAATGGTACACCTGGATGTCGATGACACACAGGGGTGTCCAAAGGGGGACATTTAAGGTGTCGGCATGTTGACAAGGTGTGTTATGTCAATGGTACACCTGAGATGTGTATGACACACGGGGGTGTCAAAAGGGGAACATGCGAGGTATCGGCATATTGACAAGGTGTGTTATGTCAATGGTACACACCTAGGATGTCGAGGACATATAGGGGTGTCGAAAGGGGGACATGCGAGGTGTCGGCATGTTGTAAAGATGTGTTATGTCAATGGTACACCTGAGATGTCGAGGACACACGGGGATGTCGAAAGGGGGACATGCGAAGTGTCGGCATGTTGACAAGGTGTGTTATATCAATGGTACACCTAGGATGTCGATGACACACGGGGGTGTCGAAAGGGGGACAAGCGAGGTGTTGGCATGTTGACAAGGTGTGTTAAGTCAATGGTACACCTGGGATGTCGAAGACACATGGGAGTGTCGAATGGGGGACATGCGAGGTGTCGGCATGTTGACAAGGTGTGTTATGTCAAAGGTACACCCGGGATGTCGAGGACACACGAGGGTGTTAAAAGGTTTACGGCATGTTCCGGAGGTACTAGCCGGATTGATTTTGAAATTGAGATGGCATGTCCCGGAGCACTAGCCGGATAATTTTGAAATGACATGTCCCGGAGGCACTAGCCAGATTGATTTTGAAATGGCATGTCCTGGAGGTACTAGCCGGATTGATTTTGAAATGGTATGCCCAGAGGCACTAACTGGATTGATTTTGAAATGACATATCCCAGAGGCACTAGCCGGATACCATGGTGTGTGTAACTTTCATGCAGCGAATGAGGCTTGTGCCGCTAGAGCGTGATGTGTGCAACTAGATTAGGTGCAACTAGAGTGCATCTTGTGTGTAGCTAGATTGAGTGCAGCTACAGTGCAATGTGCAACTTCAAGGTAGTTAGCTAGAGTGTAGTGAGTGCGACTTGATTGAGCATGTGCAGCTTGATTGGATTTGTGTAGCTAGAGTGCATTGTGTGCTACTCGATTAAGTGTGTGCAGCTAGAGTGCAATGAGTGCAGCTTGCGTGCATATTGATTGAATGTGTGCAGCTAGCGTGCAATGAGTGCAGCTTGTGTGCAGCTAGAGTGCAGTGAGTGCAGCTTGTGTGCATATTTATTGAATGTGTGCAACTAGAGCGCATTGTGTGCAACTCGATTGAGTGTATGCAGCTAGTGGACTTCTTGATTGAATGTATGGAACTAGGGTGCAATGAGTGCAACTTGTGTGCAGCTAACTGAATGTGTGCAACTAGAGTGCATTGTGTGCGACTCGATTGAGTGTATGCAGCTGGTGGACAACTTGATTGAATGTATGCAGCTAGGGTGCAATGAGTGCAGCTTGTGTATGCTGACTGTACTGGGTGGTGTGCATGTATGGCATGCGTAACTTGACTAGTCCTGGTTGCCCTGGTGTGGTATGCAAGCTGATGGAGGGCTGGGTACATGACTCGCTCTTAGAGACCAGTCTTTTGCCGATTGAAGATTTTAGAGGCGCTCGACCTTGTTCTCGCTTCCTTTTGGACTTGTATTGCATTTTGAGCGATTGACGAGTGTTGTTTGCCGATGAATGAACGGACATACACTTAAAAGGTGATCGATTTGGTTAGTATAGGGACTCTGCCACTCTGGTAGTGATTAGAAGATGACACAAGATTTGACAGAATCGGAGTACATCTTAGAATTCAAAGACGGTTAATCCAATGAGTATGAGAACTCTGGTGGTAGTCGGTAGATGGTTTAGGATTTGAAATTGAATGCTTCCTTTGCTTATGTGATTTAACAGAGAGATCATTTTCATAGGGTGGATGATTTTTGACCACAGGGGGTAGAATATGACGCTAAGCAGCTGCGTCCCGTTGTGACATGTGCATTAAACCTTGCGGTGTATTGAATCGGGCTTTGCTTGGAGCTAGGGACCTGGGGGTCGCTTTGCTACTAAGATCTGCTCTACCTTGATCTGGCGGTACTCCTGTCAAGTGTTTTCAACTTATCCCTTTTTTTGCCCTTAGAATAACCAAGTCTGGAATCGCATAGTTTTTACGCAATGAGACCATTTCTGGTTGTCACTTATGCCTACAAAGTTGATGGGTTTTCCTCTCTTTTTACCCCTAGTCACAAGACAAGGTCTGGGGTTCGCCTAATTTTTGTGTACTAGTGTCATTTCTGGTTTTCACTGGGCCCGCGATAGATTTGAATGAGGTTCTGCTCTCGTCATTGCCTTAGATATCGGTATCTTGCTTTTGGATCCTTGTTTGATAGGTTGCTTACACTCTTAGTCTCTAAGGGGATCTAGGAGGACTTGTGATAGGACGAAATGTAGGTTAGGGGACCAAAGTTTGGGACGCCTTAGGATTGCTCCTACTGTAGTTGACTTGCACTCTCTCAGATTTTTTTTTGCTCTCTTTTTTTTTTGCTCCACTGGGGAATTCTCCTCTTTAGAGAGAGATTGACTCTACTGGGAAGAGTTTTGAGAGAGGTTTCCCTGAAAGATTTCTGTACGGAGATTGATTCTACTGGGGAGGGAGTCCGGATAAATTGTCTCTGTAGGGAGTCTCTGACTTTGAGAATGTTTCGACTTCTATTTCGGATTTTCCTTTTATGGAAACTTATCTTCTTTGGTCAAAGCCGATTCCGCCAGGGGTCTGCCCCTTTGGTGACCACACCTGATTGTCAGGTTGCCTACGTACCCTTTACAGGATCAGGTCATATCGTAGTTCAGCTGGTGCCACAGATGGCGAGGGAGGGTGTCCCTGATGAGTTGTTTTTTGAAAGAAAGGTTGTTAAGCTCAAGGGACTAACTAGCGGATTTCACTTTGATTTGACTAGGGGTTAGATGGTTAGAGAGAAGGGAAGTGTGCCAAGGATGACCTCTTGTCCTTTCCTAAAGCGGCTAAAAGTGCAAGTGTCATCAGACAAGTCCCTAAGCGTTATACTTTGATTTTGTCCATTTGGTTGGCTCGGGGTCTGATGATCAGATCAATACTACCCCTAACATTTGAAGGGTGAGACATTTGCTCCTGCCTTGTAGATTTGTGCAATTTCCTGAAGTTGTTAGTCTCTTATCTGAATGAGAGCAACTTGCCCCGGCATTGGTGATTCTTGATTCAAGCGGCAGTCTCGCTAGCTATTACCTCAGTCTTGAGTAGGCAAGTTGCCCCCTGCTCCAAGTATTGATGGGGGCAATGTGGTGAAAGGATTTCAGTCTCATTGTAGAGCTTTGACCCTGTATGATTTTCAAATCTTGACTGAGTCTGGAGATTATGCCGGATGACTGAAGATGGGCTTGCCCCTTGCTCTTGATTATCCTTTGCCCCTGGTGTGGTGGGGCTCCGATTTTTGCATACCTAGGATCATTACCTAGCTCTGTACAGGACGAGGTTTTCCGAATTAGAATTTTGCTTTTCGTCATATTCTATCCTGGGAATTATGGGTCTGATTTCCTGTTTGAATGATCTCTTACTAAACCAATAAGCTTAGGTAAGAGATGGCGCTAGGTAAGCACAACAAGAGAGATAAGATTCTTGAGAAAAGCCTAATTCTATTGAATTGAACACTCTGGACTCGTATATGGGCCACTGTGGCCGACTCTTTACTGGAAAGAAATCTAACTAAGATCGACTTAGACTCGACTTAGTTCTGATCAACCGAACTTAGCATCTTGCTTTCAGATCTCCTCCTTCTGATGAGGTGGTGGAGACATTGCTTTGGGTGGCATAAAGATAGCTTGTTGTCGGGGTAAGGCGGGGACGGGCTTTGTAGGGTTATCAGTTACCAGGCCTATAATTGAGTTCACCCTCATTGATTAGGTCTTGGACTGCATGTTTTAGAGTGATGCAGTGAACAATGGAATGTCCAAGGCCTTGATGAAAACAGAATGTTCATGATCTTGGTATCTACAACATCTTTTTCTGGGGTAGAAGTGGGATAGGACCGCGGAGTACGATCAGCTTCCTTCCAATGAGAAGCGGTAGTAGTTGTCTTACTGAGTAGGGTAGAGGGGTGAAATGTCTGGGTGCTGCTTGCTCTCTTCAGAGTCTGGGGAGCAGGCTTGGCATAAAGTGATGACAGGTAGGAGGCCTTTGTGGTTGTACCTGTCGCGACCAAAAATACCCCATAGGAGTTAGGGATACTTTAGCTTCGACCGCCGTATTATACCCTCCTGTATGACACATAAGGCACATATACTTACCATCCTATCAGAGTACACAAGTTGTAAAACATAGAGGAAAAGATTTATAATAATATACTCCTATAATTCAGTCCAAGTCCGGACCAACAGAACATATCCAAAAATATGGAGTGGACAAGTCCCACTCTCAACATACATAAAATATCAGTATGATCTCTCTCCCTCTCTCAACAGAAATCAAAATCGAACCGCTTATCCAACGATCCATCATCCTAGTAGTGGTCCATAGAGGGCTCTGGATCATAGTATTCTTCCTCTATCCAAGGCTCCGTGCCACAAACATCAAACGGAACATGTGCACCTGCCGAAGTCAATAGTCGGCTGAGCATGGAATACTCAATGATATACAAACTACTAACTAACAGTGAATAATATCATGAACAAGCATAAGCTTAGAGAATAACATTCATGAAAGTAGTCACCAAAACCTTTTCTTAACAGTATTCGTGTAAAAATAAAACCAAGTAAATCTTGTCATGTGATAATCATGTTCTTGTGAGTTCTTGTGAATTCTTGCGAAAGTTGGGATTCCTTGTGAACTTGAGTATGCATGATTTTCTTGTGAACTTGCGAGCTTGTGATCTTGTGAGCTTGTGAGACATGACTACTTGTGAGTCCATGTATAGTGGGATTCCTTGTGAGATTTGAAACTATCTTAGACATTGTCACTTATCAACCCATAGTTTGGCCTTATCACTTGTGAGCTTGTGAGAATTCTTTTAATCAAAACCTCGCTTATGAACTTTTGGAAATACCTTTTCTTGTGAGAAATCATCGGATTATGCGAGACTTATGAACTTCGTGCTAAACTTGTGAACATACGGTGCATATAGTACTTGTGAGTATCATGGTGATCTTAGAAAACTTGTAAACATGGCATCATATTCATGGAATTTCAATACTAGTGATAGCTTACATCTTATATCCAAATCATCATCTAATCAATTCAAGAACACACCTTAAGACATAGTTTTTCTTAAAATAATAGCACAAGGTAGGTAGTAGAGTGTATCTACCTGAAATGGAAGTTTTTACACTTCTTTGAAATAAGAATCAAGCTTGAGGAAGCTTGGTTGAAGCTTTGAGAAAGCTGGAAAATCTGAAATCCCGTTTCCAAGACACTAACAGAATTTTCCTTGGAAACTTCTAAGCTTAAGAATCACTTTGGGGATGAAATCCAAACTTTAAAACCCCAAGGAAGCAAGAAGGACTCTTCCTTTGGTGGAAAACACGAACTCAAGAACACCCAAGAACTACCTTAGCTTCCTTCATCTTCTTCTCTTCCAATCTCTCAAAAATCCAAGCTTAGGGTTTGTAAATCCAAAGACACGAATTTAGGGTCCTATTTATAGCCTAAAGGTTGGCAAAATATCCCAAAAGATCTCAGAAAATATCCCAAAATATCTCCCAAGGTCAGTGAAAAAGTTCTGGATGTTTTAACCATCGTCTGGGTGGAATTCGTCAATGAATTTCATCCCCCGAGCAACTTCGTCGACGAATTTGAGCCCCCTTCAGCAATTCGTCGCCGAAATTGCATGACAGGCCCCCGATTTTTCCCACTTTGGTATTTCGAGCATAACTTTTGACTCATTTATCCGATTTTGATGATTCAACTTGCGTTGGATTCATCTTTCAAAGGGCTACAACTTTCATGTTTTACAAATTTTCTAATTCTTCTGTCTTCATAGACAAAATTGCCCTTAAAGCTGACTAGTCTGAAAATGGAGTTCAGCAGCCCAGATTTTCAGCAGACTCGTTTCCAGAAATCTGACGTTTGACCTACCCTCGACTCAAAATCTAAAAATATGATAAATATGAACCTCGAAGAGGGTTTCAATACATTTCCAAAAATTTAAGAATCACTCAATTCCGATTAGCGGTGAGAATTCTAGAGCTCGTCAAAGTTGAGGGTATGTTTATGCATTCCTTTATTTGACACTTCGAGTATACCATACTCTCACTTTTCATTTATCCCAAACCCGCAAAACACTTTCCATACAAAAATATATTCATTCAATACCTCATTTCATTATAAAACATGAACCCACAATTTCATTAAGGCTTTAGGCCTTGAAGGCACTATTCACAACACTATTCACACACTATTCACAGCACTATTCACATGAACAGTGAACCTAAATTCCGGTGCTCTACATCCTCCCCCCTTATAGAAATTTCATCCTCGAAATTAGGATGATACAAAAACATACCAAGGAACAAAATACATGAAATCTAACAAAAGAACTATACAAACAAGTGAGGGTACTTTTCTCTCACTTCGGCCTCACGCTCCCATGTAGCCTCTTCCTTGGAATGATGTTGCCATTTCACAATAACAAGTGGAATAGTCTTGTTGCGCAAGACTTGATCTCTACGATCCAAGATCTGAGCCGGTTGCTCAACTAATATGAGATCCTCTCGAATCTCCACAGGATCAAGATCAATGACATGCGAAGGGTCTGACACATATTTCCTAAGCATGGAAATATGAAAGACATTATGGACCGCCGCCATGTGAGGAGGTAAAGCCACTTTGTAAGCGACCTCTCCAATGCCTGTGATCACCTCAAAAGGTCTAACATACCTTGGGCTGAGCTTCCCCTTCTTGCCAAACCCCATAATTCCTCAGCTCGGAGAAATCTTCACAAAGACTTGATCCCCAACCTGGAATTTCAAGTCT
The DNA here is from genome assembly GCA_015143295.1 of Tetracentron sinense. Taxonomy (NCBI): domain Eukaryota; kingdom Viridiplantae; phylum Streptophyta; class Magnoliopsida; order Trochodendrales; family Trochodendraceae; genus Tetracentron; species Tetracentron sinense. The sequence goes on along the minus strand of CM026567.1, from coordinate 12,712,493 downwards.
CTGTGGCGAGTGTCCGCATAGCTCTTCTGCCTGTCCTGGGCAGTCTTCAACCTCTCCCAAATGACCCTGACTATCTTGGCAGTCTTCTCGATCAACTCAGGACCCAAAACCTTTCTCTCTGCAACCTCATCCCAGTAGAGAGGAGACCGGAAAATTCGCCCATACAATGCCTCAAAAGGTGCCATCTGGATGCTCGCCTGGTAACTGTTATTGTAGGTAAACTCCACTAACGGCAAATGATCCTCCCAACTGCCCTGGAAGTCTAGCATGCAAGCTCTGAGCATATCCTCAATCACCTGGTTCACCCTCTCGGTCTGACCATCAGTCTGAGGATGAAAAGCGGTACTAAAATCTAACCGAGAGCCCATAGCACTCTAAAAGCCCTTCCACAACCTGGAAGTAAACCTCGGGTCCCGATCAGAAACAATAGTAACTGGTACCCCGTGCAGCCGAAGCACCTCCTTGGTGTACAAGACCACAAGTTGGTTCATGCTGTACGTAGTTCGATAGGGTAAGAAATGTGCAGACTTTGTCAACTGATCAATTACTACCCAGATAGCATCGGAGCCCCTTGCCGTCCTTGGTAAACCGACTATAAAATCCATCGAGATATTCTCCCATTTCCATTCCGGAATAGGGAGGGACTGTAAAAGACCCGCTGGCCTCTGATGCTCGGCCTTCACCTGCTGGCACACCAAACATCTAGAAACATACTCCATGACTTCCCTCTTCATATTTCGCCACCAGTAATGCCTCTTGAGATTCTGGTACATCTTAGTACTTCCAGGATGCACCATGTACTTGGACCGATGAGCCTCGTCCAAGATCTCATTCCTCAACACCACGTCGGCGGGAACACACAACCTGCCTTTGAACGTGATGGCACCATCACCATTCAAAGCAAACTCCTGACTGCCACTACTAACCGACTTGTCTCGGTAAGTAAGCAACTCTGTATCCGAACTCTGCAACTCCTGAATCCGAACCAGGATATAAGGCTTGACAGTAAGGTTAGCCATGACTGGCCCAAAAGTAGGAATGTTGAAGCTAGTATCGAGGTTCGCCATTACCTCCAACATCATCCACTTGTGAACCATCATGTGAGCTAAATGTCTAGGAGGCTTCCTGCTAAGAGCGTCTGCTATCACATTCGCCTTACCCGGGTGGTATTGGATAGTGCAGTCATAATCCTTCAGAAACTCCAACCATCTACGATGCCTTAGATTCAGCTCCTTCTGGGAAAACAAGTACCTTAAGCTCTTGTGGTCCGTAAACACATCGAACTGCTCCCCATAAAGGTAGTGATGCCAAATCTTCAGCGCAAAGACAACTGCAGCGAGCTCTAGATTATGCGTAGGATAGTTCTTCTCATGGTCTTTCAAGTGCCGTGAAGCATATGCTATAACCTTCCCATGCTGCATCAGTAGGCATCCTAGACCGATCAATGAAGCATCGCTATAGACTACAAAACCATCGCTCCTAAATGGTACTGTAAGCACAGGGGCTGTAGTAAGCCTCTTCTTCAACTCCATGAAGCTTGCCTCACACTTCTCGTTCCAAGAAAACTTAGCATTCTTCCTCGTCAGATAGGTAAACGGAGCCGCTAAGCTGGAGAACCCTTCCACAAACTTCCTATAGTACCTTGCAAGGCCGAGAAAACTACGAATCTCAGTGACACTCTTCGGCCTCTCCCAGTTCATCACTGCATTTATCTTTGTAGAATCGACTGAGATACCCTCGGCAGATACCACGTGGCCAAGGAACGCCACCTTCTCCAACCAGAACTCGCACTTGCTCAACTTAGCATACAGACAATGCTCTCGAAGAGTCTGCAACGTAAGGCAGAGATCTCTCGCATGATCGTCCCGTGTCTTGGAATACACAAGGATATCATCGGCGAACACGATCACACATTGATTGAGAGAAGATCTGAATACCCAGTTCATCAAATCTATGAAAGCAGCCGGCGCATTCGTCAGACCAAAAGGCATGACCAGGAACTCGTAGTGCCCATATCGACTCCTAAAGGCAGTCTTGGGAACATCTTCGGCCTTGATCTTCAACTGATGATACCCAGATCGAAGATCAATCTTCGAGAAGAACCTCGTTTCCTTGAGCTGATCGAACAAGTCGTCTATCCGAGGCAATGGATAACGATTCTTGATCGTGACCTTGTTTAGTTGCTTATAGTCAATGCACATCCGCATCGACTTATCCTTCTTCTTCACAAAGAGTACAGGAGCTCCCCATGGTGAAACACTCGGCCGGATGAAGCCAAGGTCCTGCAATTCCTCCAATTGCTCCTTCAACTCCTTAAGCTCATTCTGTATGGAGCCCTAGAGATTGGAGCAGTACCAGGAGTAAGCTCAATAGCGAACTCTATCTCTCGATCAGGAGGCAATCCTGGTAACACCTCTGGAAACACATCCAGGTACTCACTCACTACCGGAATGGCTAAGGAGTCTCGTACTTCCAAACTTGAGAGACTAATGGCAGCAAAGCGAGCAATGTCTCTCCTCCATAGCCCTCGAAAATGAAACGGCTTCTTCCCAACTGGTTTGAAGTTCACCATCTTCTCGAAGCATGCTACATGGCTATGGTGAGTCGAGAGCCAATCCATCCCAAGAATGACATCAAAGTCTAGGTATTGGAACTCGAGGATGATCTGGCAACTTATGCTGCTCAACTTGCACAACACAACCCCGATACACTTTGTCTGCATCAACCGTCTTGTAGAGCGGAGTCGAAATAGACAACTGCTGGGGCAATCGACTCGGCTCTAAGGCAAAGCTTGGCGAGATAAAAGAATGTGATGATCCAGTGTCGATCAACACTCGGGCTAAACACTCGCTAATGAGCAAGGCACCTGAATATTTAAACTCACTTACGTCAACAAATTTCAAAAGTCACATATATCATATAGGTAGCATGTTTGTACAAGCATGTATATACATCACATACAGTTAACATTTCATGAACTTAAACAATTTGACTTGAGCGTACCTTGCACAACATCATCTGATGCATGTGCATCCTGCTCGGTCATGGCGAAAACTCTACCCTAATTCGCCTGGCGAGGTGGTTGGATGGGCCGTGGAGGTTGAGAAGCCTATGAAGACCCCTGCTGTGTCATCGGCCTAAGTGGAGGTCGGACTCCCTGAGGTGTGGCCTGCAACTGCCTCTTCGGGCAATCTCTGATCATGTGGCCTTGCTCACCACAATGGAAACAACCACCCGAGAGTTTACGACACTCTCCTGCCCTGTGTCTCTTACCACACGTGGCACATTCATCAAAAGAAAACAACGTTGAGGAAGCTGGCGGCGTATATCTGGGGGCCTGCGAAACAACAGAGCGCGGTGCCTGTGGGACAAAAGGAGGTCTTTGAGCCTGCATAAGCTGAGAATTCTGGAATGGAGTAGTCCTAGCCCTCTTCTCAGGCTGTGCTGAGCCATTGGACTGTCCTCGGGACATGCCTCTTTTGAAGCCATTGTCCCTCCTCTTGAGAAACTCCGTAGAATTCCTCTCTGTGATTTTTGCCTTCCCCACAATGTCCTTCCAGGTCTCTACCTGGAACATAGAAACCCAGTCATGTATGAAAGACCGTAACCCATCCTCAAATTTTCTAACTTGCATACTCTCAGTAGTGATCAGATGTGGAGCAAATCTCGATAATCCGACAAACTTCGCCTCGTACTCAGCCACGCTCGCCTCTCCCTGCTCGAGGAGCACAAACTCTCTCACCTTCTGCTCTTTGAAAAATCTGGGGAAATATTGCTCATAGAATATATCTAAGAACTCACCCCATGTCCAGGGTAACCTTGCCTTTGCAACATCCCTCTGCCTCTAGGCTCTCCACCAATGCTTCGCTTCACCCTCCATCATGAAGGAAGCCCACTCGATTCGCTGCTCATCTATACAGTGGAGGGCCTTGAAGATCTTCTCTAGCTGCATAATCCATGTCTCTGAAACCAGGGGATCCAGAGTCCCATAAAAAGTAGGAGGCCGCAGTCTCCGAAAAGCCTCTAGTCCTGAGGTATGATGCACCGGAGGAGGTGCAGGAGTAGCAGCAGCAGCAGTAGGCCTAGCTACCAATATAGCTAAGGTCTCTGCGATTGAACTAAAGGCCTGAGCAAAGCCAGGCTGCTCACCACCTATAGGAACATTTCCTCTATTTCCTCGGGTCTGATACCCTCTACCTTGAATGTTCCGCCTCATGACAACAATCTTGAGGACAATAGCGAACATCAAGCTCTTGAATACTGCAGTTCAATAAGTACTTAGTGCTTTATATAAGCATCGTATACATCAGAGTAAACACATAAAGCATAAGCATACTACAGAATCCTAGCGAAGCTACGTTTTCACGGTCTCGTATTTCGAAGTTCATCTGAGTTCTAAGTTCAACTCAAAGAGCACCATAGCCCTAGGGATGCTACCTTGAATAATAATATCAGTCTGAGGGATTCTAATTCCTAAGCTCTGATATTAACTCTATCGTCAGACATATCCTCAAATTGATAATGGGTTCAATCTAAATCTACACCTCAATCCCGATGATCAAATGTATGGGCTCTAATACCAAGTCTGTCGCGACCCAAAATACCCCCTAGGAGTTGGGGATACTTTAGCTCGGACTGCCGTATCATACCCTCCTGTATGACACATAAGGCACATATGCTTACCATCCTGTCAGAGTACACAAGTTGTAAAACATAGCGGAAACGATTTATAATAATATACTCCTATAATCCAGTCCAAGTTCGGACCAACGGAACATATCCAAAAATATGGAGTGGACAAGTCCCACTCTCAACATACATAAAATATCAGTATGATCTCCCTCCCTCTCTCAACAGAAATCAAAATTGAACCGCTTATCCAACGATCCATCATCCTAATAGTGGTCCATAGAGGGCTCTGGATCATAGTATTCTTCCTCTATCCAAGGCTCCGTGCCACAAACATCAAATAGAACACGTGCACCTGCCGAAGTCAATAGTCGGCTGAGCATGGAATACTTAGTGATATACAATGTAGAGACCCCGAATCTTTTTCATGTTTTTACTTCATTGTATTAGGGGTATTATAGTCCTTATGATGTTTTGATGTTTATTGTATTATATATTTATTTGGTGTGGTGTGAACTAGGCTTAATCAAACTTGTAACGGAGGGATGTCATATCACACCCTAAACTTTAGGAAGCTCTAGTTTTGGCACCGTTTACTGGAATTGAGTGATTCTTGAACCATTAGAAATGTGTTGGAACCCTCTTCGAAGTTCATGTTTAATGTTTTTCCTTATTTTGAGTTTAAGCCAAGTCAATGGTGGGTTTTATTTGATGGAAATGCAGATCAGTCAACTTTGGAGACAATTTAGTCTATTAATTAAGTGAAATTTAGAAATTCTAAAATACCAGAAATGTTCGTTTTCGAAAGACGAATCCAACGCAGGTTGAATCGTCAAAATCCGATGAACGAGTCAAAAGTTATGGCCGAAACAGTAAAGCGGGTCAAAAATCTATAGGCAACCGATCGCTCTGTCAGAAGTAGCGATCGATCGGTCCAAAACCGATCGATCGGTATCTATCGACTGGTCCAGAATTTTGTATGGGGAAAATTTCCAGAGAGTGCTTTTTTGACCGATCGCCCAGTCAAGAGCACCGATCGCTCGGTTGAGAACTGATCGATCAGTCATAACCACCGATCGCTCGGTCTTTCGTGATTTTTACAGAATTTTAATATGGGTGTTTTGGTCTTTTTATTCTCAGACCTTGGGGCTATAAATAGGGGGTCCTACTCGAAATATTAAAATATTCTATCTATTTCTAACCTAATTTGGCAAAAGGGGGGAGAAAACCTAGGGTTTGAGGGAGAGGGTTGCTTGGAGAAGAAGGAGGTTGCTAGAAGATTGAGAGGAAAGCTTGGAGATCGTCCTCAAAGCTTCTCCAAATCTCATCGGGAGCATTTTGAATCCAAGGGAAGGATTCCTAAGGTCGATATACTATCCTAATCAACTTTATTTTAAGGTTTTGTGAATGTTAAGATAATAGAAATGATAGAAATAGAGCTTAATTATGTTTTCCCTAATTTTCTATGAAGTAAGCTAATTTTGGATGGAAATGTGGATTAGAATGTGGATGGATTGTATGAAGGATGGGAAATGTATGGAGGATGGGATTAATATGTGGATGTGAATAGTGAATTGATTGTATGGATGAATTATGGTTTGATGAATGCTTGAAAATATAGAGGGGAAATGGATTCATATAATGCGTACACAAGGTGTTTGTGAAAATGCTTGAAAGGATAAATACTATTATACTCTTATGAAATGGTGGTAAATTGATTATGAATTGCGATATGAATTATGATAAGATATGTATATGTAAATGGTTTGTTAAGTATGTCTAATTATTTGCATGAAAATTGATAGTCGGGAAGGTAAGAACTTAGAGGAACATCTCTCAAACCAGGAATTCTCTAACTATTTGGTATGGGACAGTATAGTGGAGTTTCCATGGTGGGAGATCGGAATCTAAGCAATTACCAACTCGAATGTTAATTTCGACACTTAAGCACATATGCACGAGTATGTTAAGATAAGAGTCTCACAAGTCACACATGTGGACCACAAGCATGAGCATGGCATACGTATGACATTCTGAATAAGCATAAGCATGGCATGGTCCGTATCCGCCAAGAATGGCATGTCAATTACATTTGATTCATAGGCATGGTCCGTATCCGCCAAGAACGGCATGTCATATCATTGTATGATCTGAATAAGTGCATAAGCATAAGCATCTCACAAGCACGTAGTCTCATAAGCATAAGCAACTCATAAGTGTATTATCTTCCAAGTCTAAGATTCTCACAAGTACACGAGTCAAGGTGATGATATGATGTATATGCGCTCACGTTCTTCCGCACTCTGATTATGTTATTGGATATGTTTCTGACTAAGTGCATGTATATTATTATTGTTGGTTGGATTTTATATACACTGAGTACCTTTGTACTCAGCCGGACTTTGTCTTGGCAGGTTTAGAGCAGGAGTACACGGCGGAGCCGTGGGTTGAGGAAACATATGCAGAGGAAGGAGGTGAAGGTGAGCCTTCTGATGAGGGAGCCGGAGACTTGGGTGGCTACACCTCTTAGTTTTTATTTCATTTGATTGAGAGAGTTGTATTAGACTTGAGTAGATGTTGCTTAGTAGACTTTTATAGTTGTGTATCAGACTCTTTGGTTTTAGTGGATTGTATTTGTTGACTATAGACTCGTGCTATTTAGTTAGTTACAGTTGATATATCGAAAATTTTACTATCCTCATTTTTGGAGACTCGTGTTAGTGTGCCTTGCATGTCATGGATTTTAAGCAGGTTTAAGTAATATGGCGATCCCAAAGTCCTATTTTAGCCTTGTAGGATTTTGGGGTCGTTACATACAAACTACTAACTAACAGTGAATAATATCATGAACATGTATAAGCTTAGAGAATAACATTCGTGAAAGTAGTCACCAAAACCTTTTCTTAACAGTATTCGTGTGAAAACAAAACCAAGTAAATCTTGTCATGTGATAATCATGTTCTTGTGAGTTCTTGTGAATTCTTGCGAAAGTTAGGATTCCTTGTGAACTTGAGTATGCATGATTTTCTTGTGAACTTGCGAGCTTGTGAACTTGTGAGCTTGTGAGACATGACTACTTGTGAGTCCATGTATAGTGGGATTCCTTGTGAGCTTTGAAACGATCTTAGACATTGTCACTTACCAACCCATAGTTTGGACTTATCACTTGTGAGCTTGTGAGAATTCTTTTAATCAAAACCTTACTTATGAACTTTTGGAAATACCTTTTCTTGTGAGAAATCATCGGATCATGCGAGACTTATGAACTTCGTGCTAAACTTGTGAACATACGGTGTCGCGACCCAAAATACCCCCTAGGAGTTAGGGATAAACTGACTCGTGTCTGCCGTATCATACCTCCAGTATAATACATAAGGCACACGTGGAGACCTGTCAGAAACACAAACATATCTAGCGGAAGCGATAAAGAATGCACATCGGAATAAAATACTAAACATAGCGGAAGCAAAGTGATACTCCTATAACTCAGTTCAAGTATGAACCAACAACAGTATATACATGTGAGAAACCCAAAAGTGGAGTGGACAAACCCCACTCTCACATAACAAAATAACATCTTAAAGTTCTAAGTCTGCCGATCAACAAAAGTCGAAATCTCGACACCTATCTATAGGACCATCGTCCTAACCATTTATTGCTTTCCTACTTTAGTTTTTCTTGTATTCCATGTTTAACTACCAAAGCTTAATAAATCGTTGAACCAACTAATTACTTGTGCGTTGTTTGGCATGGCTCAAAATGTTGTTGGAACTTGATGCTACTTGTTTCAAATCGTTCAATAACATTTAGGCTTTCATGCATTTGGACAACACCCACTTTTACCATATTCACGCCATTCACAAAATAACCCCAACTTAATGTTAGAATACAGAGGTAGAAAAAGTTTTCAGCCTATTTCCTTTATGTTATCCAATCAGGCCCTTATATTATGCTTTTAATCATGGTAATTAAGATCAATGTTAGAAACAAAAGCATCTAACGGTGTAACTGTCACGCCCCAAAATTCCCCTTAGGAGTGAGACTTTTGCATGTGATTTACTTATCATACCATCCTGTTAGAAGCAATAAAGGCATACTAAAATCAGAACTCAAAATTTTCTTCAATAAATAACTTTTTATACCTCAATTAAACTTTAATTAAAATCCATAATCAACTAAATCTAATTAATAAAACGAACCATCCACCATGATTCTAAATCGTCAAACTAATCTAAACATAAAACCGTAATAAAGTCGATTACAATTTCCATGAAACTCAAATAAGTACTAATAAACCAAATTCAGTAATATGGCCAATGATCAAGATTCTGTTCCTCCTTGGGATGAACACCTACTGGATCTTCCTTTACGTACCTTTCCTTTTCCCACGGCCCTGGTGTACAAATGTCAAAACCAGAACCTCCCGACAATGAAATTATCGACTAAGTAACAAGTTACTCCGCGTATATAACAATTCATAGTAAACAATACCATAACATTAACATGCATACCTTGAACAGTTCTATTTCAGTTTACCTACATAAATCAGAGTGCGGAAAAACATATAGGTACATTATCTTATTTACTTTCTTAGTTTCTTTCTTTTCTTACTTTCCTTTCTTTTCTTACTTTTTTGTTTTATGAAAACATATCAACATGCATCGTATAATAAATTAAAATACCGCTTTACCTATTATGGAAATGGGATTACTATACGTTACTTACCAAGGTACCACCCTTCGTACATTATCCGGCATAGACGGCTTACTTAGCATATTATCCGGTGCGACGGCTTACTTTGACGTAATTATCGTCTTTTTTATGGTAGTTGGTCTATACAAAACTCATCATACATTAATGCTTTCATGTATCTTTCTTCACTTACTCACTTTGAGTTTGTCTTACTTGTGTTCTTAATAGACACGATGTGTTACTGTAGGTATTTGAAAGGAAACACACACTGTGCACACCACACACACACACCATGCAGACCACTCACACACCCAGGGGTAAAGCCAAGGGGGGCCATTGCCCCCCTAAAATTTTTGAATTCCTTTGTTATGTAGTAGTAAGCAGTGGGCCCAAAAAAAAATTTTCATTTAATTACTATAGTTGGCCCCCCAATCTTTTTTTCTGGAAGGCCCCCCAATCTTATTTTGTCTTATCCCCAATTATTTTTTTCATATATATAGTGGGCCCCAATTGTTGTGCATGTTTAGTGCCTAACTAAGTCTACTTGGCAAGTTGTAAACAAGACTCCTTGAAGTCCAGTTATGCCCTTGAGGTCGCCACATGTACCTATTGACACCCCTTAACTATGGTTAAAATTCACTCACTTTTAGGGTTCACCTACTTATCAGAAAAAAAAAATTTGAAAATTTTTTAACCTAGGAGTTAGTGAATTTTAACTAGGGTTCAAATTTTTTTTAAAACCAAGGATTGGTGGGTGAATCTTAACCATAGTTAAGGACTATCAATAGAGACACTTGGTAACCTTTAAGGGCATAACCAGGAAAAAAATTCTCAAAAAGAAAATTAGTACCCAAAAAAAACAAATTTCTTAGGGGCTACGCCCCGAAGCCCCAAGATCCATACTCTCAAGTCTCAAATATATTAATTTTTTTATACATGTATTTTGGCCCCCAAATAAAAAATTCCTGGCTCCACCCCTACACACACCCACTCACCGTCCATCGATTCAGTGCATCCCTAAATATGCAGCAACTACTACTAAATCGGCGGGCCCCTACTAGAAGAGATCCATTACTCAAAATCAAGTTGGGATAGTCTAATGTATTTTCTAAAAACTAAAGAGGTAATTTTGGAAGTTTATACACTTTATCACATGACATCAACAATTTTGTTAGTTGACTGACAGTCAACTGATGGAAAGGGGTGTAAGTGCCATTATTTTAATAAGTAAGGGTACCTAATGTATTTTCTAAAAACTGAGGGGGTCTATGTGTATTTTCGTCAAACCTCAGGGGGTGTAAATGTATTTTCTCCTTTTATTTTTTTTGGTCACAAAATAAGCATATGAGAACACTTCTAAAAAAGTGGGGAAGAAAGAAAGAAAGAAAGATTTGGGATCTGCAACTCGGGTTGAGGCTTAAGTGGCGTTTGGTAACACTAGTCTAAAAAGAAGTGCTTATTTGAAAATTATGCTTAGTTGAACTTTAGACTGTTAAGTTGAAGGTTAATTGCATGTCTACGTTTTAGAGATTTTAGGGGTAAAAACCACTACTATAGGGGAAGTGATAGAGGGTGTAAATGTATTTTAGGGACGTACTGAGGGTGTAAACCTCAGAGGGTAAACCTTAGGGGTAATTTTGGAAGTTTATACACTTTATCACATGACATCAGCAATTTTGTTAGTTGACTGACAGTCAACTGATGGATGGGGTGTAATGCCATTATTTTAAAAAGTAAGGGTACCTAATGTATTTTCTGAAAATTGAGGGGGTCTATGTGTATTTTTGTCAAACCTCAGGGGGTGTAAATGCATTTTCTCCTTGTAACATAGATTCATTGGTTGTCGCTGCCTAGAATCGCTTGCATTTCCTAAACAATAGTAGAAAGATTGGAAAGGTCAAGAGTTGATAAATATGCCACTATCAAATAATAAGCGCCTAAAAAGAAAATCCATGCAAAACGAAACTCCCTAGGAGTCAGATCCAAGTACAACCGTGCATCCCACCTGAAAAAACCAGACCATGTGTACATAGGTCTCCTCCAACAAAATCATATCTATCTTAAAAAAAAAAAAGACCTATTTAATAAAATAGTTACCAAGTTAGAGTTTCGGAATTATTCGTCTAGGGAAAATTTCTGAAAAAATCGACAAAATTCATAAATAAATCAGAAAAATGTCGAGCAAGATATGAAAAAATAGAAAATAAAATTACTAATTATGAAAACTATAACCAAATATATTTCATATAGTAGACATTTATTCAAAAAAATTTTTAAAAGATCATGAATAATTCATTTTTAATTCGCAAAATCCGTGACTTTTAAAATTGCTACATTTTTTCCCTAAAAGTCATGAATAATTTGTGAATTGTACATTATATTATTATTAGATTAAAAATATATTGTTCTTTCTCTCTCTATGTCCCATTTTGTTTTGGATTTAAATCCATACTCTCTCTCCCTCCACATAAGATTTTTCAATTCCTATTCTCTTACTTTCTCAATAGGCGTGTTGATTCGATGTTTGGTATGGTTTCATACAATTAAAACAATGGTTAATGGACATTTACACGTGTGGGCGATCTACCAAGGTGAATGATGATGTGGTTTTATCCATTTTCTCTATTAGTTTCTTCTGCTTTTTTTGTTACCGTTCTTTTTTCTCCGTCGCGAGTAGGAGAAGGAGAAGAAAAGGCTACTTCTGTTGGCTCAAAGAGTAACTTCTCGATCGCCAGAAGGAAAAGAAAAGCTTTTGTTAGCTCCATTGTTTCCTAAGATCTTGGGCATGAAGTCCCTTCAATATGTCTTACTATAGCTTCACCTTTGTCTTTCATCAGTTTTTGTTCATGGTTATTTTGAGAGATACATTGCTGGATAGATCAGATCCTTGGAATAACTTGTGTAATTCCTAGACTTGCTTACCTCATTTAGGTATCTTTCACTATATAGAAAGCAGCATGAATGCATTATAGCTTGGGGATAGATACATTACTTACACGCAGACTTCCTCTCTTGTGAAAAGCTTTTACAAATCACCTTAAAATCAAAAATGTAAAAATGTCATCTCATAAAAAAATGAACCTTTTACAAATCACCTTAAAGAAAAGCTTTTACAAATCTCCTTAAAATCAAAAAGGTAAAAATGTCATCTCATAAAAAATTTAACATCTGTTAACTAACTTTTAGAGGGAGGGGTAGATTCGCAAAAGTTTTAAAAGTTAGTGACGCATAATACAAAATCACAAAACAAGTATTTACAAATAGTTAAAAAGTAAAAAAAAAAAAACCCTACATATATTAATGTAACTTTTCATTATGTATGTTTAGATGAAATGGTTTCTATTAGTACCGCTAACTATAAGTTAGCGTGAATGGGACCCTCCAGAATCTCAATATGTCGCGTCCTCTAGTGATCCAACCCTTAGATGTCAAGGTAGGTCTCATGAGAGATGTGGCAAAAAACAAGCCGATTGATTCTAGACCGTTTGATTTGACCATTGTTTGTCAACATACTATGATTCACTAGACCCTACTTAAGTTATAGAAATGCCTGATTTTTCAACATCTAGTGGTTTTCTCAAGTACAATAAGTCTAATTTTTTGCCATGTACCTTCTAGTGGGTCTACCTTGATACGAATGATCGAATTCGAAAACAACTTGCCACATATACTTATATCCTTTTCTATCGGTTGTTCACTACCACTTATAGTGAGTGGCGTCCACTATACATATGAGCTGACACATTAGGCGTCGCTCGTTCTAGCCAGTGGTGTCCACGTATGCTATTTTTTAATCCGGCCGTTTGATGTCAAAGTAGACTCCTATCAAATGTTTTAGAACAATATTTGATTTAATGTTGGTAAATCATGAATTTTTATAACTTTAGTAGGTCCTAGTGAATTCTAAGAGATTAATGCTGACAAACTACAATTTAATCATATGGTCTAAAATCGTTTGATTGGCTTCCACCTGTCTCTCATAGGACCCACCTTAACATCCAATGGTCAGATCCCCAAACAACCTACCGCATGTCAAGATGGGGGACTAAGGAGAACTGTTTCTCCTTCTCTTCTTTGGCTTCTCATTGCTGTTTTGTCCATTTTTGGCAGTTGGGGTTGGCAGTTTGTGTTCTTTTCAAGTGCACAAGGAGACTTCTTACTCCCCGTGGTTTTCATGTCTTCCAAACAAGTCTTAAAAATATGTGAGCTTTTTAAGCAACTTGAAATATAATGTTCCTTGACTTTTTCTTTTATGGGAATTGCTTCATTGCATTAAAACCATGGAAATAAAATACATGAACATCTATTCCTTGAATTTGATCCTAAAAGCATAAGGAAACCTAAAATTACATTGTTTATTCAACAAGATATCTAATTAATAATAACTTTTTTTTATAGTTAACGAGGTATGAATGACTCCCGAAAAACCACTTATAGACAGGATAAGTGGATTACTCTTCGCCTTGTATGGATAAACTTCTCTACAGGAGTCATTCCGAAAATAAAAACAACGTTTGGTTTGCACGCAGGAAAATTTCTCTTTTTAAAAATAAGGAGTTAAAATTTATATTTGGTTTGCAATCGTGAGAAGCCATTTTTCTTTGTAATTCCCTTTCGACTTTTGTTCATAAACCCCCTTGTCCGTTCCGTCAACTTCCCACGAAAGTTGAATACCGACTTCCCAAGAAAGTCAACCTACTATATGCTTTCTATGAAAGTCAATTTTTTCGAATTTAGTCGATTTTTGACTTAGGTTGAAAGTCAAAAACCAAACGTCATTGTAACCAACTTCTTCCTTCTAAGGACTCAAAACTCGGTAGAAGTCTATCCAAACAACACCTATGAATAGATGAATGATGAGATATGCAAAGACGGAATACCAATAAAAAATAACCTCCCAACATTAGCACATGAAGGCCTAAATTCTTATCACCATCTAAACAGGATCTAGCGATGATGGGATTCACGCACTCTGAGCATCCCTAACTTGATCTCAAATTAACAGGAGAGAAGGAAAAAGATGTCATTGTTAGTCAAAATTACTATGGCAAAGAGATCTATGGGCCCATGCATTTGTGGAGACTTATAAAGTCCAGCATTTGCAAGTTTTGTTTGTAGACAATATGCATTTTCTTTTGAGAACTAGATGTACTAATGCTTTTCATCTATTGGGTTGAAATTCCCATAAGACTTTAAATGTAGGAAAATGAATGATTTCAAATCACATAAAAAATTGTAAGACTTGAAATCTCATGATGGTAAGAATTAATCTTTGTTAAATACCTTGATAAAGTGACTCAAATTTCCTACCAACTACTACGACAAAGTGTAAAGTGTCAAACCTTTACAAATCTCGAGAAAAGAATGGACCCTAAAGTGTGTCAGGTGGAATTTGCAAATAGTACAATAAATTTACTGATCAGCGATAAACGATTTATGTCTCTAAAAATCCATTTACCATCGCTAATGAAAATTTTGTTTGTCATTGTTTCATTGATGATGCGACTGTGGGTAATGGGTTTTAGAGAGTAATAATTTTTCGTCGCTAATTAGTGACGCTAATGGGTTAGTTTCAGTCACTTAAAAATGAGAATTTGTGTTTATTTCTAAAAAATGTATTAAATGTCGAAATATGCATCAAAGACGGAACTATTCCACCACAATTGATCTTTTAACATTAGAGATGAAAATAAATCCGTCGTTACACGTAAATTTATTTTAAAAAATATGTATTGAATCTCGAAAAATGCATTAGAGATGGAAAGTCAGTGACAAATTTATTTCCGTCTTTATAAGTATGTATTAGAGACAGAAAGTTAGTGACAGATTTATTTATGTCTCTGTATCTACGTATTAGATACATAAATAAATCAGTCTCTAAATTTTTGTCGCTAATCGGTGGATTTCTTGTAATGTGAGTGAAGACCTGACTTTTAAATATAACTTGAGTTTGCTGAGTAAATATGACTTTCAAATGTATTGGAGCAATCAAAGCCAATCACTTTTCTATTAAACAACCAAATAGTTTGTTTCTAAGTACGGGTTTACCTGGACTTACTTGGTGTGGCGGGTTGTGAGCTCACGTCACACCCTCTGGGATTAGTCCTGACCCAAAGGGTTGTGGACACCCCGAGTTCCAAAAGAAAAAAATCTAAAGCTTTTTGCAATAAAACAAGTTTTATACAATATATGAAACTTCAATCAAGAATGTTATAAATAAATGCACACCTCCTGATTGTTTCAGTGGTAGGATCCTATTCCCCCATAGGAAATGGATTTGGTTTCGAGTCCCTCCACCAATTTACTAACCTACCAGCAATTAAAAATAAGAAATAAACATGTCAAGATGTAGCTATCAGTCTACCACCCAAACAGGATTCTATCCATTTTACTGCAATCCCTGCACCAAAGCAGCATTTGACAAGGAAGTGTAACATGATCGTTCTTACTACTAAGTCATTGTTTGACAACATTTTGAGAGAATTTAATGGAGCTGAAATAATAAGTTTTTTTTCATGATACAATTGTGTAATGGATAAAATTCATAAAATACCTAAGTGTTGTAAAGACAAGCATATCTTCGTTGTTATGATAACGGTTGAGAGACACGTATTCTTCTGAGTACGTACTCGTTGTTGTCAAGACAATTTACTCGTTGTCCTCAAGATAACGGACTCGTTATCCTCCACATAATGAACCTGTGCTTTAGTCAACAACGAGACCGACTCACAGGACGAAATAATCAGGAGGCGATCACTTGACTCTGTTGTTAGGTGAAAAGCATTGTCTTGGCATTTAATGCTAGTCACCTTAGCCTCCTTTCGACTTCAAACCGACTCAACTAATAGTAGGCTCACATGTGTGACACATAAGACTGAAGATCTGTCTGATATATTTGGTGATGAGTGTAAAGCAAGTGGCATGGTCATCCATGGCCATCTATGGGCATACAAGCTAAACCTACAAATACCCCAAGAGACCCAGTGCATAAGGATCGATCAATATCACAAAATTTTGTATCTTTCACTCATATTACTTCAATCTTTACTTACTATATACCTTCTTCTTCATATCCTAACTTAAGCATCGGAGTGTGTTACAGGGTGTACACCCTTCTCTCTTACCTCATCAGTAACCAAAGCTTAGCTATTTACCTTCTACCAGTAAACCAAACTTTGAAAGAGCAGGTGACATGTGGACACCCAGGAAAATTCCCACACAAAAATTGTCATTGTCTGTGGGAATCTCTTAAACGAACCTCCCTCTTTTGCTCATTAGTCACTATGACTGATCAAACCCCTGCATCCAGAGTTGAGGATCAAACCCCTCAAGCCACCCCTTTTGTTCCAACCTTAGTGCAGATTCCTAGGCTGGAAGTAAGGGAACCTTTTTGTCTATCCGAAGGAATTATTTCTCTAACCAGCCAGATCTTGTTGCTATTGCAACAACAACAGGCCACTCTAAACCATCTAACCGACTTGCAGCAATCATTCACGACAAGGTTGGACGCTTACGAGCATGGTATGCTTGAGACAGATGCTGAGCTCCTCCCCAGGCACCCAGTTCAACTGCAGCCCCCATCTTCTCCCCCAAGAGTAGCAGTAGCACGGCTAGCATCTCCGCCATTGCAAGAGAATTGTGATACCAGATTCATGCTCATTTCTCCTCCTGCTGAAGCTGCCAAGCTCCGTTCTCCTCCTGTCTAGCAAGCTCATGGGGGACAACGGGATCATGCCCGTGTGGAACCACGAGACCTGGAGAACGTTCGTGCTAATCAACGAGATTCTTTTGCCCACGCCGAGCTATGAGAAGAACGAGTTCATGGTGACCCCATAGTCCCTAGTACCCCCGTGAGGAGCCACGGATTCATGATGCGTAGGAGCCGAATACTCAAACACATTATGGGGATCAGAAGACATGGATGACTCCCAAAGATGTGGAAGCCATGATCTGTGCCCATGTCAAAGGCACAGGTAGTAGCTCTTCTGATCAGTTTGCTCAGACAGTAAAGGATGATGTTGGAACCTCCCCCTTTTTGGATGTGATCAACCAGTCATACACTCCTTCGAGGTTCATGTAGAACCCCGAATTTTCATTTCACTAAGTAGTGAATAGTATGTGAATAGTGCCTAAGTGTGGTTTTATACACTAATGGGCTTTATATTCGATATACGTGTTTGGATTTATGGTGTGCAAGTTTTAATAGGTCCACATATCCTTAAGGACTGTGTTTAAAGCATAAAGGAGTGTTAGAATTGGATTGGTGAAGATTCAAGTAGTGAAAACAGGGTTTTGCAGAAAACAGGGGATCACCGACTGCTCGGTGTTATCCTCCGATCGCGGTCCTCTACCGATCGCTCGGTAGCTATCGACTAGTTAACTTTTTTGTATGGGGAAAAATTCCAGAGAGGGTGTCTTTAACCGATCTCTCGGTTGAAACCACTGATCGATCTGTCAGCCACCGATCACTCGGTCTGTACCACCGATCGATCGGTTATACGCAGATTTTCTTCATTAAGGGTGTTTAAGACTTTAGTCATCTCCCTTGCCTCTATAAAGGCTTGTTCGTGCCTTAGGGTTTCAGGAACCCTTAGTGTATCTACATAGCGTATATTAAGAAGAACAACACTTAGTAACTTAGTAGTATTGCAACATTAGTAGTAGAATGTATCTACCTTGGTGAAATCGAAGACTTTGATTCCCAAAGGCTTGAACAAGCAAGAACCTTGAATTCTTGGTAGAGAAACACCAAAGGAATGGAAGGACTTGATCTTCCTTCAAGCTTGAACAACCACCTAGCTCTTCTCCTTCTTCTCTCAAAATCCTTCAAAAGCAATGCACTAAAGGGTTCCTGAAACCCTAAGGCACGAACAAGCCTTTATAAAGGCAAGGGGTGATGGCTAAAGTCTTAAACACCCTTAATGAAGAAAATCTGCGTATAACCGAACGATCGGTGGTACAGACCGAGCGATCGGTGGTTTACCGGTCGATCGGTGGTTTCAACTAAGAGGTCGGTTAAAAACACCCTCTCTGGAATTTTTCCCCATAAAAAAAAGTTAACCAGTCGATAGCTACCAAGCCATCAGTAGAGGACCGGTCGATCGGAGGAACCGTAAGGCACAAACAAGCCTTTATATAGGTAAGGGGTGATGGCTAAAGTCTTAAAAAACCCTTAATGAAGAAAATCTGGGTATAACCGATTGATCGGTGGTATAGACCGAGCGATCGGTGGCTTACCGGTCGATCAGTGGTTTCAACCGAGAGATCGGTTAAAAACACCCTTTCTGGAATTTTTCCCCATACAAAAAAGTTAACCAGTCGATAGCTACAGAGCGACCGGTCAAGTCTTTGATTTCACCAAGGTAGATACACTCTACTACCAATATTACAATACTACTAGGTTACTAAACGTTGTTCTTCTTCATAGACGCTATGTATGTATCTTGATGTGTATGGTGTGAAAGGATGTTGCTTTATACTTGGATGTAAGTTATTATTATGATGCACTCTAAGTGTTTGATGAAATGTTTCTAAGAGTTTTTGGGTGTCAAAAATATGCTAGTACTCTTGTATGTTCATATACTCGCATGTCTCGCATGAACTGAAGTTTTCCATGGATTTCTCAAGATTACGACAAAGGGTTTTTCAAATAATGACTTATAAGGAATGATTCTAAGCAACTCTATGATTTGTCTAAGATTGATTCACAAGCTCTAAGCATCATGATACACACTCACAAGAACTCCATGATATCTCTAAGATCGTCTCGCAAGCTCTAAGGATCATAAATGCTCTAAGATCTCTATGGTATTGGCTCTATGATTTTGCTCTATGCTCTATGTCTCTATGGATCATAATTGACTCTAAGTAACTCCATGAACTCACAAGAACTCACAAGGCTATGATTATCGCATGACTCACACGGAAATTGGTTTTGGTTTCGGATTTTGAATTTCATCACATATGCAATACATGGTTTCTACGCTTGATATGCTTCAAGGATTTCAGTCTCCATGCTTTGTATACTCTATGCTATATTGTTTTATTGTTATTAGTTTGTATACGCTGAGTATTCCACGCTCAGTCGATATTTTTTTTCATCGGCAGGTGCTCGAACTCCGTTTGATTTATGTGGCACGGAACCATGGGTAGAGGAAGAGTATTTCGACCCAGAGCCTTCCATGGACCACTACCAGGACGATGGTTCCGTAGATAGGTATCGAGATTTCGATTTCTGTTGATCGATTTAGGAAGATACTCTATGTTATGTTAAGTGAGAGTGGGACTTGTCCACTCCACCTTTTGGAACCTCACTTATGTATATTTTGGTTGGTTCCTACTTGGGTCAAGTTATAGGAGTATTTGCTTTACCTCCGCTGTGTTTAGTGCTTTCATTTCCACTGTGCATTGTATATCGTTTCCTCTATGTATGCTCAGGTACTCTGACAGGTTCCATGTGTGCCTTATGTATCATATTGGAGGTATGATACGGCGGTCACGAGTCAAGGTATCCCTAACTCCTAGGGGGTATTTTGGGTCGCGACAGACTTGGTATCAGAGCTAAGGCATTAGGTCACATAGGCTAGTGCCTTTTGAGTTGGAACTAGACTTGTTCTGCTCTAGGGATCGGTTTCTCTTGGACTAAGCGGAAGTAAGTTCTCTGAGTTGAACGTAGAACACAGATGAACTTGTTGAGTTAGGCTTGTTACCATGACATGACCGGTATCGAGCAGAATCCTTTGGTTGGTCTAGGATCCTATTCTAGGTCCTAGTTAGACTATGTCCTTAGTTCTATAAGGGAAACAAGTGTCTGTCTTAGATACACTAGAATACTCTAAGTTATATATATATATTGTGTGAGGTGGTATCCAAGTTAGACTCATGTTTTGCCAATTGATCTCAGGATTTGACATCATAAGACGACGCATTCGGGGTCCTGGTTACCATACTCGAAGGTCCGAGGGCGAGGTTCCAAGAGAAGAGGAGCTGCTTTACTTTACGAATGCTATGGATTCCATAGCTGAAACATTGGCTTTGTTGGCAGCCAGTCCTACTCCTACACCACCGACTACTCTTGTGCCTACACTGGTGTATCACACCATGGGACTCGAAGCTTTTCGGAGACTACGGCCTCCGACCTTTTATGGTACTCTGGACCCAATGGTGGCAGAGTCTTGGATTATGCAGTTGGAGAAGACCTTTCGGGCTCTCCGATGCACTGAGGAACAAAGAGTTGAATGGGCTTCCTTCGTGATGGAAGGTGAAGCCGAACATTGGTGGCGAGCTGCCCAAAGGCAGAGAGATGTTGCTAAGGCAGGTGAACCTTGGACATGGGCAGAGTTCCGAGAAACTTTTCGTGAGCAGTACTTTCCCAGGTTCATTCGGGAATAGAAAGCTAGGGAGTTTATGCTTTTGGAGCAAGGAACGATGAGCGTAGCCGAGTATGAGGCTAAGTTCACCAAGTTGTCGAGGTTTGCTCCGCACTTGGTTGCTACTGAAGACCTACGGGTCAAGAAGTTTGAGATGGGTTTAAAGGCTTTCATCCTAGATCGGGTGTCCATTCTCCAAGTGGAGTCTTGGAGGGAGATAGTAGGGAAGGCGAAGATCGCCGAGAAGAATGCGGAAGATCTTATGAGGAAGAGAGACAGTGGCTTCGGGAAAAGCATATCTTGGAGTCAATCGAGTAGTTCTTCACAA
Source organism: Tetracentron sinense (assembly GCA_015143295.1). NCBI lineage: Eukaryota > Viridiplantae > Streptophyta > Magnoliopsida > Trochodendrales > Trochodendraceae > Tetracentron > Tetracentron sinense. The sequence continues at coordinate 12,691,475 of CM026567.1, read as the reverse complement.
TCCGAGAAGAGGACTAGGACTGCACCTTACCAGTTCTCCCAGCCGATGTCGGTTCAGAGGTCTCCTTTCGTGCCTCAGGTACCACGTCCTATGGCATCAAAGGCTACGAGGTTTACTCCTTCGGCTCCCTCCACATCGCAGGCTTTTGAGGAATGCGCCGTATGTGGTCATCGGCACAAGTCAGGGGATTGTCGAAGATGGGCCACGTAATTCGGGATTGCTCGCATAAGCAGTCATAGTCTGGACCACCGGGAGTTTGGCCTCCAGGCAGGCAGACCTCATTGCAGGGGTCTTCATCTCAGGCCTCTAGATCCTTGCCGCCCACCCAGCAGCCTCGTCAGGCTAACCAGGGCAGGGTCTTTGCTAACCAAAGCATCTGACGATGTTTTGTAAGGTACATGCAATTAAGATCGTCAAAGTTCTAGAGTTGCCATAATGTATTGTATATATGTATCCTATGTGATGTTTTACGATGCTTGCAACTATATGTATAATTATGTTATAACTTGGGTAGTTAAAATTCTCAGGTTCGTTGCTAGTGAATGAGTGTCTAGCAAGAGTGTTGATCGATATGGGAACCACTCATTCGTTCGTCTCACCTAGTTTTGCCGAAGGCTTTACGTCCGAGCTGAGTAAGCTAGCTCGGAAGTTGTCCATTTCAACTCCATTGGGTAAGTCTATTGAGACAGACAAAGTGTATCTGAGCAGTGTTGTGCAAGTTATGCAGCACGAGTTGCCAGTTGAGTTGATCATTCTGGGATTTCAGGATTGGGATTTCGATGTTATCCTAGGTATGGATTGGCTCTCAGCTCACCATGGGCACGTGGTGTGTTTCGAGAAGGTGGTGAACTTTAAACCCGCTGAGTTAAAGCCGTTTCATTTCAAGGGACTTCAGAGGAGAGACATTGCTCGCTTTGCAGCTCTCAGTCTCTAGAATGTGGAAGTACGAGACTCCACATCCATTCCTGTTGTATGTGAGTACATGGATGTTTTTTCGGAGATCTTACCGAGATTGCCTACTGATCGGGCAATTGAGTTGGCTCCAAGCACGACGCTGATTTCTTGGGCTCCGTATAGGATGGCCCCTATTGAGCTTAAGGAGTTAAAGGAGCAGTTGGAAGAATTGCAAGGCCTTGGTTTCATCTAGCCTAGTGTCTCACCTTGGGGAGCTCCAGTGCTCTTCGTAAAGAGAAAGGATGGGTCGATGCATATGTGCATTGACTACAGGCAATTGAACAAAGTCACGATCAAGAATTGTTATCCATTGCCTCGGATAGGCAACTTGTTTGATCAGTTAAAAGGTGCGAAGTTCTTTTCCAAGATTGACCTTCGATCTAGTTATCATCAGCTGAAGATCAAGAAGGAAGACACTTCGGAGACGGCGTTCAGAACTCGATACGGCCATTATGAGTTTTTGGTCATGTCTTTCAGGCTGACTAACGCGCCAGCAGCATTTATGGATCTGATGAATCGGATGTTCAGATCGTCTCTCGATCAGTGTGTGATCATGTTTGTAGATGATATCCTTGTGTACTCACAATCACAGGATGATGACACGAGAGATCTCCGCCTTGTATTGCAGACTCTTCGAGAGCTTAGGCTTTACGCTAAGTTGAGTAAGTGCGAATTCTAGCTAGACAAGGTGTCTTTTCTTGGACATGTGATGTCTGCTAAAGGTATCTCAGTTGATCCCATAAAGATTGATTCAATGATGAATTGGGAAAGGCCGAAGAGTGTCACCGAGATTCGCAGTTTTCTCGGCCTGGCAGGATACTACAGGAGGTTCGTGGGGGGATTTTCAAGTTTAGCAGCTCCGCTTACCTACCTCACGAGAAAGAACACTAAGTTCACTTTGAGCGATAAGTGTGAGGCAAGTTTCTTGGAGTTAAAAAAGAGGCTTACCACAGCCCCTGTTCCCACGGTTCCATCCGGAAGCAGTGGCTTTGAAGTCTATAGTGATGCTTCACTAGTTGGACTTGGATGTGTTTTGATGCAGCATAAACAGGTGGTTGTCTATGCTTCCCGCCAGTTAAAGGAGCATGAGCAAAACTACCCCACACACGACTTGGAGCTTGCAGCAGTCGTCTTTACGCTGAAAATTTGGCATCACTACCTATATGGGGAAGAGTTCGTGGTATTCACAGACCACAAGAGCTTGAAGTATCTCTTCTTGCAGAAAGAATTGAATATGAGGCAGCGTCGATGGATGGAATTTATGAAGGACTACAACTGTTCTATCCAGTACCATCCGGGTAAGGCTAATGTGGTAGCCGATGCTCTTAGTGGGAATCCCTACGGGGTTATGGCTCACTTGAGAGTACAAGAGTGGAAGTTGTTGCATGATATGTGCCATCTAGACACTACTCTCCGGCATGTCACCTATGGTCCAGTGATGTCCAACATCGCAGTTAGGCCGCATATTTTGAGCCGGATCAAGGAGTTGCAGAATTCAGATGTAGAGTTGCTTTCTTACTGGGACAAGTCGGTTAGTAATGGTAGTCAGGAGTTCGCTTTGAACGGTGATGGTGCTATCAAATTCAAAGGCAGGTTGTGTGTTGTCGCCAACATAGTGTTGAGGGGAGAGAATTTGGATTAGGCTCACCGATCCAAGTACACGGTACATCCGGGAGGTACCAAGATGTATCAGAATCTCAAGAGGCACTACTGGTGGAGAAATAAGAAGAGGGAAGTCGCTGAGTATGTTTCTAGATGTTTGGTGTGCCAGTAGGTGAAGGCCGAGCATCAAAGGCCAGCAGGACTTCTAAAGTCCCTCCCTATTCTGGAATGGAAGTGGGAGAACATTTCGATGGATTTCATCGTGGGTTTGGTGCGAACGGCGAAGGGCTCCGATGCTATTTGGGTGATTGTAGACAGATTGACTAGGTTTGCACATTTCCTTCCGTATCAGACTAATTTCAATTCAAATCAGTTAGTAGCCTTTTATGTCAAGGAGGTGGTTCGGTTGCACGGTGTGGCAGATTCCATAGTTGAACCTTTGGCTTTGTTGGCAGCAAGACCTACTCCTACACCACCGGCTACTCCTGTGCCTACACCGGTTCATCACACCGTGGGACTCGAAGCTTTCCAAAGACTACGACCTCTGACCTTTTATGGTACTCTGGACCCAATGGTGGCAGAGTCTTGGATTATGCAGTTGGAGAAGACCTTTTGGGCTCTCTAATGCACTGAGGAACTAAGAGTTGAATGGGCTTCCTTCGTGATGGAAGGTGAAGCCGAACATTGGTGGCGAGCTGCCCAAAGGTAGAGAGATGTTGCTAAGGCAGGTGAACCTTGGACATGGGCAGAGTTCCTAGAAACTTTTTGTGAGCAGTACTTTCCCAGGTTCATTCGGGAACAGAAGGCGAGGGATTTTATGCTTTTGGAGCAAGGAACGATGAGCGTAGCCGAGTACGAGGCTAAGTTCACCGAGTTGTTGAGGTTTGCTCCGCACTTGGTTTCTACTGAAGACCTACGGGTCAGGAAGTTTGAGATGGGTTTGAAGGCTTTCATCTGAGATCGGGTGTCCATTCTCCAAGTGGAGTCTTAGAGGGAGATAGTAGGGAAGGGGAAGATCGCCGAGAAGAATGCGAAAGATTTTATGAGGAGGAGAGACAGTGGCTTCAGGAAATTCATGTCTCGGGGTCAATCGAGAAGTTCTTCACAGTCCAAGAAGAGGACTAGGACTGCACCTTACCAGTTCTCCCAGCCGATGTCGGCTCAGAGGTCTCCTTTCATGCTTCAGGCACCGCGTCCTACGACATCACAAGGTACGAGGGTTACGCCTTCGGCTCCCTCCACATCGTAGGCTTTTGAGGAATGCGCTGTATGTGGTCATCGGCACAAGTCAGGGGATTGCCGAAGATTGTCAGGTGGATGCTTCCACTGTGGCGAGATGGGCCACGTAATTCAGGATTGTCCACATAAGCAGTCACAGTCTGGACCACCGGGAGTTCGGCCTCCAGGCAGGCAGACTTCATTACAGGGGTCTTCAACTCAGGCCTCAAGATCCTTGCTGCCCACCCAGCAGCCTCGTCAGGCTAACTAGGGCAGGGTCTTTGCCATGACTGATAGAGACGCATAGGCATTTGACAATGTTGTGTAAGGTACGCGCAATTAAGATTGTCAAAGTTCGAGAGTTGCCATGATGTATTATATATATGTATCCTATATGATGTTTTGCGATGCTTGCAACTATATATATAATTATGTTATAACTTGGGTAGTTAAAATTCTCAGGTTCGTTGTTAGTGAATGAGTGTCTAGCAAGAGTGTTGATCGACACGGGATCCACTCATTCGTTCGTCTCACCTAGTTTTGCTGAAGGCTTGACGTTCGAGCTGAGTAAGCTACCTCGGGAGTTGTCCATTTCAACTCCATTGGGCAAGTCTATTGAGACAGACAAAGTGTATCTGAGCAGTGTTGTGCAAGTTATGCAGCACGAGTTGCCAGTTGAGTTGATCATTCTGGGATTTCAGGATTGGGATTTCGATGTTATCCTAGGTATGGATTTGCTCTCAGCTCACCATGGGCACGTGGCGTGTTTTGAGAAGGTGGTGAACTTTAAACCCGCTGGGTTAAAGCCGTTTCATTTTAGGGGACTTCAGAGGAGAGACATTGCTCGCTTTGTAGCTCTCAGTCTCGAGAACGTGGAAGTACGAGACTCCACGTCCATTCCCATTGTATGTGAGTACATGGATGTTTTTCCAGAGATCTTACCGGGATTGCCTCCTGATCAGGCAATTGAGTTTCGCGATTGAGTTAGCTCCAGGCACGGCGCCGATTTCTAGGGCTCCGTATAGGATGACCCTTATTGAGCTTAAGGAGTTAAAGGAGCAGTTGGAAGAATTGGAAACCTTGGTTTCATCCAGCCTAGTGTCTCACCTTGGGGAGCTCCAGTGCTCTTCATAAAGAAAAAGGATGGGTCGATGAGTATGTGCATTGACTACAGGCAATTGAACAAAGTCACGATCAAGAATCGTTATCCATTACCTCGGATAGACAACTTATTTGATCAGTTGAAAGGTGCGAAGTACTTTTCCAAGATTGACCTCCGATCTGGTTATCATCAGCTGAAGATCAAGAAGGAAGACATTCCGAAGACGGCGTTCAGAACTCGATACGACCATTACGAGTTTTTGGTCATGTCTTTTGGGCTGACTAACGCTCCAGTAGCATTTATGGATCTGATGAATCCGGTGTTCAGATCGTCTCTTGATCAGTGTGTGATCGTGTTTGTAGATGATATCCTTGTGTACTCACAGTCACAGGATGATGACACGAGAGATCTCCGCCTTGTATTGCAGACTCTTCGAGAGCATGGGCTTTATGCTAAGTTGAGTAAGTGCGAATTCTGGCTAGACAAGGTGTCTTTTCTTGGACATGTGGTGTCTGCTGAAGGTAACTCAGTTGATCCCGCAAAGATTGAGTTAATGATGAATTGAGAAAGGCCGAAGAATGTCACCGAGATTCACAGTTTTCTCCGCCTAGCAGGATAATACAGGAGGTTCGTGGAGGGATTTTCAAGTTTAGCAGCTCCGCTTACCTACCTCACGAGAAAGAACACTAAGTTCACTTGGAGCGACAAGTGCGAGGCAAGTTTCTTGGAGTTAAAGAAGAGGCTTACCACAGCCCCTGGTCTCACGGTTTCATCCGGAAGCGGCGGCTTCGAAGTCTATAGTGATGCTTCACTAGTTGGACTTGGATGTGTTTTGATACAGCATAAGCAGGTGGTTGCCTATGCTTCCCGCCAGTTAAAAGAGCATAAGCAAAACTACCCCACACACAACTTGGAGCTTGTAGCAGTCGTCTTCGCGCTAAAAATTTGGCGTCACTACCTATATGGGGAAGAGTTCATGGTATTCACGGACCACAAGAGCTTGAAGTGTCTCTTCTTGTAGAAAGAATTGAATATGAGGCAGCATCGATGGATGGAATTTATGAAGTACTACGACTGTTCTATCCAGTACCATCCAGGTAAGGCTAATGTGGTAGCCGATGCTCTTAGTAGGAAGCCCTACGGGGTTATGGCTCACTTGAGAGTACAAGAGTGGAAGTTGTTGCATGATATGTGCAATCTAGACACTACTCTCCGGCATGTCACCTACGGTCCGGTGATGTCCAAGATCGTGGTTAGGCCACATATTTTGAGCCGGATCAAGGAGTTGCAGAATTTAGATGTAGTGTTGCTTGCTTTCCAGGACAAGTCGGTTAATAGTGGTAGTCAGGAGTTCGCTTTGAATGGTGATGGTGCTATCACATTCAAAGGTAGATTATGTGTTCTTGCCGACACAATGTTGAGGAGAGAGATTTTGGATGAGGCTCACCGATTTAAGTACACGGTACATCCGGGAGGTACCAAGATGTATCAGAATCTCAAGAGGCACTACTGGTGGCGAAATATAAAGAGGGAAGTCGCCGAGTATGTTTCTAGATGTTTGGTGTGCCAGCAGGTGAAGGCCGAGCATCAAAGGCCGACAGGTCTTCTAAAGTCTCTCCCTATTCCAGAATGGAAGTGAGAGAACATCTCGATAGATTTCATCGTGGGTTTGGTGCAAATGGCGAAGGGCTCCGATGCTATTTGGGTGATTGTAGATAGATTGACTAAGTCTACACATGTCCTTCCGTATCAGACTACTTTCAATTCAAATCAGTTAGTAGCCTTGTATGTCAAGGAGGTGGTTCAATTGCACGGTGTGCCGGTTTCCATTGTGTCTTATCGAGATTCTAGGTTCGCTTCCAGATTCTGGAAAACTTTTCAGAATGCTATGGGATCTCATTTAGATTTCAACACCGCCTTTCATCCTCAAACCGATGGACAGACTGAACGGGTGAATCAGGTTGTGGAAGATATGCTCCGCGCTTGTATGCTAGACTTTCAGGGCAGTTGGAAGAAACACTTGCCGTTGGTTGAGTTTGCCTACAACAACAGTTATCAGGCAAGCATCCAAATGGTGCCTTTTGAAGCTCTGTATGGTCAGAGTTGTAGTTCACCGCTATATTGGGATGAGGTTGGTGAGAGAAAGGTCCTTGGTCCTGAATTGATTGAGCGGACCGTAGAAATGATCAAGGTGATCAGGGAGCGACTGAAAAATGCTCAGGATAGGCAGAAGAGCTACGCAGATACTCGCTTAAGAGATTTGGAATTCCAAGTTGGGGATCGGGTCTTTGTGAAGATTTCGCCGAGTTGGGGAATCATGCGATTCGGGAAGAAAGGAAAGCTCAGCCCCAGTACGTAGGGCCATTTGAGATTATCACGAGGGTTGGTGAGGTTGCTTACAAGGTAGCACTACCGCCTCATATGGCAACTGTTCATAATGTATTTCATGATTCTATGCTTAGGAAATACATTCCGGATCCGTCACACGTCATTGCTCTTAATCCTGTGGAGATTAGAGAGGATCTCACTTTGGTTGAGCAACCAGTTCAGATCTTGGATCGTCGTGATCAAGTCTTGGGCAACAAGACTATCCATTTAGTCCTTGTGAAATGGCAACATCATTCCAAGGAAGAAGCTACGTGGGAGCGAGAAGCTGAAGTGAAGGAAAAGTACCCTCACTTGCTTGAGTAGTTTTCCTTGTTGATTTTGTATGTATTTTGTTCTTGTCATGTTTTGGGTGTCGTTCTAATTTCGAGGACGAAATTCTTGTAAGGAGAGAGGGATGTAGAACCCCGAATTTTCATTTCACTAAGTAGTGAATAGTATGTGAATGTGCCCAAGTGTAGTTTTATGCACTAATGGAATTTATATTCGATATACATGTTTGGATTTATGGCGTGCAAGTTTTAATAGGTCCACATATCCTTAAGGACTGTGTTTAAAGCATAAAGGAGTGTTAGAATTGGATTGAGAAAGATTCAAGTAGTGAAAATAGGGTTTTACAGAAAACAGGGGATCACCGATCGCTCGGTAGCTATCGACTGGTTAACTTTTTTGTATGGGAAAAAATTCCAGAGGGTGTTTTTAACCGATCTCTCGGTTGAAACCACCAATCGACTGGTAAGCCACCGATCGCTCGGTCTGTGCCACCGATCAATCGGTTATACGCTGATTTTCTTCATTAAGGGTGTTTAAGACTTTAGCCATCACCCCTTGCCTATATAAAGGCTTGTTCGTGCCTTAGGGTTTCAGGAACCCTTAGTGTATTCTTTTGAAGGATTTTGAGAGAAGAAGAAGAAGAAGAGCTAGGTAGTTGTTCAAGCTTGAAGGAAGATCAAGTCCTTCCATTCCTTTAGTGTTTCTCTACCAAGAACTCAAGGTTCTTGCTTGTTCAAGCCTTTGGGAATCAAAGTCTTTGATTTCACCAAGGTAGATACACTCTACTACCAATATTGCAATACTACTAAGTTACTAAACGTTGTTCTTCTTAATATACGCTATGTATGTATCTTGATGTGTATGGTGTGAAAGCATGTTGCTTTATACTTGGATGTAAGTTATTATTATGATGCACTCTAAGTGTTTGGTGAAATGTTTCTAAGAGTTTTTGGGTGTCAAAAATATGCTAGTACTCTTGTATGTTCATATACTCGCATGTCTCGCATGAACCGAAGTTTTCCATGGATTTCTCAAGATTACAACAAAGGGTTTTTCAAATAATGACTTATAAGGAATGATTCTAAGCAACTCTATGATTTGTCTAAAATCGGTTCACAAGCTCTAAGGATCATGATACACACTCACAAGAACTCCATGATATCTCTAAGATCGTCTTACAAGCTCTAAGGATCATAAATGCTCTAAGATCTCTATGGTATTGGCTCTATGGTTTTGCCCTATACTCTATGTCTCTATGGATCATAATTGACTCTAAGTAACTCCATGAACTCACAAGGCTATGATTATTGCATGACTCACACGGAAATTGGTTTTGGTTTCGGATTTCGAATTTCATCACATATGCAATACATGGTTTCTACGCTTGATATGCTTTAACGATTTCAGTCTCCATTCTTCGTATGCTCTATGCTATATTGCTTTATTGTTATTAGTTTGTATACACTGAGTATTCCACGCTCAGCCGATATTTGTTATCATCGGCAGGTGCTCGAACTCCGTTTGATTTATGTGGCACGGAACCATGGGTAGAGGAAGAGTACTTCGACCCAGAGCCTTCCATGGACCACTACCAGGACGATGGTTCCGTAGATAGGTGTCGAGACTTTGATTTCTGTTGATCGATTTAGGAAGATACTCTATGTGTTGTTAAGTGAGAGTGGAACTTGTCCACTCCCCCTTTTGGATCCTCACTTATGTATATTTTGGTTGGTTCCTACTTGGGCCAAGTTATAGGAGTATTTGCTTTACTTCCGTTGAGTTTAGTGCTTTCATTCCCGTTGTACATTGTATATCTATTCCGCTATGTATGTTCAGGTACTCTGACAGGTTCCATGTGTGCCTTATGTATCATATCGGAGGTATGATACGGCGGTCACGAGTCAAGGTATCCCTAACTCCTAGGGGGTATTTTGGGTCGCGACAGTTCATGACACCGATCTTCAGCATGTTCAATGGCAAGACGGACCCCGTGGACCACCTGTTCGACTTCAAGCATATTATGGATCTTCACAATCCTGATGATAATCTTCTCTGCAAAGCTTTCCCGAATAGTTTGTCAAGGACAGTGGCTAGGTGGTTCCGTAACCTGTCTTCTAGCTCAATCAAAAGAATGGCCAAACTCAGGTATGTTTTTATTGATCAGTTTATTGTGAATAAGAAGAAGAAAGCAGGTGCAAATTCCCTCTTTGCTCTGAAGTGAAGCCAACGGAATCTCTGAGGGACTTCATTCAACGGTTCGGTGATGAAGTCTCCAACATCAACAAGATTGAGGATAGTAGTTGTATCGCCACATTTAAGAATACAGTGCCAAAGAACTCCAAGATCTATGAATCTCTTGGTCTTAACTACCCCACCAAGCTGGATGATCTGATGGTCCGTGCTGCCAAGTTCGAGAGGTTTGAAGACGAGATCTCCGTCATAGTGTGGCCAAGAGTGAAGGGAGTGGATGCTGTGGAGAGAGCGGACAGAGTGTCCTCATCAAAAAAGGGGAAGAGGCCGAGGTATTAATCTTCATTCTCTAAAGGATCACCACCGAGAGCACCAAGAGAGAAGATTGTGTACGTGAGTCAACGGGATCAGCCTGGTCAGGGCCTGTATGAAGTATATCAAAACCAGAACCAACAGCAAAGCAGGATGGACAGGCATCCTGTTCAACCTAATTCAAATTATCAATAGCAAGAGAGGTGTCCTTATTAGACCAGCCAGGTGCAGCCCAAGTATGATCAAGGCCCTAGAGAGCGGGGCAATCCAGACAACGGAAAGATGTCCTTTTCCAGCCCGGACTGATCAAGTTAACTTCACGATCAGTCCGTCGACTATTATGAAGTCGATGGAGAACGAGTCTTATTTCGAGTGGCCTGCACGTGTTGTTCATGACGTCACTTCGGGACCACGGGCAAAGGAGTATTGCTATTATCATAAGTGTCGTGGTCATGTCACCAATCGTTGTCGGATTCTCAGGGAGTACTTGGAGAGGCTAGTTGGAGAAGGCTATTTAGGAGAGTACGTAGTTCCCAGTAATGGTGTAGCACACACTAGGGAACCACCACCTCTGCCCCATATTGAAGGATCTTTAAATCCAGGTACAAGGACGAGGAGGAGCCCTATGGGTACCATCAATGTCTTCCACCGTGCTCAGACACCGATGGAAGACTTGGAGTAGAACTTCAGAGGGAAGATGAGGAAGTTGTCTCATATAGCTGAGGTTTGTTAGGTGCAGTCGGCCACGAGGGGCATCAAGCAACCTTTTACTTTCTCTGACCACGATATGACAACTGTGGTCAGGCCCCATTACGATGCTCTCATTCTCACTATGAGGATTGGCAACTTCGACATTAAGAGGGTGCTTATTGATTCAGGGAGTGGTGTAGACATTCTCTTTCTCCAAGCCTTCACCCAGATGAAGTTGGATCCAACTTCTCTTGTTGCTACTCAAACTCCATTGGTTGGGTTTGATGGAAGCTTCAAGCAGCCCCTTGGTGAGATCGTCCTGTCTGTCGAGGCCGAACCAATCGTCTTGCCAACACGATTTTCCGTCCTCGATGCACCGTCCCCGTATAATGCCATTCTAGGATGGTGGTGGACCCATGAGATGAGAGCTTTCCCCTCATCTTATTATCAAGTGTTGAAGTATCACACTCAGGATGGGCCAAGGGAGATCAGTTGGCCTCTTAGAAGTGTGACTATACCCCTCCTGACATATCCAAATAGCAATTACAGTGTAGGTTCGTAGAGAATGAGAGCACGGGTGAATCATTGTACAAACCATCTGTTGACCCCACGAAAGCTGTCAATTTGGGGACGAACGAGGAGCCGAAGATGCTGCAGATCGGGACTAGCTTGATAATGGAAGAAGAGGCTGAGCTGTTGTGCTTTTTGAAGAAGAACCTTGACATCTTTGCCTGGTCACACAAAGACATGACGGGGATCAGCTCGAAAGTTATTTGTCATCACTTGAACGTTGATCCCGTCATCCCTCCAGTCAAGCAAAAGCCACAAAGACTTACTCTTGCATATCATGACGCGTCAATGAAGAGATTGACAAGTTCATCCAGCACGGGTTCATTCTAGAAGATTAATACCTGGACTGGATTGCGAATATAGTAGCCGTACCAAAGAATAGTGGGAAGGTCAGAGTCTGTATTGATTTCACCAGTGTCAATAAAACCTGCCTAAAAGACTTCTTTCCTGTCCCAAAGATTGATAGACTTATCAATGCTACTGCTGGCCATGAGATGTTATCCTTTATGGATGGGCATTCTGGCTATAATCAGATTCTTTTAGCTGAGGAAGATCAAGAGAAGATTGCCTTCATCAGAGAGCATGGACTATTCTGCTATCGGGTCATGCCCTTTGGTCTCAAGAATGTTCGTGCCATTTATCAACGGTTGATGAACCTGATGTTTGGGCCTTTGCTCAGCAAGTCGATGGAAGTATATATAGATGACATCGTTGTGAAGAGTCAGAGTACGGGCTAGTCTCGTGGCGGATCTGGTTAAGCCTTTCTCTATTCTTTGAGCTTTTAATCTAAAGTTAAACCTGGAGAAGTGCATATTTGGCAACGCCTCAGACAAGTTCTTGGGCTATCTTGTCAATCAGTGTGGTATTGATGCTAATCCAGCTCAAATCCGTGCTCTGTTGGACATGTCGAAGCTAAAGATGAAGAAGGAGATTCAGAAGTTGACAGGACGTATTACTGCCCTCAATCGTTTCATCTCAAAGTCTTCTAATCAAGGTTGCAAGCCTCTCTTCGAGTTGCTGAGAAAGAGTACGTATTTAAGGTTGCAAGCCTCTCTTCGAGTTGACAGAATACCTAAGTTTATAAGATACCTAAGTTTATAAAAGAGTACGTATTTATCATAAAATACCTAAGTTTTGTAAAGACGAGCATATTTTCATTTTTATGATAACAGATGAGAGACACGTATTCTTTTGAGTACGTACTCGTTGTCCTCAAGACATCGAACTCGTTGTCCTTAAGATAACGGACTCGCTATCCTCCACATAACGAACCCATGCTTTAGTCAACAACGGACCAACTCACATGACGAAATAATCAGGAGGCAATTACTTGACTCTGTTGTTAGGTGAAAAGCATTGCCTTGACATTTAATGCTAGTCACCTCAGGCTCCTTTCGACTTCAAACCGATTCAACTAATAGTAGACTCACACGTGTGACACATAAGACGAAAGATCTGTCTGACATATTTGGTGATGAGTGTAAAGCAAGTGGCATGGTCATCCATGGCCATCTATGGGCATACAAGCTGAACCTATAAATACCCCAAGAGACCCAGTGCATCAGGATCGATCAATATCACAAAATTTCGTATCTCTCACTCATATTACTTCAATCTTTACTTATTGTACACCTTCTTCTTCATATCCTAACTTTGGCATCGGAGTGTGTTACAGGGTGCACACCCTTCTCTTCTTACCTCATCAGCAACTAGAGCTTGGCTATTTACCTTCTACCAGCAAACCAGACTTTGAAGGAGCAGGTGACATGTGAACACCCAGGAAAATTCCCACACAAATTGTTTTTCAAACATTTTTGAGGCACGCAGTGTATGCTGCTTCTTGAAGAACGTTGACACCACACATATGTGCATGTAGGGGTGGAGCAAGGAATTTTTCTTTGGGGTGCCAAAGAACATGTACTAAAAAAATTAATTGCTTTGTGAAAAAAATCAAGCATGCACGATGATTTTTTATTTATTTTGGATAGAGCCATTATATAAATAAAATTAATTTTATTTTGTTTTTTATATTGTACATATAAAAAAATTTACAAAATTTTGAGGTGCCAAACTTCCAACATAATAAAAAATTACATTCTATGTAATTTGGGGGCATTATATATAAAATTTAGATACCATTTACCTCTTAAAAGAAAAAAACATACCTATGGAGATAGCCAATTGTGATTGAACTGGGGGAGGGTTCAATTGCACCCACGAGCCAACATGTCCCTTTTAACCTCAATTAATTGTGGTTAAGATTCACTAACCCTTGTGGTTCAACAATATAACCTTTGTTTTTTCAAAAATAAATAGTAATTTTTTAAAACTCTGGTTAGGCATTTTAACTCTTATGATTTATATTTTTTAATATTTCTTTTTAAAAGCCAATATTATATTGTTGAATCCCAAGGGTTAGAAAATCTTAACCATAGTTAATATGAGTTAAAAGGGACACGTGTTAGCTTATGGGTGTGATTGAACTCTCCACAAGTTCAATTGCAATTGGTTGAGATCGGATCTCCCTATGTAATAAAGGATTTCAGTTTTACTGTTCTTCTTTTCTTCTACAGTTTTAAGGGACCTACATGTTAAAACGTGAGATTCACAACAATTGGGTGGGGGCACTATAAAAATAAGACCAAAAATTTGGGGGGTGGGAGTGGGGGCAATATATAAATATCGAGAAACTAAGGCACAAGTCGAGGAAAGGCGAAGTCAAGCCTGACCTAAAAATTAAAAATTATGGGGGCCCACTATATGATTTGAAACTTATACAAAAAAAAAAAAAACCCAAATGAGAAACAACAAAGACAAGGCACATGCATAGCCTAGCTTAATTGTTGTTGGTAGCTAATAGATATGATTGTATTTTTTTTTTTGCATGTTTTTTTCCTCCAAATTCATTAATCCGTTATTTTGTGAAGACTTATAAAACTTGACACTTTACCCTTTGTCACGTAGTTGATAGGAAATTTGAGTCATGCATTTTGTCAAGGTTTTTAACAAGATTAATTCTTACTATCATGAGATTTAAGTCTTATTATTTTTTATGAGATTTGAAATCATTCATTTTTCTACATTTAAAATATAATAGAAATTGTAACATATTAGATGAAAAGCATCAATATATCTAGTTCTCATAAGAAAATACGTATTATCTATTGACAAAACTTACAAAGTGCCAGACTTTATAAATCTTCACGAAAGAATGGACCCAAATATAAATTAACCCACTATCCCCCATTAAAACATCCTCTTTCACTATAAAAGGATATGATTATTTATCGAATGGTTGCAAAATTGTTGGCCTTTTCCATGCATACGGAAAAATTGTTGGCCTTTTCCCATGCATACACACTTACAGGATCATCGTCAGTAACTATAGTTCCAATAGTAATGTTTTGAGTGCCCGACCAAGTTCGATCTCACGTTTGCACACCCCAGGTGTCATTAATGGATAGGGAAGGGGTGCATTTCCATTTATCGGATTGAAGTCCCCCAACCCCTTTTTTTTTGTCACATCTCCCCTAACAAGGGATCATCTTCTTGAACTTTTGAAAAAAAATTATTATATTATTTAATAGGGATTTTAGCCATTGTAAGGGGCTAGTTGCATGTTGAAATATTTTTGAAAAATTATATTTCTCATTATATTATTTAATATGACATAGCTATGGGGCAAATGGATAGTAGCCCCATTAAAGAAAGAGAAATAATACAAGTAGAATTTATATCAAACATACAAAGAGATGGTAACCCACGGATTTTGTCCTATAAAAAATTAAAATATATTATACATGCCTAATCGTTCTCTCCAAATCTATCAACAATTATTAATATTTTCAATCAACCAATGTTTGCCCCTACAGGAAAATCTTGACTCCACCCTGAGTAGGAGTGTATCCCAATATGAGGTGGACTTGGTTTGGACTCTTTTGAAAGTTACTTCCCCAATTGCTCTAGTGGTAGGATTTTATCCCAATATCAGATGGGGACTTGGGTATGAGTCCTTTGGAGGTAAAGGTGGTGAGGTGTCCACTAATTTACTAACCTAACTAATAACCATGATAAATGATAAAATGGACCAAACATATATAATAAAATGAACAAATGATGTAAATGCAAAGTTAGGAAAGATTCTGTCGCCGCGGTCTTCTTCCCTTGTCTCGCTAAAAACTATATAATTAACGAAAATAAATGCGTGTTTGACATTAATTCTAGTGATTTTCAATTTCTTAAAGGGAACTGATTTTCTTACCAAAAAAAAAGGGAAGTGATTTAAAACTCACGATAATACCTACTATCGAGATCAAAGGCCGCAAGATCAAAATTCCAAAGGTGCAAACACTTGAGTGGGCCCTCCATTAAAAGAATATGTAAATCGTGGCCTTTTGATTTTCAAATGCGGCCTTGCTCTCAATAATAGGTACTATTGAGAGTTTTCAATCATAATCTATTACGATGAACATAAACAACTAAATAACATAATTGCTTTTGGTGAGCGGGTGGAGGTGGGCATGGTGGTAGTGGAGAGGTGGACAGTTTGACATCACTTTTAGGAATTGATTTTTTATATCAACAAAAGTTTGTTTTTCAAAAGAAAATTAAAATTATAAAAAAATCAATCTTAAGAATTAATTTTCATAAGCAAAAATTCTATAATTGTCACTACTATTAACAACACCAGCACCACTCCAATCACCAACCCTACAGCCAC
Organism: Tetracentron sinense; assembly: GCA_015143295.1. NCBI lineage: Eukaryota > Viridiplantae > Streptophyta > Magnoliopsida > Trochodendrales > Trochodendraceae > Tetracentron > Tetracentron sinense. Next base: position 12,675,459 of record CM026567.1, on the reverse strand, counting down.
TCGCCGCTCGCATTCTCACTTAGTTTATAGTAATCATGTCTTTTTTTTTCCTCATCAAAACATGATTTGAATTAGTTCTATTCTTAAAAATGGATTCTGTTTGAATTTTTTTCCCAATATTTCTGGTTGAATCTTTTGCTCACAATACAAAATCAATTTTGAGAATTTAAGAAATTGATAAATAATTTAATTTAAATTAAAGAATCATCAAAATTAATGTGAAACTGTCCGCCCATGATTACAAATGGGAAAGAAAAACATGACCTTGGAGAAGTAGCATTGCCCCAAAAAAAATCTGAAATGTTCCTCTACTGGGAAGCGTTGCTTCCATCGGTAATGTGTGCTAGTCACCACTCTAGTGATCCGGGTTCCATTTCCGAGAGGGTTTGAGTATGTGGTCATCTCCACCCGCCCATGACTTAGAACTGATACTAACCTATTAACCGGGGTTGCAGCCTAACCGTGTATCTTTCACCAAAAAAAAAAAAAAAAAAGTTTCTCCACTTTCTTTTAGAAGTCCACCCTTTTCAAGAAGTCCACCCTTCTCAAGACAACACGCTCCTCTACCCCCAAAGAAAGTAACTTTTAAAAAAAATTGAGAAAGCATTACCTATTTAAAATTGACAAATGTTGCATTTCTATTAGGGCTGTATTCGGGCCGGGCTTGGCCAAGCCCGGCTCGGCTCGGCTTGAATAAGTTTGATCGAGGCCTGAAGCCCGGCTCGGCCTGAAATCATGTTTGATTGTGCAGCCCAAAAAAACTTGGCTTGAAGCCCGGCTCGACCCGAATTGATTCAAGCTCAAGCCGGGCTTGGCTTGGCTCGAGTTCAGCTTGAATCCTTTTTTTTTTTTTAAATAATAAAATTTTAATATTATTTATATATATAATAATGATATATATATATATATATATATTTAATAATATTCGGGCCGAGCCGAACCTCAATCGAGCCGGGCCAAGCCGCACAAGGGTTGGCTTGAGCTTGGCTTGAATTAGATTTCGGGCTTTATTTTTAGGCTTGGCTTGGCTTGAATTAGCTTTCAGGCCGGGCCGATCTCGGGCCGAGCCGAGTCACACCAACAGGCCGATCGAGCTTTGTGCAGCCCTAATTTTTATTCCCATGGAAAAGAAACCAAATCCTCTGCAAACCCTTGCTTTTTGGAAAAAAATATTAATTATTTTTTCTAAAAACTAAGGAGGGTGGGTGAATCTTAACCATAGTTAAGGGGTGTCAAAAAGGACACGTGGAGACCTCAGGGGTGATAACCGGATTTGCCAAATCCGGCTATCACCGTAGAGGATTTGGCTTCCTCATTCTCACAGCTTCGCGGTGAAACAGTCCTTAATCAAATGCAAACTCTCTCTCTCTCTCTCTCCAACTTTGTTTGTGGTGTTGTTACCTTAACAAAAAACGAAAAAAAAAAGGGGAAAGTACGGAATTAGGCTCGATTTTTTGAAAAATTACGGAAACAAGCTCTCTTTTGAGGGAGTTATTTTTTCCAGCCTCCACGCGTGTGTAACACTGAAGCGTGCGGGAGGACTTGTTACAATGTCCAAAATACCCCTGTAAAAACTGAACAGTTTATATGGCTAACTCTCCCCATTCGATCGAATACCTTACTTACCCATTTCGAACTTACCCATTTCGAACGCAGAGGAAGAAGGAAGAGGAAGAACGAAGAGGAAGAAGGAAGAGGAAGAACGAAGAAGGAAGAAGAAGGAAATTTCGGTTAAGAGGTATGGATTGAAACCCTGATCAAAACAGATGAAAATTTCGGTAACGCTTTTGTTGATTTTTTCGCATTTCGAACTCATTATGGATTGAACTCGTTAGTTTAAGAGGAAGATAAGCCCTAAGGAAATAAAACCGTAACAAAGATGAACCCTTAAACCCTGTAAGAAAAATCCCAAAAATCGGGAAATCGGTAAAGATTTACAGTCTCAAATTCGAGATAACAGTCTCGAATTCAAGATGGTTATCTCGAATTCGAGATGGTTATCTCGAATTCGAGACTGTTATCTGGAATTCGAGATAACCATCTCGAATTCAGGACAACCATCTCGAATTCATGATGGTTATCTCGAATTCGAGATAACAGTCTCGAATTCAAGTTCTTTTTTTTTTTTTCAAAGTAATTCTTAAACTGTATTACTAATATTAAGGAAGCCACACCCTAAAACCCCTGTAGGAAAAATCCAACGGCTGAATTCGAGGTTACAGTCTCGGATTCGAGATGGTTATCTCGAATTCAGGATAACCATCTCGAATCCGAGACTGTTATCTCGAATTCAGGACTGCTAATTTTTGAATTTCATCTTCCACTAATCAATTTTATTAATACTTGCAGAGTCAAGATGCCAAAAAACAGAGGAAAAGGGGATGACAAAGGCAAAGGGAAAGACAAAGGGAAGGGGAAAGAGGTGGAAAAGGCCCAACCTTCTGTGAAATGTACCATGAAAGAATGGTTTGAAAAAATAAAGCCGCACTTGGAGGCCCATCCTGAGAGAAAGTCTTTATGGAAGCAGACTTGCTTTGGGCATCTTTATGATTTGCCCAGAAATCCCCAATGTGGTCAGGCATTGCACCACCTACTTCAGAGGCGTAGGGATGCACTTACTTTTGATTTAGCTGGTAGTGTTATGCGGTTTAGGTTGTTAGACTTCACCCTGATAATGGGTTTAAATGCTAGCATAGGTGTCCCTCCCGCCATAGTACCCGCCAATTCTCCTACCTCCCTAAAGGTTCGTAAGTTTGGTGAAGTACAACTTATAAAAAAATTTGACCTGCTTAGGGTGTTGGAGTCGTGTAACAATGATATGGACGCAATCAAGATTGCATTGGTCCTATATGTGGAGTTATTGATCATTGCAAAAGAGACACACTCGAACATCGAGATTGACTACTTGGATCTTGTAGAGGACCTCGATGCCTTTAACAAATACCCTTGGGGCACTGTAGGGTACTCGATATTTAAGAAGAGTATTGAAATGGCACATATAGATACCCCACAATACAACATCAACGGATGTTGTATTGCCTTTCAGGTATATTATATCCTTGATATAAGTTTAATTTATAATTACACTCCTGTTTGTATTTTCATTTCAAATTGTAATGATGACAGGTTTGGATGTTTGAGTGCATTCCTGTACTTGGGAGATTATGTTCTCGCGGATCTCCGCCTACTACTGAGATTTTCCCTCGTGTTTTACGTTGGAAAGATACTACGTATAAAATCTACAAGACATTGGAAGAAAAGATATTTAATGTAGAAGAGGTACGAAAGTGAAAGTTAGTATTTAGTTATATATTTTTTGTTTGCTTAGTTTAACATAATTTTGTGTTCACAGCTTGAGGTTCTGAAGTTGAATGTCACTGATCGTGAGAAGGAGCAAGAAGTTGTTAGGGGTGTCCTTGCACGAATGGGATCTGAGGATGATGATGATGATGATGATGATGATGATGATGATGATGATGATGATGATGAGGCTGAGGATGAGGAGGAGGAGGATGGAGATGAGGAGGGTGGTGAGGAGGAGGATACTCTTGAGGGGGATGGTGATGAGCAGGCTGAGGTGGAGGGAGGGAATGATGATGAGGAGGAGGAGGGTAGTCCCCCCCCGGTACATGAGCGAAGGTCAAAAACTGTAAGTAACAAAATTGAAACCCAAAATAAAGATGATTGTATCGAAACAGTTGTAAAATTTTATCCTGAAATCGAGATTACAGTCTCGGATTCGAGATTACAGCTTCGGATTCGAGATGGTTATCTCGAATTCGAGATGGTTATCTCGAATTCGAGATAACCATCTCGAATCCGAGGCTGTAATCTCGAATTCATGACTGTAATTTGGACTTCAGGCCCATTTATTCCATATATTTAGATTTTATTGTGTCCTAATATCTAGCATTTTTTCAGGTACACGATGTACAAGCGAAATCACACCCATCTTTGTACAAGCGTCTGAAACGTTATTTTGGCCGACGGTTTGATGCCTTAGCCACGAAAATGGATTGCTTGGCTGACAGATTTGATAATTATGCATCAGAAATGAGGGCTATGAGAAAAAGGGAAAGAAAAAGAGATAGAGAAAGAAAAAGAAAAAGAAGAAGAAAAGAAAGACAAAGACAAAGAGAAAGAGAATGCAGAAAGTATGCACCCCCTACTGATGAAGAAAGAACTATCTTTTCAGGGGGGCAGGTGGGTGATGAGGGAAGGCCTACCTGTTCAGGGGGGGAGGTGGGTGATGAAATAAGGGCAACCTGTTCAGGGGGGGAGGTGGGGGATGAAGTAAGAACAGCCTGTTCAAGGGGGGAGGTGGGTGATGCTGAAATAACGGCTTTTGAAGGTGATGATGATGAAACCCTTACAAGAGTTGAGGGAAGGCCACTAAGAGCCACAATCATTTCGAAGCATCTCCGCTCCCCTTACTTGAATACTAGAGTGAAGAAAAAAATGACCGAGGGCATGACCGCTAAAGACCCAATGAGGGAAGCTACGACAGCTGAAAAAAAGGCCCTACGAACCTTTTTGAATACGGAGGCAGATTCGAATAATTTTAGGTAATTTTTCTAATTTTGAATTGAAAAGTAGATGCATAAATTATCATATTTCTCTACTTTAGAAAGTTTTTGAAATGTAGGCAGACGATATATAACGTTAGAATAACTCCGGAGATGCTCGCTGTTGTGTCAACTAGCAAAAGCTTGATCGATTCCACGGTAACACTCTTCTCATCTTTAATTTAATGTTGTGTATCTCTTTTTTAATTCTAATAATCTAACACTAATCCTTTTATATATATAGCATATTGACGTATGGATGGAGCTGTTGGCACAACGTCGTGAGAGACATCCCGCTCTTTACACTCAGTCCTGTGTCTTTGGACCTACTTGGTTCATGGTAAGGTCTCTTCTTATTATTTCATTACCGGTAACTCAATCTTTAAGGTATTCTAATGATTTAGTGTCTTCACAGGAATTTCTACTTCAAGAAGTAGACGTGTGCAGATTATATATGAATGCAAACGACTCTGTGACACGACTGATGTTAAAGGACCAAATAAACCCTAACCTTAGACCCATTGTTGAGGGGTCAAGTGGGTGACCAGCCATGTGGTCGGCTGAGAGAGTGTACCTCCCGTTTCTCCATGGCCAGCACTGGGTGTTAGCGGTATTGGAACCCCCGAGAAACCAAGTCCTAATTCTGGACTCATACTTCACCGATGTCATAGACATGTATGCATCAGAACTATGTACCATCAAAGAATGCATCCCCGCCTTCTTCCATATGTTTGGCGACGTGGAGGCTCTAGGCAAGGACTGGGTGGTACGGGAGGTCACCCACTTACCAAAACAGAGAAATACGTAAGTCTATATGAAAATAAGCAATTTATTTATAATTTAGCTCACTTTTTTTTCCTATACTATAAAATACTAATGAAATGTGTTGTTTGTGTATCAGGCGCGATTGTGGAATATTCCTGATGAAATATGTTGATTTCTTATGTGCTGATTTGGAGATTCAATTTGAGCAGGTATTATTCCTTATTTTCCTCTAACTTACTATTTATGCTCTTGAAGGTTTTTTATTTATTTGACTCACTATTTATGCTCATCGTATTTTAAATTTGTAGGTTGATGTTTTGAAGTTCCGGAAGCGGATAGCCTGCGAGATAATGGATGGGGTTGCCAATCCTTAGGGGACATGGTCAAGGGGTGGGAGTGTCTTATGTGTACTTTATGTCAAGGGGGGCTCACTGTTTGGATGTACTAATTTTTTTATGAAAGGATGTTTAAGTTTTCAAACCTGACATGGATGTATGTATTGGATTTGTAATGGATTTATTATGGATGTAAAGGATTCCCTCAAGGTAGCTAATTAACTGTTCATTTACAGTGAATGTCCCGAATTCAGACTAACAAAATCTCGAATTCGAGATAACCATCTCGTAAACTAGGGACTGTTGCTTCCATTATTTTGTTTCAGATTATACAGGTCCAGGTCCTAAATTCGAGATAACCATCTCGAAATCATCCAAATCATCTCGAATTGGAAATGGTTATCTCGAATTCGAGACTGCTGCTTCCATTATTTTTCATTCAGTTTCAGATTATACAGGTCCAGGTCCTAAATTCGAGATAACCATCTCGAAATCATCGAAATCATCTCGAATTGGAAATGGTTATCTCGAATTCGAGATGGTTATCTCGAATTCGAGATAACCATCTCGAATTCGAGACTGTTGCTTTCATTATTTGTCATTCTGTTCCAGATTATACAGGTCCAGGTCCTGAATTCGAGATAACCATCTCGAAATCATCCAAATCATCTCGAATTCTAGATGGTTATCTCGAATTCAGGCTCCAGTTCCAGATTACAGGTTCTGTCTTGAGACTGTTGTTTCCATTTGTCTCCCTTTATATACCACTCAAGTACATGGATGGATGAATTTTAACAATATTCGAATATACAAAATCAAGAATTTGATACAAAAACACTTTGAATTGTTATTATGAAATGATCATACTTGTGGGATTACATTAGTACATGTTTGTCTATTATGACCACTTTGTTTGCATCTACCACATCTTACAGTAGGCCTTTCTTCGCCTTTGAAGGAATTCTGTTCTTCTTCGGTCTCCCCGTGCTTCTTTTTTGTACAGGGGGTTTCATCCGCTTGGTCTCGGCTATTACTTCATCTGGGAGATCCCAATGCTTTTTGTCATGTACCGGATATATTGACTCTTCATAGGTGGCTCGATACATATCAGATGTATAGTAGGGAGAAAAGTACGCATACGGATCATGTCGATACTTATTACAGGCAGCCAAAACATGTATACAAGGCAACCCCTGTACATCAAATTTCCTACAGGTGCAAGTACGTTCAAGAAGCTTCACTGTAGCGTTAAATTCTCCCCTCACATAATACTCATATCGAACGATTCCATCACATTCCAAATAACGTGCTTTAGAAAGTCTCCTCTGTAGTTTACCCTCAGCCCATGTTGTTAGGCTTCCATTCATTTCCATCGCTTTGTTTCGTCGGTTAAAGAACATTCGTTGGATCTTAAGACGCACATCCTCTAAAAGCATTGTAACTGGATATTCTCTCGCTTCCTTCAGCAAACTATTGATCGATTCAGCTATATTAGTAGTTACAATGTTATACCTTAGCCCAGGAAAGTATGCAGATGCCCATTTTTCTCTTGGAATTGCAGCTAACCATTCATGTGCCTCGGGGTTTGCTCCTGCAAGACGTGACATAAGCTCTTGGAACTTGTTGAACATGCATGTCTTTACGGCCGACCAAAATAACGGTTTCAGTCCCTCATCCTTGAATGCTGCATGCATATTCTGGCTAATATGATATGAGCAATAACTATGAATTGCATGTGGGAATGCAATGGGGACTTGGCTTATCAAACTGGCGTGTCGATCAGTTATAATGACTAACCCTTCCATGTACCCAACTGAGTCAGCTAATTGTTTGAAAAACCACTTGTAACTGTCATTGTTCTCTGATTCAGCTATTCCATAAGCAACTGGACATATGTGGTTGTCACCATCAAGTGATGTTGCTATGATTAAGATCCCCTTGTACTTACCCTTTAGATGCGTCCCGTCAACGGCTAATACTCTTCGTAAACTGAGCTGAAAACTTCTTATACAAGGTCCAAGAGCCACGAAACACCTTTCAAATGCACCAGTATCTGGGTCACTCAATACTGCAGTTATTATTCTCGGGTTGGTCCTGCGTAACTCGTACAAATAAGCGGGGAGGTCAGCATACGAATCGTCGTATGATCCTCTAACATGTTCTATTGCAATCTCTCTAGATCTCCACGCTTTCCGGTAACTCATTTGCACTCCATATTGTTTCCAAACATCATGAATAATCTCTTTGGGCCTAGATGCCACGTGACCCTCGATTCGTCCCACGACCATGTCACTAATAACCAAACTAGATGCTTGTCGATGATCGGGCCCAGTTATGACAAACCCACAGGAGTGATGTGAATTATAAGTCTTTATCTTGAAGACACCCGACTCATTCACCCTTGATGCACGTAGCCTCCAAGTACAATTACCCCCAAGGCACTTAACTACAAACTTTGATTTATTCGAATCCACAACCCTGTATTGGAAGTTTTTTATCATTGCATACTTTGCCAACACATTCTGTAGGCACCTCTTATCCTTAAACATTTGCCCAAGTGAAATATCATCCGTATTGTCGAGTGCAGCCGCAAACCCTGAAGGATCGAAATTGACATAGTCATCATTCTCAATCACATTTGATGAAGGGCCTTGACTGACTTGCCGAAAAGCAGACCTAGATGAGCTACGGATATTTGCACGGATAGGACCCTCATCAACATCGTTTCTGACAACATCTTCATCTACCTCTACTGAATAATCATCATCAGCATCATCTTCTTCAGCACATTCACCAACATTAGCACATTCATTATCTTGAACACCACAATCTTCACTATGGTAGTTGTCGCCCCTGCTGGTATCACCATAATCTACATATGTGTTAGGCACAAAACAAGTATATTGAGTTGGTCCTGTTGTCAAGTCTTCAAAGGGCCAAGGCACGGTTGGGAGGATAGGGTCGGGAACATAGACCGTAGAAGGCTGAAGGACATGACAAGTATCACCCTCGTTCGCATGGGGAATGGCAGTCTCATGATCAGGAAAACCTTCGTAACTCAAAGAGGGTGGACCACACTGTTGTACTCCCTTTGCAACTTCAGTTACATATATTGGCAAAAGTACATTATGAGTTTGTGCTCGCTCACATTCTGAAATAAATACCAACAAGTCTTCATCATCTTCAATATCAGTAGGAGGAATTGTCGGGTGTGTAGGGAACATAGACCTCAGTCTAATCTCAGTTTCTTCCCACCAGGATTTAGTCAATCGATAAACTCTGCTTAAAAGTTGCTCATGTCTCATTCCACTATACAACTGTATCAATTTCGATTTTCCACCCTCATATACGTGGGACCTGTCAGGGAGAATCTTCCATTCTCCGTCATAACAACAAATCACTGAAACATTCATTATCTGCAACATCAAGAAAAAACAACGCAAAAACTCAACAATGTCAATGCTTTACAATACAGACTCAACAATGAAAGCAAAGGGTGGACATCTTGACTCTGCAAGTATTAATAAAATTGATTAGTGGAAGATGGAATTCAAAAATTAGCAGTCCTGAATTCGAGATAACAGTCTCGGATTCGAGATGGTTATCTCGAATTCGAGATAACCATCTCGAATCCGAGACTGTAACCTCGAATTCAGCCGTTGGATTTTTCCTACAGGGGTTTTAGGGTGTGGCTTCCTTAATATTAGTAATACAGTTTAAGAATTACTTTGAAAAAAAAAAAAGAGCCTGAATTCAAGACTGTTATCTCGAATTCGAGATAACCATCCTGAATTCGAGATGGTTGTCCTGAATTCGAGATGGATATCTCGAATTCGAGATAACAGTCTCGAATTCGAGATAACCATCTCGAATTCGAGACTGTTATCTCGATTTTGAGACTGTAAATCTTTACCGATTTCCCGATTTTTGGGATTTTTCTTACAGGGTTTAAGGGTTCATCTTCGTTACGGTTTTATTTCCTTAGGGTTTATCTTCCTCTTAAACTAACGAGTTCAATCCATAATGAGTTCGAAATGCGAAAAATTTCAACAAAAGCGTGACCGAAATTTTCATCTGTTTTGATCAGGGTTTCAATCCATACCTCTTAACCGAAATTTCCTTCTTCTTCCTTCTTCGTTCTTCCTCTTCCTTCTTCCTCTTCCTACTTCTTCCTCTGCGTTCGAAATGGGTAAGTAAGGTATTCGATGGAATGGGGAGAGTTAGCCATAAACTGTTCAGTTTTTACAGGGGTATTTTGGACATTGTAACAAGTCCTCCCGCACGCTTCAGCGTTACACACGCGTGGAGGTTGGAAAAAATAACTCCCTCAAAAGGGAGCTGGTTTCCGTAATTTTTCATAAACTCGAGCCTAATTCCGTACTTTCCCCAAAAAAAAATTGCCAACTCTCTGTCTCTCTCTCCAACTCTGTTTGCCATTATCGCCTACAAATAGTGGTAAATATCTTTTCTGCTCTTTAACCGCAAATAACCTCCAAACACGAAAATTTAAAATAGTAACTGGAGAAAGGGTATGTCAGACGGGACGCCGTGACAAAATTCTCATTCGGAGCATCTCCTCCCTACAAGATACCTTCTTCTTTCTTCATCTTCTATACTACCCAATAGGATAAGCATAAGAACACTTCAATTTTCTTCAGTTTTTGCCCAGCCATGGCTTCTTCTACATGTTTTCCTGCTACTGGAACTCCAACCTGTTTCCGCAACGATCCTACTGGATTATTCTTCTCCGGTCGCCGTCCGATGGTTCATTTGAAGACCCCGAGGTCGGAAGTCCGGTCTTCCTTGGACACAGATGTTTCCGACATGAGGATTAACGGTAATTTTATGTAATTAACTTCTCCATTCTACTTGTTTTTGTTCCTAATACCTGTGTATTTCTTAGTGTTCTTGTAGGAACTTAGGGTTGACGGAATGTTTATAAATTTTTATCAGAAGGGGTGGGTTAAATACTGTAACTCGATGTCATTTGGGAGTATTTTGGGTGAAAACTGTACATTTTTGGAGTGAGTTGGTTGATTTCCTATATTTACTGGCCAATTTGTTCTTAGGAAGATGTTTGAGAAATTCCAAGTGGAAGAGAAGCTGAAGAAGAGCTGAATTACTACTTTTCCATAGTGTTCTTCCTCTGTAGGAAGATGGATCATCTGGAAGATTTTCAATCTATTAGTTGGGTGAGGAAGAAAGGAAAATTTAGGTTTTTGGGAATTGGAGTTTGAAGTATTTAGTTTGAGGAACAGTTTGCTTCATTTGCATTCCTTAAACAGTAGTGCATTACTCTTGGATTTCACTATGATATTGCTTAAATGGATGGTTTACTTGTCAGCTCTGAGAGGGTTGTTTCCACCAGAACCAGAGTATTATAGAGGACCGAAGCTGAAAGTGGCAATTTAGTGTGGTAATGGTGCAATGCTATGGTCTAATAAATTATATTATCTTCTTAAGCATATTAACCAACAGATGATTAAAGCTTTATTGCAACCTACAAGTGAAAAGAATTTAATATTAATAGATAAATAATTTGTAATTAATCCATTTTTAGGGTGTTTCTGGGATAAGCTTCAAAAGGATGGGTTTAATTTAACAGAAAAATCCTTTTGGATTTAGATGAACACTTGGGTCAGGATGTGTACAGATCTAACTTTTGTGCTAAACTACCTTTGCCATACATTTATTGCTTATGCAGTGATGTGGACTGGCATTTGATGGATCCCACCTCTGAAATTTCCTAGGCTAAAAATAGTTATGGTGGTTGAATGATCAGCCTGAACCAATATGTAGATGCTCCTCACAGTTCTTTATATTTTCACCTTGCAAGGAAAGCGATAAATGGTTGGTTATGGTCATCGAGTGGCTTGATTTTGGCCGAGGATATTTCCTGGGTGGGGCCTTTTGGATATTAAGTTTTGATCCTTCATGCATGGCACAGGCAGCTTGGACTGTGTGAACTAAACTAGGATCCCTTACCTTTATCAGAATAATAAAGAAGATCAATGACTTACATTAAGATTATATTCAATATTAGTACTGTTAGAGCCAATAATACTTGTGTGGCTCCAGACGATCATGTGGTGATCAAAAGACCTATGGTGCAGTAATTTATGAATTATCGGCTCTTGATTTTTTTGTGATTAATGTCAGCCCATAACCAGTGTACTCAAAGCTTTGCCTAGGCAACTTCTTCGCCTATCCGGGACCCCTAGCACCCATCTCGCAGTCGCCTAGTAATGTCTACGCGTCCCCTAGGCATTAAAGTGCTAGTGACAAAGGTGGTTGCCCGGAACCCTCATAAAGTTAGACTTTATTTATTAAAAAATAACACTTAAATTATCAATAAATAAATAAATAATCAAACATATTTTACTTAATGTTGAAGGGGGTATATAAGGCTTCCTTAATAAAATAAAATAAAATAAAAGCATCAAGGTTTTCTTTGGCTCTCTGTGTCAAAGAAGGGTTTTTGTCGTCTAAACATCACCTAAGCAACGCCCAGGCGGCACCTGGCCTACAAAATCCTTAGCCGTTGCTTATACGTTTTGACTGCACTGTTCACACCACTGGTCATAACTTGGCTACGAAGAGTATTCCACTCATTGGTATTGTAAGTGGTGCTTAAGTACTTGGTATGCAGTTTCCGCAGCTTACTTTCTCCAAGAGTTACGATAGAAGTTTATTTTCTTTCTGTTGATTTTTGTTGTCAATTGAAATTCAAAGTACAAACTATTGTCTTATACATAGGGCCATATTGTATGTAGTCTCTGACTATTGTTCTCAAACTTATTTACATTCAGGTGGGTGCAGACAAAAATTTACTTGTGAAGGATCATACTCACTTTTATAAACCAAGGGGGCCAAGTTGGTGGTATGGTTCAACCTATGATCTTGATGACTTGTTCAAATTTCACCTTAAGATGCTGCTGTTTTATAGTTTTGTATTACTTAATTTCCTATTAATTTTTGTTACTGCAGAACTTGATTTCCGGTTTCCAGTAGGAACACCATTACATGGAATTAGTGCATTTCTGTGTACAAATCAGCTTCAGGTATATTCTATTGAAAGCACCCAGTTTTTGTTATTTGACCTTTAGTATTACTTTTCTGTCACCTTTTGATTCCTGTATGCGTTGCATGTGTTAACAAACAAACTGGACTAATGGGGATTTTCCTACTTTAATCTAATAAATCAGATTTTCCCTTCATTTTTTTCCTTATCTGTATCTGCTGAGCTTTATTTCATCTGAGTAGAAGAGCATAAACATGGGCCTTTCTCTCTCTCTCTCTCTCAACATCCCTTAATCTTCTTTTCCCTTTTCCATTTCTGCCAAAAAAGATCATTCCTATCACTCAGATCCACGCTGATCCCATCTCTTGGACAGAGTCTTCAAGCACCTTCAACAATTATGCATGCTATATTGGACTCCTCTAGTGCATAATACAAAGTTCTCCGATATTTTCAAAAAGTCCTGAATACGTTGAACGATTAATTCACCAAGTATTCGCAACTTTTTCAAAATGTCGCAAAATTTGCTAATTAAACACAAATTATTCACGACTTTTTGAAAAGTCCCAAATAAATATCTAATCTATGAAATATATTTGTTCATAAGTTTTTTTTTTTGATCGATAAACAAAATGATATATTAATCAAAAGAGAGGAGCAGCTACAAAGAAAAGAGTTTACAAGAATATAAACTCAAACAACAGAGATAGTGAAACAAACGAGGAAAAGATCCTTGAAATGAAAAGCAAAAACAAACAAGGCCAAAATCAACCCAATTATTCAGAAGTTTAATAATTGGTAATCTTATTTTATATGTTTTTTAAATATATTTCTTGATATTTTCTCCTAAATTTTCCCTAGACGAATAATTTCCGAACTTCAATTTGGTAATTATGCTCCAATGCCCTGCAACAATCTAGGGAGGAATGACCATTTCTCACAAAATGTGTTACTTTCCTGCCTGACCTTGCATCCTGTTACTTCAACTGAAGGTTTGAAGATTTATAAGGCTTTTATTTTCGTTGACCCTCTTGAAATAGAAAGGGATTCTTCAAATGGCTTGTCATAAGAAACTGTCAAGTCCTTGGGCCCTTGGAGACTAGCAAACACTATTGAGAACATAATATACATTGTGGATTGACATGATCTAGACAGGCGCAAACTTCAGAGTGCTAATGAGAAAGTTTCCTCTTGCAAAAGAGTGATCATATTCAGATTTCTACTTGGTGCATACCAATGCTGAACAAATACAATCTTTTTTTCCTTTAGCTCTTCTTTCTTTTGCTATTCTCAAATCTCTAGACATCAACAATATATATATTATAATTATTGAGTTGTAGAATATTGGCCTTCTAAGCTTTTAGTTGAGTAGAACATGCATAATTCTATAGCATACAGCATATTGTTGTTCAAGTGCAGACATATGATAAAGCAAGGAATGCTGTAGCTCTTGCCCTGAGTCCAGTTGTTCGTGCTCTAATTGATCCAGACGGCGCAATGAGGGACATAAGGAACTTGGACAATGTAAGCAATATCTCATATTTTTTTGGTAATGGCCCTTGCTATCGTTCAATATTGTTTATGTTTCTCGAGAGGTTTATTCTCAACTCTATTGGAGAGGGCCTTTTTTTTCTGATTTACTCATACTACTTATTATACTTTTCAAGAGGACCCTTTGGAGACCACCCATGTCAAATTTAGTAATTGTTCATGGCTGTTTTAATGATGCATGTGCATGTGCATCCTTCTGTTTCTCCTGGTTTCATTGTTATATTTATCAATTTATTGTTATTATCTTTTCATGCCTCTGAAATTTTTCTCTACTAGAACAGGTTTCATCTCAGGTGGGGATGTAGAGTAATATTGTGCGACAAATCTGTCGATGGAGACACCTATATTACAGGAATTGCCATGTCTAAGGTAGATTGCTGCTTATCCGGTTCCTTTAAAGTTTGGAAGCTATGCTTCAAGTGGCATTTCTAAGATTCAAGTTTGTCGAGGGATGGGAATTTGAAGAATTTGTTTATTCACTGCACGGTTCTGAATTGAACTGTTTGGTTTCAAGTTTCAACTACACATAGCATTACCTGTCTTGTTCATGATTTAAAAACATGCGAATTCTTGTTACAGATCATGGGATGTAGATTGTTATAATGAAGTTGTTTGAGGAAGGGAAATCAGGGTTTTGTAACTAGTTTATATGAATATGATGTAAGACTATGCAATGATCTAAAATCTAGTGTGTTGAGATCAAGATTTGATCAACAAGAATAAGAAAAATTATAAAATAGCAGTCTTATCACAAATAATTAACCAATAAAATTCAAGAAAGCAATTTTATTACAATTCAAGGCGACGTCACAAACCTACAATGCGACCCTCGGTTATATCGGCGAGGGTTGTATGAAATTCCATGTTTCCACAAGCTTAGGGATTAGCTATTAACTCAATGCAGATTTTCTAACCTTTTCTAGGGTTTGGAATTAAATTAGGGTTTGGGATTGTGATGTTTTAGGTTTTCGGAATTGAATTTTTGCAATTGCAGAAATTCTGTGAAGGCATTGGGGAACAAAGTACGAGGGTTGTCTTTGCAATTGGGGATGAAGGGCTGTTACATCAATACTAAGAAGTGTAGGAATCTGCCACAGCAATAGGAATAGATCTAGGGTTTCTGTAATAGCAAAAAAATAGTGTAATAGGGTTGTTACAGTCACAAGGAAGACGGTCTAGGTTTACAGGCTGTAGGATGAAGAGATAGCAAGATAAGGGAGGCTGGGATGGTAGACAGCTATAGGAAGGTTGGACAGCAAGGGTAATGGAGTACCAAGAATACGGGTTAGGGGAGGCAGCGACAATCAAGACAGTTGGAGAAGTTTGTGGGAGCAAGATAGGGGTAGAGGATAGGCTAGAGTTTGGTTGAATATGGGTTCTTGAAAGGGAAAAGGATCTAGGGTTAGAGTTTTACCAAGAAAACAGAAAACTAATGAAGAAAAGGAAGATCAAGAACATACCTTAGACCTTTGGGAATCACTCTTGTGACATCACACCAAGATTCTTTTGGGAATCACTCCCATGGCATCACACCAAATCCAATCACTGGTGAATGCTCAAAAACACTTTCTTTCATTCTTAAAATTCATTAACTAAAAATTTACAGCAAAAAATAAGTTTAAATAGATGTAAACCCTACTTGGTTAAAGACTAAAATATAAATACTCAAACAAATAAAAAGATTAAAATAACCCAATACTTATAAATTGTTTCCTCCCTAACTAAAAGCCCAGCCCATTAGACTTTAAAAATCAATGTTAAATCAGCTCATATGCACACTTTCCCAATGTAGAGTCTTCCTAATGATCAATATATGCATATGAGATCTTCAATACCCAAAATCATCCACCCAAAGTGACACATGGGCCTTCTTCTTCTTCCTCTGCCTATGATAAACTTTAAACTCTTTTTGAGGTTGGATGTCCGCATCAGTATACCTTGTGTTATTAAAATAGTCACAAACTTAGTTGTTGGGGGTATCTTTGAAAAAGAGTGCTTGGAAATTTTTAATTTTTTGTTTCTCATGCAGAGTTGGTAAATTCTGAATAAAATTCACTACGTGAAAAAGGCCTGAAAACGACACTATTTGGCGGAAAAAACGACGGTTTATAAAAGTCGCTAAGTATGCGACGGCCTAGACTTGTCGTGGAGATTTGTCGCAAAAAACGACGGCTTAAAGCCTTCGTTTTTTTGCAAAATAACCCAGACCGTAAACCCTCTTTTTCTTTTCTTTTTCCCCAAAACTCGTTTGCCTCTCTATCGGTTTCTCTCAGACGGTTTCTGCTCTCTCTGGTTTTCTCAAATCCAAGAATCAACCGCATCGATCCCTCAATCAGAAAAAATGTATGAAAATTTACGATTTCCCTGTTCTTTCATTCCAAATTTTTTTTTTGATCCAATGGTAGTTGATTTTGGGTTTTGTTTTGCTTTGGTGTTTGATCCATTGCTGTCAGAAGAAGAATAAATTCTCGGTTTCTTCCTCTCTCTCGGCTACTATGCTCTCTCGGTTTCTTCCTCTCTCTCTCTCTCTCGGTTTCCCCTCTCGCTGCTGCTGCTCGCTCGCCGACGTCTCCAATCGCTGGCCGTCTCTCGGTTTCCCCTCTCGCCGACGTCTCTCTCTCAACGTCTCTCTTCTAACCACTGAAGAATTTCCCCAGAGGTAATTTAGATCTTGTTGTTTAGTTATGGTTTCTGTTAGATCTAGAAGTTTAGATCTTGTTGTTTAGTTATGGTTTCTGTTAGATCTAGATCCGAACTCTATGCAATGGATCGTTCATTTCTCCTTGAAAATTTAGTTCATAATGGTTTGCTTTGTTCGATTTCTGAATCTGGTGGTTACTAGGATGTAATCGCCTTTTCTCATTTTTATGTTTAGTTATGGTTTCGTTTTTTTTTTTAATCCTGATTTTTCTTGGATTTTTTAGAAAATATATCTGGTTTTCTTTTACTAGTTTGCTGTTTTGGTTGAAGCTGTTTTTCCTACTTTTTTTAAAACCATTTTTTTGGGTTTTTGTAGTGTTTTGGAGACTCGCATTTTTGCCGAGCATTTTCTATGGGAACTCGCCTTTTGTTGAAACACTTTATTCTGTCGATTCTCTTTTTTTTTTTTTTTTTTTTTTGTGTGGTCAGATTTCTGAGAGTGTTCAGTGGAGGTTTCTCTAATTTATTTATTTTTTGCCATTATTTGAGCTGTTTTTCTTTGATTTAGGTATTTTTCTGTCTGAGAACTTGCATCTTTACTGTTCTGATTGTTGTTCTGAATTTTTCCTGTGAGCTTTCCTCAAGATCCTGACTCGTTGTTCTGAATTTTTGTAGAGTGCTCGCATATGCAGTTTCCAATTTGGGATTTCTCTAACCAATGTTACTTTTTGAAGGTATTTGATGATATTCATATCCCAAATCTAGGTTAGTTCTAGTTTATATTTGTTGCTGATGTCCAGTTTGCATTTTTCCCCCTTTTTAGAGCCACATTACAATAGCTGCTAATTTTCTTCAATTTCCATTTTCTTCAATTCCAGTTTGCGCTTACAGTTGAAGACCCCTCTGTTTCACCCTCCAACTGTTTTCTTCAATTTCTGCCTCTGTTTCAGGTAATATATATGGATGAACATATTATGATAAATTTCTTATTTATTTTGGAAGAAGTCTTATGATCTTTTTAAACCCTTTTAAGGGTTTATATCGTTTCTGTTGTTGCTTGTTATTTCCCTGACTGTCTTGATTTGTTTTTGTTGTTGCCTTCCCTTGTCTTGATGAATTTTTGATTCATTCTCTTCTACAGAATATTTTTGAGCCCATACGGTTTTTGGGTTTTCAACTTCAGAATATTTTTAGTGGTGCTTCCTGGTATTTTTCCTTTCCCTTTTTGTCATTTATTTTCTCAGAGTTTCTATTCAAGTTTTTGACTTAGGGTTTGGTGGATCTATTTTATTCTTTAGCCTTTCTATTTTCTCAGTGTTTGTAGTTTTGATTTCTTTAACAGATATTCTTATAGTTTCTCTGATTATGTACTTAGGGTTTGGTGGGTAGTTTCTTCTAGGGCAGAAGCTTCATCGTCCGGCGTCGACTTCTTGTTAAAGTCTAGGTATGTTTAAATTGTTAGGGTTTATGTATTTTGATATTATATGGTCTGCAAAAAAATAAACCTAAAACAACAATTTTTTTATTAGAGAAAGAGTAATGCCTATATTTTGTTCTTTTTAATGATTTTTTTTTTATGGTAAGTTTTGGTTGGGCCGTTTGAATTTTCTAGGGTTTTCTGGCATGGTTGATTCTGGATCTGGTTTTGTTGATTTCTTTTCCTGCCTGATGCTGGGTTTTAGCATGTTATCTGCTACTTTTTTGACACGACTCAGATATGCATTGCCCTTTTATTCTGCTAATGAGTATGATAACTTTTTTTCTTTGAGAAAGATGTTTTGATGTGGTTTACTAGCTAAGAAAGATAGGAGATCTGATTATGGATTTCTATCATAATAACTCTGATCTATACACCTGTTGATTTTGTTAATGGTTACTGTTTTTATATTTAAGATGTATTTGGGCTTTAAGCTTCTAATAGTGACTTTTGAAAGGTGGGTTTGTTTATCTTCATGGACATATGGTGACAATGGATCTATGTGTGGAATGAATTTCTAGCATATTTAAGATACCTCATTAGATTTGAGCTCTACTTTGGTTTTTTGATTTGGTTTTTCTGAGTTCCCCTGTTTATGAAGTATTTAAGTTGTCTTGATGAACATGGAAAGAATTTCAGAATTTTCCCACTTTCCCTACTCCAAAGGGTTTTTTTTCTTATACAATTGAGTTTTGAACCTATATATCAACCTATTGGAAAACTACTAGAACAAAGATATTTGTTGGTTTGTTGGTTTCAAATGAAAACAGGTCACTACTGAAACTGATATATCTTTGTTCTAGTAGTTTGGTTTCAACGGTTGTGACAACCCATTCTGTAATGGGAATATTTCCATAACTCAAACCTCACACACTCGGTGGCCACCAAGAAACCAACTCTATTTCTTCATTTTTTGAGTTCCTCTTTCTCTTTGAGAGAGATGATGATGAGATCGAAGAGAATGAGAGAAAAAAAATGAACAATTGAGAAATGGCAAACCCAAGCTTACTTTGGATTGGGCTCGGGTGGAGGTTTCAAAAAGCCAACCTCTATAAATACATTATAATATATGTTTATATATAAAATAAAATATATAGTACAAATAGATACCTAGAGGGTCTAACCATACCCAAGCATATAATTATATCATTGTGAACATTAGATTCCAAGTTTCTTATATCATTTTGAATTTTTACACAGTTAACTAGAAGATGTCTTCTTCGACCCCCCCAAGCAAGGAGTGGATGACAGCACCGAGGATGTCTTTTGAATACCTTGAAGGTGTTGCATCATTCTTATCATTCGCAAAACAGAATTGTAAGGGTGTTGATTGGCATTGTTGTCCTTGTGTTAAATGTCGTAATCTGCAAGGGAAGAAAACCCTAGAAGTTATCTCAGAGCATTTAATATGTGATGGTATAGATAAGTCGTACACAAGGTGGATCAACCATGGAGAACCATTTCTGATAAATCATGATAATGTTGGGGTTCCTAGTACGTCGACTAGCAATCAACATGAAGATTTGTACCCAAGAATGACAGATATGTTGAATAACACATTTGGACGTGTTAGTCCCGATGACATGGATACATGCCTAAATGAAGTTCATGATAAAGATGACGGTCAAGCTTCAGGTGATTCACAGGAGGATATTCAGTTCAAAAAGTTAATGGAGGATGCGATGCAACCCCTATATCCCTCGTGTCGAGGTGAGCACACAAAATTATCAGTCACTGTTCAGTTGTTGAGCATGAAAGCTAGACATTAGTGGTCTAATAATAGCTTCACAGAACTATTAGAAACGATCAAAAAGATTTTACCAGATGAGAACACTTTGCCGGATAGTACCTACACTGCGAAGAAGTTGATCAAGTCTTTGCGTATGGACTACCAGATTATCCATGCATGTCGTAATGATTGCATACTATACTGGAGAGAGCATGCTAGTAAGGATAATTGTCCTACGTGTGGTGAAAGCAGATGGAAACCGGTGGACGACTCAAAGCCGAAGGCTAAACCTTTACCGTGGAAGAAGCTAAGATATTTTCCATTGACACAGAGGTTGCAAAGAATGTACAGTGTACCATGGATTGCAGAGAGTATGAAATGGCATGCAAATTCAGTTGAAAATGATAGCCACATGCGCCATCCGGTAGATTCTTCTTGTTGGAAATCATTAAATATTAGGTGGAGTGACTTTGCTGCTGAACCACGTAATGTTCGGCTAGGCCTTGCAACAGATGGATTCAATCCTTTTGGGAACAAGAGTAACTCTTATAGTTGCTGGCCTGTTATGATTGTTCCTTACAATCTTCCCCCATCTTTATGCATGCGTAAGGAATTTACCATACTAACACTATTGATTCCTGGCCCAAATGGTCCAGGACATGACATTGATGTCTACTTGCAGCCATTGGTCGCAGAGTTGAATGAATTGTGGTCTACTAGAACCATAACATATGACTCTCACACTAAGAATAGGTTCATCATGAAAGCAATTTTGTTGTGGGCTATACATGATTTTCCAGCGTACGGCCATCTTTCGGGTTGTAGGACCGCAGGAAAGTATGGTTGTCCTGTTTGCAGTGAAGGGACAGACTCAGTGTGGCTATCACATGGAAAAAAGTTTTCCTACATGGGTCATAGAAGATTCCTAGCAGATTTAAGTCATCCTTTCAGGAGTCAAAAATCACAATTTAATGGGAAAGAAGAACTTAGGAAACATCCTCGCCGTTTGAGTGGGTTTGAAGTATTATGCAAAATGGAAGCTATTCAGACTAAGTTTGGAAAGGTAGCAGGAAAGAAAAGGAAGAAGTCCACGACCGAGGAAAGCACTGCATGGTCAAAGAGATCAATCTTGTTTGACTTACCATACTGGAAGGTGCTTTATAAGATGTTTTATAATATAATGTTTTGTGGAATATATCGCATTGATAATAACATATCTCGTTCATTTGTACAGGATTTGCATATTCGTCATAATTTGGATGTAATGCATGTGGAAAAAAATATTGCAGAGAATTTAATTGCAACAATTATGGACACGAAGGGTAAGACAAAAGATGATATTGAAGCCCGTAAGGACCTTAAGGCTATGAAGATAAGAAGAAATCTATGGCCGATTGAAAAAAATGACAAAGTATCTTTTCTAAAAGCTCCTTTTTCTTTGTCTTGAGTGGAGAAAGAGATAATTTGTAAAACTTTGCATAATTTGAAGGTTCCTATCGGATACAGTGCAAATTGGAAACATAATGTTAGTTTGCAGGATTTTCAACTTAAAGGCTTGAAGTCACATGATTATCACATCCTTCTACAACAACTACTACCAGTGTTATTGATGCACGCATTCAAGAAACATAAGCCATTGCGTGCTGCTATTCGACAATTGTCAATATTTTTCAATATCCTATGTTCCAAGGTTATTGTCCGTATTGAGCTTTCGGAGATAAGAAAACGCATTGTTGAAACACTATGTGTGTTCGAAAATACTTCCCGCCATCATTTTTTGTTTCCATGACACACCTCGTTGTGCACTTGGCAGAGGAGGCACAGGTTTGCGGACCTGTTAGATATCGATGGATGTATCCTTTTGAGAGGTAAATTAAAATTATTTGGATTACATAGTTTTTTTAATTTAAAGGTATCGTATCAATAGTTGATTGATGTTATCGTTTACAGGATGATGAAAACATACAAACGATATGTAGTGAATCAAACTTTTCCAGAGGGCTCTATTACAGAACAGTACCTCATGGAAGAATCAATGAGGTTCTGCATGGAGTACATGCCTAATGGTAGGGAAGGAAGCCATAAGCGGGGACGAAGGGCATTGAGAGATGATGAAGTTGAATTTGCCTATCCTATCGATAAAAAGGGAAAGGCCTACCGTCTCCCACATTTGCTTTACCAGCAAGCACGCAGATGGGTTCTACAACAATGCCCTGAAAATGCTGAGTGGGAGAAGTAAACAAAATTTGATATTTATATCTTTACAATTATTATTTTGATTTTAACACACTTTAGTACTTAATTTAAAGATCTATTATTTGCATTCACAGGAAGTATCAAACATACCTTCAATCACACATGTCTAGTGATAAAAGTCGAAGAGGCAATCAACAACAAAAAAAGCGATGGATTACATTCCTTGGTTACGACAACAACTAGAAAAAGAAAAAACATCTACCTTGAAGAGGCTTGCTGATGGTCCAGACTTAAATGCCTTGTCATATAGTGCATATGCGGGTAAATGGATATGTTTTTGTACAGCGGAATGGGAAATGAGCATGACGACACAGAATAGTGGAGTCTCCATAAAGGCTGTTACTAGTTTCAGGGCAAGTGCCAAAGATAAGAACCTTGTGGAAGAAGAAGTCACTTATTATGGCATCATCAAACAAATTCTTGAATTGAATTACTATGATTTCAAAGAAGTAGTATTCTTTTGTGATTGGGTGCGTATAGAAGATAAATCAAATGGATGTTATGTTGATCCAGAAACAAACTTGATCTTTGCTAACCTGGGGAGGTTCAGAAGAAATTTAAAGGAAGATGATGAGCCGTTTATTCTTGCATCTCAAGCCACTCAGGTCTTTTATTGCAAGGATCATACTAGGGATAATTGGTATGTTGTCTTAGATGCTCCAAAGAGATTGCATCGAGATGTGGATGCTTATGAAGATCCCTTAGTGTTTGAAGCAAGAATGAAAGCAGATAGTTTAACATCTGCATTAGTCGCTGATATAGTAGAAGATGATGAAAATGAATGTATTTAGCATGTACTTGCTTGCTTATTTTGAATGTAAACATCTTTGACATGAATTATCAATGGAATAAGATTATTTACTGAATGTTCTTTGTGTTTCTTTATGTACTTGCTTGCTTACAATGGGAACTTATAAGTTTGTTCCTCTATCATTCATGTACGTGGATTTTCTGCTTTTTTTGTAGCATTTAATTATTAATCTCATTTCTTTATGTACTTGCTTACTTGTTGGATAATTATAAGTTCGTTCCCATTTTATATTAGTTTTGTTATAAAAAATTGCAGAAATGAGCCAAGAGCAATCAAGTGGGTCTGAACCTAGTGGGTCTCAACCTAGTGGGTCTGAACCTAGTGGGTCTAGACAAAGTGGTGAGTTTATTACATTCATTTGCTTAATATTGTTATTAATTGTTACCTAATAATATATTTTTTGTGTAGATGAACGTCGCTTAGCCGAATTTAATGAAGATGGGCAGTTCATTGGTGAGACAAAGTTTTCGACATTTGTGGGGAAGGTCACGAGGACACATTGTCCACCTATATACACTAGTTGGGTTGTAGTTCCAGATGAAATCAAGGAGCTTATTTGGACCCTTGTCATGGTGAGTGCATGTGATTGTTATTATAATTTATTTTCTTTTTATATTGACAAATATGATTTATCTTCTAATGTTGATCACAGTCCCAGTATAATGTTCCAATCATACATAAAGATGCAGTATTGAAGTCTGCCAACTCCACCTGGAGGAATTGGAAACACGAGCTCCACCTACATTACGACAAATTCGAAACGGATGCCGAACGAAAAAGAAATCCACATCATCAGGTGAGGAGTGAAGATTGGGAGAAATTTGTTGATATGTGTTCAACAGATGAAGTCAAGGCTCGTCGGGCAAAGGGCAAGTATTCTAGGGAGCAGATGAAGAGCCCGCACACGTCTGGTAGACGAGGAGCAGCGAGAACTGCCGAGGATCTGGTAATAATCTGATGTGAATGCTTGATTATTATTAATTATTACTTTATGGTAATATTATGATGACAAAGATGCTGTGAGGAGCTTTAATCATTAAATAAGATGTTAATGCTTGCTTATTAATTGTATATTTTCTTTTACAGAAAAGAAAGAGCTTCTAGTGGTACAGTGTCAAGAACAGAAGTATATGTGGCCACCCATACAAAGATAGATGGGACTTGCCTTACCTGTCACAAGCCAACAAATAGTGAGAATAAAAACTCTAGTTTTTTATTTTATTTTATTTTATCAATAAGCAATTAATATAAGTTTTTCTAACTAATTCTACTTTTTGTAGGATGAAATAAGACAAATTATTGGATCCATCACTAGGACATGCAGATTTAGATAATGACCCTGTTGCACAGGTATGTGAGTTCCTTTCTCTCTTCTTGTATGTATTCCTTCTACTGAAATTCCTCATTTAATGTTAAATTTTTGTTATGTTATCAGGTATGTGGTCGTGATGGAAGGGGGCGTGTACGAGGATTGGGTAGTGGTGTGTCTAAGACCACTATTCGTGTGTCCAGCTCCTTACAAGGAGGCTATTAAACGGGGGAAGAAAGAATCTAAAAGCCTTGAGGCAAAAGTTGAGGCCCTTAGCAAACGACTTTCAATTTTTGAAGAGAATATGAAGGGGCGTTTCCTTCTCCCCCAGAGTTTTCTGACTGTCTCAGGGCACATTATGCTCTAAGAAAGGATCCCTCAAGAGTTTTGTAGTACTGGAGTAATCCCAGGTATAAATCTTGAAAACTATTTATTACATCCATTCGGAAATCTTTACCAGAGTTATTTATAGGAGTTTTTATTTTTGTGAATAAATTATCTGATCCGACAGCTCTGTTTTCCTGTAAGTATCTGGGGTTTAGTCGTTTATGGAGGTCTATATTAATTTAAAATCTGATTGAGATAAGCATCCCTTAAATCCAAAGGGAACCCCCATTCATTTTTCTGATTACCCTGATATCTCTCTCTCCCACAACTAAAAATGAAGAGTGATTTGTAATCTCTTGTCTTACAATCATACTCCTTTAACATGTATGTAACTAGTCTCTAAACTTAAAAAAACCAACCAAAGAAATTTTTTTTTTAGAAAATGAAGAACAGCAGATCTTACGTGAGATCACTCCATTAATGAATAAACCAAAATATACTCAGAAATGAATTCAGACTATCGAAAACCTCTATGTGATGGTCAGGTACATCCATCCGGAAGCCGAAAACCTGCAAAATCAAGATAAAAAATCCCCTATCTTATAAAATTTAATTGTCTAACAGAATTATAGCAAAAAAGAGAAGAACAGATTAGATTCTACTTGAAAAGGAAATTCCCACATGAGGAAAGGATCCAAAACTTCAATTCCATCCTGAAAAATCCTCCCAAAACCCATTAAATCATTACCCGAACACAAAAAACTCTAAAAAACAATAAACCAATAAACAAAAAAAGAATCAATACAAGAAATTGAAGAAATAATAATTTTCGTTATAACATAATCTAGAATAAGACACTAAGCTAACGTTTTTCGTTATTAGCTTAAACATAAGCGAGCATTTATCATGTATTTTGTCATACAATCTGACATTGTCATTGGCCGTGACCAGAAAGGTTCGATACACATAAGCGATCATTTATCTAACTTTCTCCAAACATCAATATTTGATATTAAGAGCTTAATTTCACAACACCGACATTCTGCGCTGTCCTATAATCTCTACCCTTATAAAAAAAAGCGTTGAAAGCCA
Source organism: Tetracentron sinense (assembly GCA_015143295.1). Lineage (NCBI taxonomy): Eukaryota > Viridiplantae > Streptophyta > Magnoliopsida > Trochodendrales > Trochodendraceae > Tetracentron > Tetracentron sinense. The sequence continues at coordinate 12,649,584 of CM026567.1, read as the reverse complement.
GCAACCCTGTCGTGTCCAACTTTTGTTACCTAACATACCACTTATAAATTTTTCTTCTCACGAACTGGAGCTGCTGCCTCTCAATGGTTTCTAACCATTGCTTGAACTGTCTATCGATTGCTATTCTATTTCCCCGCCTCACCTAAACATGGTTTTAAAAAACGCCGAAACCGTTACGTAACGCCCATTACGTAACGGTTTCGGTGAACATCGTTACCTGTTACCGTTAAGTTACACCTACATATTTTATTTATTGTGATTTTTATGATTTTTTAAGCCAAAAAAAAAAACTCCGTAAAGGCCGAAACCGTTACGTTTACGGTGTCCGAAACGGTTTTTTTGAACCTTGCACATAAATATTTACAAATTTGCATACCTATAATGGGCTACATATTTGGAATATAATAGGGTTTTTTTTTTTTTTTTTGAAGAACAGGATATCAATTATCTAAACACACACACTCTCTAGACACACACACACACAGCCAGACCTAAGGGTAGCCACTAAGGTGCCATAAGAGTAACTCCAAGCAACCACTCCAAAAGGGCCTGTCTTAAGGAGGGTTGATGGACCCTTATACACCCCTGCGAAGTCAACTTCCCAACCGATGTGGGACTAAACCGGGATACACCCTAACGCACGCGGACTCACAGAACGCCAAGGCTTTGGGTTTTTTTGAAGAACAGGATATCAATTATCTAAACACACACACTCTCTAGACACAAACACACAGCCAGACCTAAGGGTGGAATATAATAGGCTAATTCAGTTATATATTTAGAAAAAAAGCAGTAAAGAACAAAACCTAATCATGTGATCAGCTAAAAACTTAGAAGGGTAGAACTTAATTTATGTTATGTGTAATTTAGAAGAACGGAAAGGAACAAAAATCCAGAAGTGTGGCTCCAGAATCATCTGAATGACAGAATCCATGTGGATATTTAACTAAAACCATCTGCAACTGGTACTGTGAAGAAGAAATTAGATCCTAATACAGCGTATATAATAAAAGGTTTTTGAGAAAGAGTGTTCAGTTCTCAATATTGAAATCACACTCTATAAATGTATATATAGAGAGAGGTTACAAGATTTGAATTTCAAAAAACGGATTACAGTTACAGAAAATCTTTATATAAATACAGAATAGAATCTCAATGAAGAGAGTAATATTTGAGGAGACCTGGGATCGAAAGGGTTGGGGGGTTTATGGGAGGGGGAGAGCTACCCCTCATTGTGTAGCCCATAGGTCCATTGGCTCCAATGAACCAAAAAAAAATTTGAGGAGGTAGCAATGATTTGGTGTAACATGATTTATCATTATCATACAATTCCGTCTAAAGAGCATCATACCTTTGGGAAGCATTCAAAACCTCCACCAGTTCCATTAAGTAAAGCCAACGACAATATCTTATCAGGCACTATTGCTGCCAACTTGCAAGCTATCATGGCCCCTGTTGCACCAAGAAGAAGTTAAAAAAGCTAAAAATGACTGAAACTCCATCATAGCAACAAATTTGCCTGAGGTACAGAGAACTCATTTCAGTAGATGCAATTCTAACAATAAAATCAGTAATGTGATTAAATTCTTCTGGATTCAGTTGCCACAATATGTCAAACCAAACGGGAGTGCAAGAACAATTTAAAACAAGCTAACAGATGACTAATACTTCACACTAAACATTTTGTCAAACCAATTCACTTCCTCTGAGATAAATAAGACCAAACCAAAGGAGATGGCAAGGCATACAAGAATCTAACTGGAACTCCATTGGAGCTAATTTTGTGTGATTTATAGGAATCCCAAATCACTCATTTTCCTTCAGATAAAATTTTAGTCCAGAATAAGACTAGAAACTACTAACCCAGTTGGAGATTTTTGAGACGGATTGCAAATATAAAATTTAACCAAAATCTCAAACTGAAAGTGACTACTCAAAGATCCTGAACTCACCCATAGAATGCCCAAAGACGTGGGCTTTTCTCCAACCCAAGTGATCCATTAGAGCTATTGCATCTTTTGCCATGATTGTTGTTCTGCACCAATTAAACTAAAAACATCATCTTGACAATCCATTTATGTTTCAAATTTCAGCATTATTATTTATTTTATTTTTCTTATAAAAGAGAGAATTATTTATGAAGTAAATACACTTCTACATTTCTTTTTGAGTTTCGGGAACTGCCAAAAATTTAGCCACCACAATTCCACAACCAATCAAAACAAAGACCCAGTAAAACAAATCTTCAACTGCACTAAAGAAAAATGTGATTAAAAGAAGCAATCAAAAACTAATAATTCTTCATAGAACTCACGTATATTCTGATTTTGTTATGGGCACGGAACTCCGACCCATTCCTCGATTATCAAAGGCACAGACCTCTATCCTCTCATTGTCATCACCAGCTCTCTCTTCACTTGGGTTTTTCAAATTCCCATCATTGGGCGTCTTTGTGCCCGTAAGATCCTTAATTTGGGGACCCCAAGATCCATGGGTACCCGCCAAACCTGATCATAATTTCATATAAATCAACAACCCCAGTAAAAATAATAACAAAATAAAACACAGAGAGAGAGAGAGCGCACCAATGATGAGAACAACTTTGATTGATCCCTGGCCATAAGTTCTATAGAAAATCTTAACTCTATTGTTTCCTTTTGCACCACTTCCACTCTGGTATTTGCTTACGTAACAAAACGGCATTCCTCCTAGAGAGATAGAGAGAGATTGGGTTCTGCTGTGTTCAATAGAGAAGAGAAGAGAGGAGAGAAGAGAAGAGAAGAGAAAGGAAGACAATTTTGCAGGATCCTTCGTGTCTTTCAACCGGATATCAGAGGTTGACTGGATACACGTGTCTTTTAACAGGATATGAGGGGTTTTTTTTTATAATGGAAATGTTATCATGTAACTAACCGTCTAACACACCGCCTCTTGCGTCTGGGGAACGAGTTTCCTGGGGGATGAGTTGCAAGAACTCCCCCGTGTAGAAAGACATTTAATTAGGGGAGTGATAACATGTAATGCACATTTTGTTGAGTGGTACACACACCTCCCAAGCCTGCCACATGTCCTCTTAGAATCCATTAATCATGGTTAAGATTCACTCTTACCTAGGGTTAAATAATCTAACCTTACTTTTTAGAAAAATATCTTAAAAAAATTAACCACATGGGTGAGTCTTAACCATAATTAATGAGTGTCAAAGAGCACACATGGCGAGTAAGGAAGGTATGCACGTACTGTCCAAGATGCATGCTATCACCTCCTTAATGAAACACCATTCCACACGTCAGCTGAAGACTGGTGCTCGAGAGTAGATCTCGGGCATCTGCCAGAGGTAATCCATTGCCATAAGAAATCTGATGGTTAGGCATGGACTAAAATCATCGGTAATGTTCAAACAAACACATTGTCACCATTTAACGTCTTTGGTTGCCAAGAAAATAAGTAATAACATGGAAAATAAAATAAAATAAAATTAGACAAAACACAACTAAAATTTGTATTAGAAATCTAAAATTATCTTCTTCTTTTTTTCATGTTTTTACCTATTTTCTCGGCAACCAAACATAACATAAGGGTTTTAAGTTTTAATGATGGAAATCATAATCTGTTGCTAATTTAGCGACATCTATAATGCATAGTTAATTTCGGTCGTTGATTTAAGGAGAATTAGCAACGGATTTTCAAAATTTTGATGGTTAATATCATTTCGTAGTGACAGGAAATAATCCATATAGTTCCATTGTGTGGTTGGTGAAGTTCGGCAATCTTTGATGAATTAATAATGGTAAACATGAAAGGAAGTCTTATTGATGGTTAGTCTAAAAAAAATTCACAAATCAGAGCAGAATTAGCTACCATTAATCAAAGAAATAAAATAAATAATTATATAATTTTACTATGAATCACTCGAACTAAGAGGCGCTCGAAGAGTCTTTCTTTTAGAGACCCGAAACTTTTGCTATGCATTGGAACTCGTGCCAAGGCATTTTGCCTTTGTAATATTTTTCCTTTCCATGAAATGAGAAATTTTGAATAACTTAAGTGTTAAAAGGTAGTGTTCCCAAGTCGGATGTGTCGAAAAACCCGAGTTACTGAAACCATTGGTGGATCAGTCGACTTCAGGGGTAATTTAGTCAATAAATAAAATAGAAATTGGAAATTCTGAAACATTAGGAATGTTCCTTTTCGAAAGACGAATCCAACACAAGTTGAATCGTCAAAATCAGACAAACGAGTTGAAAGTTATGGCCAAATTACCAAAGTGTGGAAAAATATGAGAAAAACAACAAAATCTGAAGGGTGCGATCGATCACAAGTCAGGTGCGATCAATCGCATACAGGCGAAATGGATCCCAAACTCTCGGGGTCATATGCGATAAATGGATCCCCAGGTGCGATAGATCGCAGGGATCTGCGATCGATCGCAAGAATGTACGATCGATCGCATGCAGGGGGAAATCAAACCAGAAATGTTCGGGTTCATGTGCGATAGATTGCATCCAGGTGCGATCGATCGCAAGGACCTGCGATTGATCGCAGATAAGTGTGCGATCGATCGCATGCGGTAACAGATTACGGATTTGAGGGTTTTAACCCTTGATCTATTTGAGGGTTTTCATTTTAGGGCTTTTCTAACCTAAGGGAGAGAAAGAGGGAAGAAAGGGGAAGAGAAGATTTTGGGGAAATCCTTCAAAGAAGGCTTGGATTGGAGATCAAGGGAAGCTCATCTTGAAGATTTTCAAGCAAAGGACCTTCCTCAAGCAACTAGAGTTCCTCAAACTCAAAGAGGGATTCTTCCTCAAGTTGGAACTACACACCAAGGGTGTTCTTCAACCCAAATCAAGGTCGGTACCTTATACTACCCTTCTAGCCCATCTCTACATTGTATTTTCCTTCATTTTATGATTTTCCCTAATTTCTAAACAAGATAAGGAAATGGGATGAATGGATGGTTGTGTGGACGTTTATGGGCGATTGGATGCCGTGTATGTGTTGTGATGAACAAATGGGGAGGGCATTGTACCGATAATGAATACACATGTGTGTTGTGATCGTTAACCCACCTAAAAATTCAAGATTTAGGATTAACCATAATGCGCATACCAAACGTTTGATGAAATGCCAAAGTGAATGAAATGAATTGTAAATTTAGAAATGACTTACTTAATTGCTTATGGAGATTGCTAGGGCTTATGATAGTGTGATTCCTTGCTTTCCTTTAAATGACATACATCATCACTTGCTAAATTTTGATGCTCTATGTTTTGTGAAACCCCCAAATTGTCATATTTAATTTCAAATGAAAGTATGCACACGATTCCACGAGCACGGCATGCATAACATGTTTTTACCGACGGTTTTGCAAGAGTAAGGATGTTAGGGGTGGGACATATCTTACGATATGTTTTACCTCGCTTTTGACAAGAGGACAAAAACAAGCATTTCTTAGGAGGAAGTTTACACTTTCCTCCCTTCCATGAGGGGTCTCCCCTCACTCACAAGTGCATTGCATTAAAGAAGGGTCTCCCTTCCCTCTCAAGGCATATCAAGAAAGAAGGGTCTCCCTTCTCTCTCAAGGCATCTCACAAGCGCATTTCACAAGTACATGAGCATGTTAAATTCTCAAGCAAGCAAGCATGGTACACGCATGACACACATGATATATGACATGACACGACACGACACAACAAGACACATGACAAGACAAGTTTTTAAGCACGAAAAGGATGTTTTAAGTCAAGTCAAGTGCACGATGTTTTTCAAGGATTTTATCGGCTTTTACGAAATGCAAGCATGATTATCAACAACTTTACTATCTGTGAACTGCTTCCTGCTTTCCACATAGTTATTGTTTGCTATGACTGTTGGTTAGTATTTGGTACACGCTGAGTATTCCATGCTCAGCCGTACGTTTATGTCGGCAGGTTCTGAGAGAGCTGCTACTCCATTCGATGTCTATGCTCTGAGCCCTTGGGTGGAGGAGGAGTATGCCGAGGAACCTTTGGAGGAACCTCCAGTAGAGGGTTACCATTAGGTGGTTGTAGATTCTGAGTGATATAATTGTGGGTGAGTTGAGAGAGATATATCCACGTATTTTGGCGGCATGTCCGCACTTTTTTTTGGTTTCCTTTTTGTATAAACTTGGATTTACGTATGTATATACATAGAGGTTTGGTAGACTTCTGTTGTACCATGTTAGAGTATGTTTCCGCTGTTTTTATCCTCTATTGTATATGCTCTGTGGGTTTTGCAGGTTGGTTTTTCAAGTAAGTCATGCAAGTCATGATTGGTCGTCCAAGATTCACTCTAACTCTTAGGGTGAGTTTCGGGTCACGACATTTCTTGAAGATAGTCGAAGTCTCCCATTGTGTAAGGGATAAGGCAGCTCTATCTCTGGGATTCAACTCGGATCGGATTCATCCGGTCTTTCCCTACAAGTTTGCACTACTTGGCGGAAGATGACGATACCCAACCTCTTTTAGAATGTCCAAATAAATTAAATTTAAATTTAATTGAATTTCTTCATATACTTCAAATTTAACCACATATATAAAATTAATCAATTTAATTTTATTGCATCTGAATTGATTTCAATTAAATTAATTTAATTTAATTTCAAGAAATGGTACCACAAAATATTATTTTGCCGATTATTTCAAAACACTTCTAAATTTAATTATTTAAATTAAATTATTTTAAGTGTTGCAAATTGTCCAAAAAAAATTCGACAGAGTCTCCCCATTAGCTTATGTGGTTTCGGATTGATGGATTAGTCCAATTAAGGACCGATCCCAAAATTGACGATCCGATCGGATTATCTCAAAATACTAGTCAGTTAGGACGGACCCAAAAGAGTCTATCCAATTAGTCTAGTCAAGCGATGATCCATTTAAATTGTCAAAAATTAATCTCGAAGTCTGTCTAAAAAGACAATCCGTTTAGAACAATTAAACGGGTCTGAACTAAATAGTCCGATCCCAAGACAGAACAGTCATATGATATGGTTGGTCAAGAGAGAGATTTGGATGAGTGTGAAACTTAATGTCTTGAAGCATTTGTCTGTATCTCAATATAAACACCACTAAAACAATCCTGCAGAGTTTCGGTCCTTTCAAAAGAAAAATGGTATATCTCCTTATTTTTACCCTCAATTATATATAGGTCTCTTTTTACCCTCTATTATATTTAGGTGTTTGAGAGAAGGTACTCAATGAATAGCACGTTTCTCAAGATGCACAAAAAGCCATGCGTTATGGCATAAATGCACACACATGATGTAAACGTTATATGAAAAGTTAGAGAAGCCAACACTTCTAAAACCGATGGACAATAAGAGTCACAAGTTAATAGCCCATGGATTTTCATGATTGATAGGTCCATCTCTTTCCATCATAGCCATAGATTTCAAATATCAAATTAATCCAATGATTCATATATATTGAATGGATCCAAAAGCAAATACACTGTAACACACTAGTATGTCTGACATGGACACGTTAAAACATAATTTAATAATGATAAAGTATTATTAATTTATTATTTTTTTAAAAAATCAAATCGAACAAGTCTGGAGAAGATTATTCTGATAAGGAACCCTCAAAGTGATATCAGGAGGGGCAGAGAATTATTTTGAGCTCTTGGTTTTGGGACCGGTTGACACTGGTTTTGAGAGATTAGAAAAACCTATGGAGAGAGGAAGGGGGCTATTGCCCTTTTCTTTTTCTTCCTAAATGACCAATGGCTCTGGCAAAGAACTGAGCACATTTTGACCCAAATTCAAAAGGTTTTTGGTAGGACAGCTAAACTGGTCATCAAACTAAACTGCCATCACCAAATTCATATATATAGTAACGACAATAGAGATAGAACAAACTGCAAAACGTATGGCAAAGATAGTTCTAGTATGAGTTTGATGGCTTCCTCTTGAGTATGTGAGGTTTAAGTACAACCAATACAATCATCTAATAAGAAAATGACAGTCAATACAGTTATACTGCTTTATGAATAGGTTACAAAAGAACATCAACTCAACAAGACGTAGCAATTTCGATACATACTTAGATAGGGCCAAAAGACAATTGTATTTACAAAGAATACAGGGAAGTATAAATATTATACAACATCGAATGGGAAATTTGAACTTGACTTCCTAATTCTGCACAAGGTAAAACTTCAAAGAGGAGATAAGTAGGATGAGAGAAAACGATCAATAGGCTCTTTTTCAAAGTCTTCAGAAGTCATACTATCTGTTGCTCTTGATCAAAATCTCACCGTCCATTGCCCAGGTGTGTGTGCAATAGCACACACCTGATCTCAGCCTCTCGGAGAGACGGTTTGGGTTCACGCGTGCCTGTGGCACGCACAGTACCTTTAGTTGTCAGCATTAAATGATGATGACTGACACCATGCTACCCAGCTAAGCAAAGGTAGGATTGATCCGTGAGGATAAATCTCACAGATCCATCCTAAAATGGTAGCTCCCAAATTGGCTGATACATACCCCATTCGTGAGGACCAAAATCTCATGGATCCAATATTAAGTATTGGCCTCCGAGAGGCTGACACATATTCATCCATAAGGGTAAAACCCCACGGATCCAACTTTGGTGTTGGCATCCGAGAGGTTGACACATGTTTATCCGTGAAAACCAAAACCCCCACGGATCATATTTAGTGCCAGCCTCCGAGAGACTGACACGTGTCCATCCGTGAGGATAAAACCCCCACGGATCATATTTAGTGTCAACCTCTATAAGGTTGACACGTGTCCAATTCTTGAGGGCAAGTCCTCACGGATCAAATATAATGTCCTGGATCTAACCCAGACCACGAGCATCACTTTGTGATCTGTGGTTGAAACCTATGGTCTTACCTTGTGATCCGTGGTTGAGATTTTTGGTCTCATCTTGTGATCCGTGGTTAAGACCTATGGTCTCACCTGGTGATCCGTGGTTGAGACCTGTGGTCTCACCTTGTGGTCCGTGGTTGAGACCTATGGTCTCATCCTTTGATCCGTGGTTGAGACTTATGATCTCATCTTGATCTGTGGTCTCACCTTCTGGGATTCTCCCAAGAAGAGGAAACCTGATATAAGAGTCCTCAAAAGAAGAGGATTCTCGGTAGCTTAAGGATGCTCCCAGATAAGGGAGAGCCGTAAGCTGGTATCCTTTAAGAGGAAAGCCCCTTTTGACTTTCCTAAAAATAAGGGAGTCAAAGAGGGAGTCCCAAGAAAAGGACTTTCTAAAACCCATAAAAGTGGTTTTCTCACAAGAAACACACAACGAAGATACACGAGGGAATACGGAAAACACCCAGAATAAAGAGAAAAACTCTCTCATCTCCTTAAAACAACAAGTACAGCAGCAAGCAAGCAAGGAAGAAGAAGATCTCTCCTGCTATGGAGAACATCAGGTGAGCCTTATAAAATGTTCACCCCATTTTCTTTTCTTTTTTGCACATATAAAGACCTCAATGAGGCACTTGTAACGCCTACATGGGAATTGGGCAACCCCATTGAATAAATAAAAATAAGTTTATTTTGATTCTTCTTTTAGTCTTCATCTTAATTAGAGGTTCTTCCCCAATAAAGGGAAGATAATTTAACAGTCTGAGTTTACTCAGATTGGAAGGATAGTCCCCCACAACGAACAATAAACTCCATACAACAATGAAGAAAATTTGAAAGCAAAGAACAAAATTTGCGCTTACAAATTAAATGGCACGCCCGGTGGGACACCCTTCTCCTCTCATCTTTGATGAAGAATTAAAAAATAAAAGAAGAAAAAAAAAAGATAAGTGAGTAATCATTTCCCTATCTTCTCTTCGATTGATGTGTAGGATAATCGAGACCGTCTACGTCCATCCCACATACATGCTCACCATCAAGAGGAGGGTCTATGTCCCTGTAATGTCGATCCCAGCAACTCACCCCCTAACTTGGGCGGAGATCGCAGTAGTCCCAATCATGAGGCCTCAGTCTACTGACTGAATCCTCAATGAGGGTCTTGCTGTCCCTCTGTGGAGGAGTCAACCCTGCCAGGTCCACGGACAGGGTGCATCCCTAAGGATGCCCCACGGAGCAGGTGTATCCTCAAGGATAAACCACAGATAGGGTACATCCCCAAGGATGTACCACGGAGCAGTGGTATCCCAAGGATGCTCCGTGGACAAGGGGCATCCCCCAGGATGTCCCACGGAGAGGCTGCACCCAAGGGGATGCGCTATGGAGCGAACACATCACCCATGATGCGCCACGGATTGGGTGCATCCAACTGGATGCCCCACGGACAGTGTGCATTCCCATCAGAGTGCATCACGGAGGGTGTACCCAACCGGGTATACACATTGCAGGATGGTTCAACCAATCTGCGATAGGTCAGCCCAAAAGGCAAACCTATGTCAAACACTGGGCCAAGCCTAACAAGCCATCCCAAATCCCAACAGTTCACAATGGAAAGGTCTCAATTGCTGGGACCGACCATAAAACCAGTTGGATATAAGCCCTCTCAGTCCAAGCTGATTGAGGGAGCTCTCCCTTTGAAAAATTTTCCGGGAGGGGGAGATGCTGCCCAATTTTCACCAGGGCGAATGAACAAGGCCAAGGGCCTCGAGGACTTAATGAATAATCCCTCAAATAACTTTAAAAAATACAAAGTAATTGAGGAAGGTGCCTTAGGGCACTTATCCATGAACAAGAAACGTCCACGGACAGACTCCATGGACCAAGGTTCAGGATATCCCACGGAGGGAAACAGAAGATTGTCCACGGACAGAAATGCAATACTGTCCACGGACAGAAGCTCAAGACTGTCCACGGACAAGTCAACAAAACCATCCACGGACGGAAAGTCAAAATTATCCACGGATAGATCAGCAAGACTATCCACAAACAGATCATCAAGACTGTCCATGGATGGAAGATCCAAAATGTCCATGAAGGGACCATCAGCTCTATCCACAGATAGAAGAGCAGCTCTATCCACGGATAGAATTTCAGTACTATCCACGGACAGAAGTCCAAGACCATCCGTAGACAGGCTCAAGCCTAATCCATGGACCGAAAGCCAGACCACTTAGAGCAGAGACCCAAGCCAGTCCAAGGGTCAGAAGCATGCTCCCTTCATAGGTGCAGGTCCAAGACAATCCATGGACATGGTCCACGGACAGAAATCCCTTAGAAGGAAGGAAGATCCACGGGTAGGCATTCTGCCATTTGAGGACACTTCTCCTTCTAAGAAAGAGAGAAGTTGGTACTATATAGCCAACAAAAGAAGGGTATTCTCGGAGCCAGATTCAACATCCGATGATGATGCAAGGGGCATTAATAGCCGTGATCAATATCTTCCAGTTGTTAATGCAAGAAACATTTTAAGTCCAGAACAGGCAGATAAAGACTTATTGTACAGACTGGGTCTGAACGCCTTCCGAGGCGCTAACCTTACAACCTTCACATCAATGATGGCATCAGTCCGTCATCAACACCAGTGGCCTCCATCCAGAGATGTAAGCCTATTCTGGGGCAAAGTAAGTGCTGAACCAGAAAGAAGAGTAGCAGCACCATAGGACCCTAGGGTTAAAGTGTTAAACAGAAGCACTTCCGCTTTTGAGATGCCTAGGAAGAAGACTCCTGAGAAAATCCTCCAACTCAGAAATCGGAAGTACCATTCGGCTCTGCCAAAGAAGGTGTATAATTATCGGTCGAGGCCAAGAAAGTCTAGGAATCAAAAGTCAAAAAGGTCGACTGGCGCCTCAGACAAAATCCGTTTTGTCCACCAGAGACGAAGGACTGATCCTTCTGCACCTGTTCACCCTATTCGGGGGAGATAAAATACCGGGGCATCATATGATGGTTACGAAAGAGTGTCCGTGAATGTGATCGGCACTAGACTCGACCCAGCTCCGGAAGAATATACGACCCCAGTGTTCCAAGGAACTGGGGTAGTGCCTGAGCATAACTTTCTCAAAGTTCAGATGCCGCTATTCTAGCCGCTTTGGATGAGACAGAGTTCTCGCGAGCTGTTGGAATAGTTGTTCCGGGTCCAGCGGTTCCGAGACGAAAGAGGAGCCGCAAGAATTAGGTCAGAGGCAAAGATAAAACCCAAGACCAAGTTCAATCAGCTTCATAACCGGATGTTAGTAGATACCAAGAAGGGTCAGAACAAGAAGCGACCCCGGTAACTTCTCCGAGAGAATTGGAAGAAACCTCATTAGTCAAAGATTCTGACGAGCCAGCTCCTCAGCCAACTAGGCCAGAAGAAGTGCAGGAAATACCTCGACAGGTTTTCAGTGCACCAAACCCTTTATACGGGATGCCCAATACCTATTTTACAGAAGAAGAGTTCCCAAACCTTTTTCGGTTACCAGAACCAACTTCAGAACGACCAGTGGCAGTCATGATGACGAACCTGGATGAGAATACTAGTCAGGGGAATAACCCTTCGACTTCAGCACCTCTGCCATCAAATGATCAAACAGCATCCTTACAGGCTCAACTCCAATACAAGGATGATCAGATCACAGCCATGATGTCTCAAATGCAAGAGTTGGCTACTCAATTGTCAGCTCTAAAATCTGCATCAGCACATGGGCCTCACTTCCCTTACCAAGGAGGTAGCAGTAATCAAGGCACAACCCCTATACCTCCAAGTCATCCAAGGGCGCCTGAAACAGGTCTCATTCCAAATCAGACCGCCCTCATAGGAGGAGTGTCGCCGTCTCTTTTGGCTGCAATTGAGGAAACTGTTCGCAATCAAATGCTGCAGGCCAAAGAAAGAGAAGAGGATGTACGGATGATCGTGAAGCCTTTCCCAGCTATCATGGATGTTCCTTTCCCACCAGGTTTTGTCCAACTGACATTCAAAATGTTCGACGGCACTGGAGATCCGAGGCAACATCAATCTCATTTCCTCTTAAGATGCGGATTGACATCTAAGAATGAGGCTCTTTGCCTCCAGCTCTTCATATAATCCCCAGAGGGTGCTGCTTTCACATGGTATGCCAACCTCCCCGAGCCTTCGATCCCCGATTGGAACACAATGGTGACCGAATTTAGCAAACAATTCTACAACACCCAAAGAAGAGTAGGTGTTCCAGAATTGATTGTGACCCAGCAGAGGGACAATGAAACAGTAACAGAGTTCATTGCCAGGTGGAGAGCTTTGACCTTCTCTTGCCTACAAAAATTCACTCAGTTGGAGCTCATTAGGATGTGCCTGAACAACTTTAAGCACGACCTTTCAACTGCCTTAATGGCCCAAACTTTTACGGGTTTCGAAGATCTGTGCACAAAAGCACATGACATGGAAATCCATATAGGAAAAAGAAGGCGAGGCAGGGGTACTGACCGTCTTGAATCCTCAACGGCCGCAGTAGTTGAAGCCAAAAAGACTGCGCTACCGACACCGAACATCGGTAGATCAACTGGCCGAACAAACAACGACAAATGACCAATTAAGGTTGGTACCAAACAAGTTCAAGGTGAATCTAGGAAGCTACAGTGGCAGGGTAAAAAAGAGCCGCCAAAGAAAATCACTATGGAGGAGAGGATAAATAAAACATATTCATTCTCGGAAGACATTGTTGAGGACCTATTTGAACACCTCCTTGCCAATGAACTCATCACTCTCCCAGAAAGTCGGAGACCTCAAGAGATTGGGATGAAAAATGATCCCAAATACTGCCCGTATCATCATATGATCAGTCACAAGATAGGTGACTGCTTTGTACTGAAAGACATCATCCAACGGCTTTTGGACAATAAAGAGATTGTCATTGATGATCTCCAACAGGCAGCCACGTCCAAAACGGTGGTGGCTTCTGAGCTAGTGGATGAAAATAAAACATCTTCAAGTGGTAAACTTCTTGCCGATAAATAGTTAGACGAAGAAGATTGGACCTTCTTTGAAAGTAAAGGGACCAAGAAGAAAAAGCAGTTGGCTTAAAATGCCAATGCTGAAAAGCAGGCCCAGGCTACAAGACAAGCTCAGGCCCTAAGAAAAGAACGGAAGCGCATAGCCAAGGCTGAAAAGAAGAAAAAAAAAGAAAGAGTGAGGAAAGCCAAGAAAAGCGGCTTTGCCCAATACGCTCTTGTGGAACAAAAGCCGTTGACGGCAATCACCTTGATGGATTTTATCCCACCAGGCTTCTGGTCCGACTGCGATTATGATAGCCTTCAGTCAACAGATTCAGGAGACGAATCCAATATCTTCTCCTGCTATGTTATCAATGCAGTCCCAAATGAAGACCAGTCATGGTTAAATGAACCAAGACAAATGGTAGCCTGTAGTCCAGAAAGACACTGGACATTTCAGAATTGGCTAGACCAAGTTGAAGACATTGAGCTCCCAGAAAGGAGACCAGCCACACCAGGACGGACCCCTACAGGGTTTTATGATCTTTCTAAAGGATCTTCATCCGGAGGAGAGCGAGAGGCAGAAGATGAAAAAATACAGTCTGATTCCCCTCAAGAAAGGTTAAATACGCCTGAGGCTTCAAACCCAAACCATCGTCAGATGCGACGACCGGTGCAAATCTCAACTCAGATCAAGGATCAAGATCCACCTGCTGCAGTCAGTCTGGATAGTGACCCTTCAATAGAAGAAGTGGCCCTAGACTCAAGGTCAACTGATAACTCACAGGCGTCTAAACAAATCTCAGCTCAATCTGGGTGTCCAACAAGGCAATTTGAAAGAAGAACTCAGTCATCTTTCCGAAGCAAGAAAAGAAAGTTAGACTTCAGTTTTACGAATATGGTCCAACTCTTAGAAGCAGAGTCATCTGGACCAATAGACCAGACAATTTCCAAAGTCTATCAACTCAACCTCCGGTCAGGAAGAAAATTACCACCGAGATTTGTTCCGATCCAACATGAAAATTAGACCAGAGCTCAACCGGCCCAAGCCCAAATAGCTACCGGCAATGAAAGAGTCAAGTAAGATATCTTGGCACATCTGAAGAAAATTCCTTCCTTACTAAGCGTCTATGACGCTCTCAAGATGTCTCAAGAATTGAGAAGGTCTCTCTTATATGCCCTCTCCAACCCGGAGGATTTCTCTGAAGAAGTCACGAGTCAGCCGCCACAGCCTCCTCAAACAGGAGCTTCATGCCTCTTCACGATCACTTTTGATGATGAAGATATGCGAGCTGAGACTCTCCAGCATAACCGACCACTGTTCATCTCAGGCTTGGTTAATGAGACTAATATCTCCAGAGTAATGATAGATGGGGGTTCAGCTGTTAACATCCTTCCAAGAAGAATGTTGTCCAAGCTTGGCGTACAATTAGGTCAACTTCATGAAAGCAGTCTGATCATCCAAGACTTTAATCAAATTAAACAGAAGCTCATGGGTATGGTCAACCTCAAAACCAGATTTAGTGATATTGCTGAAACTACAACGTTTCTTGTGATTGATGTCGATACGTCGTACAATGCCCTGTTGGGGTGGCAATGGATGCACAACCATCTAGTCATGCCATCTACCTATCATCAATGCCTTAAATACCCTCAAGGGAACAGGCAAGCAAGGATCGATGCTGATGATAATCCATTCAACGATGCAGAGACATATTAAGCAGATTCGCGTTACTATGTCAAAAGTGCCCAAAGAAACCTTCAGCAGAAGCCCAAAGGAGAAAAGGTTGAGAGCGGCCCAAAATGCAATCACGGACTTGTTCAAACAGAAGTTTTAAAAAGGGTGTTCAAATACACCCCAAAATCTCAAAGAAAAGAAGAAGAACCGACCCTATCCTTGGTCGAATCTTCCCGGAATCTGGAGAAGGGTAAGTCAGTCGACCTTTCCCAGACTTGTGAGGTTAAAGAAATCGACTCCTTGAAGCTCTGAAAGACAATCATATAGTCCATTTGAGGAGAACGGACTGTACAATGGTCGAGAGTACCTCCAGTTTCACTGTCCCGGTCATGAAAAGAGGACAGAAATCGATGCTCTTCAATTCTCTAGGTACATATGACAGGATGAACTCCTCATGGACTAATGAAAAGAGTAGGATCATTAATCCTTACAGGAAAAATATAAGTTTTGGTGAAAAAATCACCGGGTTCCTCAAGAAACAGGGGTTTGATCCCGAAAAAGAAGAGCAAGTCGAAGAAACTATCCTTCCGGCTTATGAAGCCATGCTCAGAAAGGAGCAGCATGAAGCCCTGGATACTGATGACTATGTAAATACAAATACACCAGGAATTGGGTACAATCCCCAAGTCTTCGTATTTGGGGAAAGTCACAACCAGACTGTGAATATGGTCACAATCGGGGAGGAGTCCACATCAGAAGAAGTCTCTATGGAATGGCTTCCAGAAAAAACGAAGTCCCCATAGGCATCCCCATGGTTTGAGGCAGCACATCAAGATATGATTGATAGCCTATCTAAGGTCAGTCTCGGTGCATGGAAAAAATGGCTAACAAAGGAAGTCATTCCTAGTGTCATCGTCTCGTCTAGAAGAACAAGGGAAAAGCCCATTATTTTTCACTCCGTAGCTCAAGTAGGCAAAGCTACTCTCCGGAACAATAGAAGAGATAGAAGGATGAATCCTTATCAAAGGAAGCCTGTGTTTAATCCGGTAATCAAGAAAATGCTTGAGAAGCAGGGGTTTAATACTGAAGCAGAAAAGCAGGTTGAGCATGAAATTATGCCAACACCTAGGACTTTGGCTACCTATAAGCAAGCCGGTCCTAACTTGGGAAAGCTTGAAGCAGCAAATTCTAAACTTCCATTAAATGAAGACTGGGTCTGGATTGTAAATACTATTACAGTAGATGAAGACTCCTCTTCGGGAGAAGAAATAATCATGGAAGAACCACCGGAAGAAACGGAAGTCCGTCTGGCTCCTCCAGAACTTGAAGCAGGAGGTCAAGCGACTGTCAATGACCTTCTTGAAGTTAACCTCGGCTCAGAACAAGACCCGAGACCAACCTTCATCAGCGCCTCTCTCTCTCAAATAGAAAAAGAGGAGTATCTTTATCTCCTAAAAGAGTATAAGGATGTCTTTGCTTGGAATCATACAGAGATGTCTGGCTTAGATCCAAAAATTGCAATCCATCATCTCACATTTCGAGAAGATGTCAGGTCGGTCAAGCAGGCACAAAGGCGAGCTCGCCCAGAGCTAGTCGCTCAAATCAAAGTTGAGGTAGATAAACTCCTCAAAGCCGGATTTATAAGAGAGGTTCAATACCCTACTTGGCTTGCCAACGTGGTGCCCATGAAAAAGAAGAATGAACAGATCCGGGTTTGTATAGACTTCCGGGATTTGAATGAAGCTTGCCCAAAGGATGAATTCTCTTTGCCCATCACCGAAATGATGGTCGACACCACAACAGGTTTCAAAGTTTTATCCTTTATGGATGAGTATTCCGGCTATAATCAAATCAAAATGGCCCTGGAAGATGAAGAGCTTACAGCCTTCCGCACTCCTAAGAGAGTGTTCTGCTACAAAGTCATACCATTCGGCCTCAAAAATACCGGAGCAACTTATCAAAGGACCATGACTGTCATATTTGGAGATATTCTCCATGACAAGGTCGAGTGTTATGTCGACGACCTGGTTGTCAAAACAAGGTAGCGAAGCAATCATCTGGATGATCTTCGGGAAATCTTCGACAGACTATGACAACATCAGATCAAGATGAACCCGCTCAAATGTGCGTTCGGAGTTGCGTCTGGAAAATTCCTGGGCTTTGTGGTATGCCATAGAGGAATTGAGATTGACCCTACCAAAATATGGGTCATTCGCGAGATGCCTCCTCCAAGGAATCTGTGCGAGTTGAAGGGACTCCAGGGTCGACTCGCTTATATCTGAAGATTCATCTCTATTTTGGCTGGAAGATGCCAACCGTTTTCCCAGTTAATGAAGAAGGGAATACCGTTTCAATGGGATGAAGCTTGTCAAAATGCTTTAGACAGCATCAAGGCTTATCTCACAAATCCACCGGTCCTTATGAGTCCCATCAGAGGAAAGCCACTTATCCTCTATATCACAGCACTCGAGGGATCTCTTGGAGCTCTCCTTGCTTAACATAATGACCAAGGAAAGGAAAATGCCTTGTACTACCTAAGTAGGACTCTGGTTGGAGCAGAATTCAGATACAGCCCGATAGAAAAAGTATGTCTGGCCCTCATCTTTGCCTTGAAAAAACTAAGGCATTATATGTTGGAGCATTCGGTGAAACTAATATCCAGAGCCGATCCTCTTAAATACATAATGTCCCGCCTTACTCTCTCTGGCTGAATGGCGAAGTGAGCGGTGCTCCTGTCCAAATTCGAAATCGAATTCGTGCCCTAAAAGATAGTGAAAGGAAAAGCTCTTGCGGACTTCCTTGCAGCACATTCAAATCCTGCAGACTCGCCACTGGTCACTGACCTCCCGGATGAAGAAGTAATGCAAGTTCAAGTCAAACTAGGTTAGAAGATGTATTTTGATGGAGCTTCAATAAGCCTTGATGGAGTTAAACGCATCGACCCAAAGGAAAACAAATCAGGAATTGGTGTTGTTTTGGTCACACCAGACAATGCAATACTGCCCTATTCCTTCGCCCTAATAGAAGGGTGTTCAAACAATGAAGCTGAGTATGAAGCCCTGATAGCAGGTCTTGAATTGGCTCTTGAGATCCCGGTGGATGAACTAACTATCTATGGGGATTTAGAACTTGTCATTAAACAAGTACGAGGTGAATATGCAGTGCGAAGGGTTAGTCTACTTCCTTATCAGAAGAGAGTGGACCAGCTACTTGCTCAAATTCCAAGGAGCAGCCTCTTCTATGTCCATAGAGAACTTAACAATCAAGCCGATGCTTTGGCCGGTCTTGCAACATCTCTGATTCTACCAACAGACAGGATGCTAACCATCACAGTGGGAGAAAGAAGAACTCTCAAACCCCTTCCAGAGATAGACTTCCTGGAGATAGTTTGTTCTGTGACAATTAAAGAAACAGATGAGGATTGGCGACAGCCATTCATTGATTATCTCCAACATTGTCGATTACCTAGATACCGTGCCAAGCGCGCTGAATTTCGCCGACGGGTCACAAAATTTGTGATGTTGACAGAAACCTTATATAGAAGGTCCCTGGATGGCATCATAATGAGATGTATATCTCGAAGAGAAATAGATCAAGCCATGGAAGAAACTCATGTTAGGATCTGCGGTGCTCACCAAGCTGGGCCTAAGCTACAAATGCAGCTGAAAAGATTAGGCTACTACTGGCCTACGATGATCGCTGATTCTCTCAACTATGCAAGAAAATACAAAGTTTGTCAGCTCCATGCTGATTTTATACATCAGGCTCCCGAGCCTCTCCACATGACAACATGTTCATGGCCCTTTGCGGTATGGGGAATGGACATCATAAGACCATTCACCCCACCATCATCTGCTGGACATCAATACATCCTGGCTGCGACAAACTACTTCTCAAAATGGGTCGAAGCCATCGCTCTCAAAGAAGTCAAACACCACTCAGTGGCAGACTTCATCCGGACCAACATCATATATCGGTTCGGAATTCCAGAAAGCATTATCTTGGATAACGGGTAACTTTTCGAAGTGCCCCTATACACAAGTCGTATGCCAAATTTGGTATTCGAGAGGACCATTCTACCCGGTACTATGCAGTCGCGAATGGTCTTGCCGAAGCCTTCAACAAGACTTTGTACAAAATCCTCAAGAAAATTGTGGATAAAAGCAAACGAGACTGGCACAAACGCCTACTCGAAGCCCTCTGGGCATACAGAACTACTCATCGGACTCCGACACAGGCCACGTCATATTCCCTGGTCTTCGGCGGTGAAGCAGTTCTCTCCCTTGAAATTCAAATTCTCTCCTTAAGGGTGGTAATTCAGCAGTCTCTTACAAAAGAAGATTCAGCTAAAGTTCATCTTGCAGAGCTTGAAACTCTTGATGAACGTAGTCTCCAAGCCCAACAGAGTTTAGAGATGTATCAGCAAAGGCTAACTAACGCCTTTAATAAAAGGGTAAGACTAAGGTCTTTCAAAAAGGGAGATTTGGTCTTGATAGTCAGAACTCCGATCATCGTCACTCATCGAACCAAGGGGAAGCTCGAACCAAAATGGGAAGGGCCATATGTCGTCAAGAGGGTATACTCTAACAGATCGTACCTGGTGACCTTAATGGATGGAGAACGAATTATCCCTCCAACCAATGCAAGATTCCTTAAGCGATATTACTCCTAGGAATCGAAATGCTCGCTAGACCAAAACTTTAAAAGACGGTTTAAGCAAAATTTAAAGCACAAAATGACTCGCTAAGTTGAAAACCCTAAAGGGCGGCTTAGGCAAAAAATTAGAGTCATGCTCGCTAAGTTGAAAACCGTTAGGGGCGGCTTAGGCAAAATTTAGAGCAATAATGACTCACTAAGTTGAAAATCCAAAAGGATGACTTATACATAATTTAAGTCAAAATAAAATGCCCACTAGACCAAAACTCCAAGAGACGGTCTAGGCAAAAATTAGGGCAGTAAATAGCTCGCTAGACCAAAACTCTAAGAGAAGGTCTAGGCAAAAATTAGAGCAATTTGACAGGCTTCCGAATTTCACGGCGCTTCAAAAGTCTCCAGAATACCAGACCGAAGTCCATACTCTCCCAGGCATGAGCGGAAACTGCCTATTCGCTACCAAATTATGAATCAAAGCTTCAAAAGCCCCCCAAATACAAGGCCGAAGTCTAAACCTTCCTAGGTAAGAGCAGAAACTACCTATTCGCTCTCAAAATGCGAATGCCCTTTTTGAACTACGTTTGACTTGATCCTATCATAGGTACATAGGTAGCTTGAGGAATTAATTTGGGTTCAGTCAGTTCTTCTAAAAGAACATTATCCCCCTAGGATACAAAATCATTGTTGTCTCTCCATATGGGTGATACAAAAAAAAAAGAAGCATACACTGAATGATAAAAAAGAAGAAGAATTTCATTCATTTGGGGGTTTACATCAGGAAGAGCTTCATTTACAGGATGTATATCAAGAGGATTTCCTTCGATATGAGGAGTGTATCGGAAAAGGATAATTTTTCTATCTTGGTGCGCTGTTGTTTGTGGAAATGTTCAACTTCTCGACAAGCATCCACCAAACCCTCTTTCAATCTAATGATTTTCCCTAGAGTCTTCTTGCCTTGAATCTTCAGGGACTGTCCGTCAGATAATTCAGAATCGATAGTTGTGAGCTCTGTCTCCATCGATTCATGAGCGCTCTTTATTTTTGAAGCTCTAACCATAGCTTCTTGCAGTTGTCGACAAAGACTCCCTACCTCAGCTTCTGTAGCCCATTGGTGTTCCGTTGTTTGGCAAACTTTCTCGTGAAGATCATTGGCAACTTCGGTCAATTCAGTTATCCTGAAGGAAGTATCATTAACATGATCTCTGGCTGTTACTTCAAGACCGCTAATCGGGTCTATATCGTTCAAACGGTATACTTTCCCGAGCCGAATCAATTAAGTCTTCAACCTCCTGCTGTACGATGGGATCTCTAACACCTAGGCGATCAAGAATATTAAATGCTGAAATACAGTCGTCCTGCATCTGGTTGAAATCCTTAAAACTTCTACTAAGCAGTGAGGTCTTCAAACCTTCGAGTACATGTTTAGCACTCTCGATATAAGCATCAGCCAATAACCTGGACGGAGGAGGAATCGGAGCATGATTGGGTACTCCGAAAGTAAACTTTGGAGCATTCATGATTCCCTCGATTATGCCTACAAAAAATTGTGAATTAAAAGGTATAAAAAATCATTCGATTGGAATAAAAGAAGTAATAAAAGTTAAATACTGGGAAGTCCAGAGATTCTCCTAAGAAGGGAATCATAATTATTTCCTGTCTACTAGCCATCTACCAGATGTTTCAGGCGGAGGAGTAGATGGGGTATATTCAGGTGAAAGGGGCCTGATGGGGGATGCTAGACTTGCAGGATGACTGATCAAAGGAGTGGCTGGCCTGTACTCGGGTGATGGAGTCATGCTGAGAAAAGGTAAGTCTTCAGGAGCTAATCCTTCATTTGCAAACGACGTGGTACATAGAACTATGTCCATTCTGATTACATCCGCATCCTAGTCCTCTTCTTGGATATGGAGTTTAGGAGTATTCAATTTAAACTCTTGAACAGCCTCAACAGTAACTCTAGCTCAGCCTCTGGCATTGTTTCAGCGATTGTTTTAGTCTCCGGCTCTGTTTCAGCCTGTAGCCCTAAGCTCATCTTTGCCTCAACTCCAGCTTCGACCGCCGTCCCTACATCAGGCTCAGTAAGCTCAACACTAGCCTCGGCATTCATCCCAACTTCTGACCCCAGTTTCAGCAATAACTTCGACGTCCAACTTTATATCAGCTGGTAATTCTGAGCTTAAATTTGCTTCAGTTCTTTCTTTAGGCCTCGAGTCAGCCCTGGTCTCAGCCTCAGTAACCATGCCTGCTGGCTCTTGTGTCACTTCATTTATTGCTGACATCGCAGGTTCAGCTGACATAGCCTGTTCTGTATCAAAAACTTCATTAACAGGACTGATACTCGCTGTGTTCAGTCACCACTACCTCAGTCCTTGCAATGTTAGGATCAACCCCAGCTGGTGTCACCTTAGAAATAACTCCTACGGGTCGAAAAAATTCTCCATCATTCTTCAAACCCGAGGATTGCCCAGCTTTAAGAGCATGCCCCTTAGCTTTTCTAACGGCTCGCTGAGTCTGGATAGAGAGTAGAGCGGCTTCGACTGTTTGGGCTTCAAAAAGTAAATGCGCTTCTAGCTCCCTTGCTCTACGAGCCTCTTCTAAGGCACCTGCCAAGTGAGCCTCATGAGGACTTGGATCCATGGGAACATCTTGACCGTGCTCAACAAATTCATCCAAAGGGCGATCAGAGGTGGAATGAGGATCATTATGCCCAAGTGAATTAGCCTTGTCATCAACATCATCAATGGGATCAGCTATAATGGTCTTACCCAATCCCTCTAAAATACGGGGTCGGGCAGCTATTCCGATAGGGGTCACGACTGAGGGGTCTTCCGGACGAATAATAAAATCTGCAACACCCCGAGGACCTTTATATGTGTCTTCAAAATTGTCAGTGTCGGCATAAATGGGTATATCATGCTCAACCGCAGGAGAAGCTATCTTGGCCATTTGAATTTGTTCTTCAGTCAACTTAATGATGGGAGATGGGATTCTCTGAGCACGCTTGCCTTTCTCCTTCAGAACTAGTCTAGACCTCGGATGCTTGCGGGTATCAGCAACAGTTTTCTGTCTTTTGGCAGGTGCCTTGGCCCTTGATGGTTCTTTTCTTTTTCTAGCACCAGGTGCTTGAGCGGGAACAGAACCACTGGCCTCAGCAGTAGCCGCGGCAATCCTTGCCAGATGCTCCTTCATAACTACGACCGGAATATCACGACCACCATGCTTCAAATAAGCAAACGTACAATTTATCCACCATGTGGAGAATCTTAAAGAAGGTCGACCTTCCTGAGCTTGAGAAGGAATGAAGAACCTTGAACGGGTATTGACGTGAATCAAATGATTCCACTCTTGTTTGATTCGATGGAAATCGACCAAAGTACGATCAATGGCCTCCAGTGCAGGTGGTTTTGCTTGGTCATACCCAAATTGTTGACTGAATCTGCTTGGATAGTAAGGTTCCACAAAGCATTCCTTGCTGAGACGCCATAAAAGCTTGGCTGGGCGAAGGCTCATCATCATTAAGAAATCCCTACCAGAGTAGCCCAGGTTCATGTCATCTACCAGATAATTGTTTCCGATCAGTTCGGAGGCTCCTTTGAAAGGATGAGCTTTATAAAGACCAGGAGTGGCGAACATATGCTTGATTGACTCTTAGGAACGATACTTAGTCGGTGTCTGACCCGCTATATATACCAAATCTGGTAGATCCATCTCAGCTTCAGTGACTAACCATCTCGGGTAAGAAGAAGGGAAATACTGACCGATCCAGCCAAATAAATACTGGAAAGGACCTTGAGCTAAATTGTGACCCGGATATTGGCTCTGAGCGATGACCCCCATCTCTCTGTATAATGACGCCATCATCGGGATGAGCAGAGAGTGCCTTACGCCATTCGCCATCCGTCCAACCGCCACAAATATTTCAGGATGGATTACTTCTCCTCTGCACGAAGGTAGGACAAAACTGCACAGCCAATAGGACAAGAAGGCAGCAAAATAACCTTCTCTGCTGACCCCATCGCTGGTCTTGATCTTAGAGTTTCTGATTTCTTCATTTGATGGAGTGATGTAGGTTGGCTTGGAGTTCGCATATAGTTCTCCCTTGAAAAAATACCCCTGCCATTGCTTGAGGGTAACCCTACTCACTTTGCGTGCCACCTTTGTACCTTTACTTAGGGCTACTTCTTCAGCTTCTTCAATGGCAGGAGCTTTACCCTTATCAGTAGTGGGTATCACTCTATCTAAATTTATTCTCAAAAGGGCGTTATAAACCCTGTACAATTCTCTTGTGCAGGTGGGAACGTTCTCCAAATACAGAATGTTATTGAACGTGTTGAACTCATGATAGAAGGCTCTGCTGACCAGCAACCCTGAAATGCGATTCATCGCGTGAATGGAAAGTCTGATTTCCCCCCATGCCATATGAAAAGTGTTGGTCTCAACACACCAACGGTTGAGCAGGCTGCGGAATAGAAGGACATCTCTCTTATACTCGTATCTTGTAAGTCCAATTGCTCCTCGAATGCCCAGAGTTGTCAGTTCGTCACAAAAGCGCAGATATACATCATGAACCCATGACGGCCACAAAGTTCTGCCATCAATTGTAGAACAACTCCTAATGACCATAGACGCGTCCCAGCAAACGTCATTAGTCCGGGTTATCAAGATAGGAAAAAATTCCTTCAGTACCCTCTCCGGGTCTTCGCCTGACGGGTCTATTGTGGCACGAGAAGGTGTCAGATAGCTTCCATCAGAGACCGATCTATTGCCTATTAGACCTTTCTCAGCACCATAAATGCAGACAAGTATTCGCCCGTGAATTACCCACTCCCTAGGGTCTGCGACAGAAAGAGGCTTAACATCCTCTACCCCAAACTCTCCCATGATCTTCAGTTGGCGATTCAGACTCGCCTCATTCTTGTCATCTTCATCAGTATCGACAAGACAAAGGTTCTCAATTTCGTGGAAATATCTCGGTGCGCTAGCTATTCTGCAAAAGAAGGAAGACAAGACATGCAAAATGATTCAGTTCAAAAGGAATTGAATCTTATAAATTTCAGATTAAGTGGTCAAAACTGAGCCTTTAGTTGGGAATATACACCCGCCTTGATAATTTGAAATGTTTATTAATTGATTATAATATGGATCAATTATGGACTTAGGGTAAAAATCCGAGTCTGTGAAGCTTGGGTGTCTTGCTTAAAGCATGCATCTAAAAATAATTGCTTAAAAGAAGCAATTACTCTAAGGGTTTTGTTAAGGCAAATGCCCATGAGTATTCATCATAGCAAATGTCTAAGGACAAATGCTAAGGATAAGATCCATGGGAAAATCCACGGATAAAGTCTCTCGACCCGGGAACTAAGGTCTCAGGAATGGCATATCCATGGAAGATATCCATGGATACTCAAATTTTTTTTAAGGACAAAAGCCCATGAAAGTAAATTTGAATCTGTGGAAAATTCCACGGATAAACAGTTTTAATTTTGGGGTTATAAGCCTTTTGAATGTTTCATCCATGGAAAATATCCACGGACACTCAAAATATTCATGGACAAGGTCCGTGAATATTAAAAGCATCTGTGGGTAAAATCCACGGACAATGTTAGGCTCACGAACTAAGGTCCTGTGGGCAATCGTTCTGTGGAACATATCCACGGATACTCAAAATATCCACGGACAAAAGTTCAGGAAATCTGAGAGTATCCGTGGACGGAATCGCACCAATCAATTTGTGGGGCTAACGGACAAAAGTCCTGTGGGAAAGCTGTCCGTAGCCATAAACCTCGGGTAGTGAGTTTCCAGTCTGGTTTCCCATGACCGGAGAACTCAAGGATTCCAGTAATGGAACCGGAATTCCTGCCGAAAAATACAGAGAGCCCAAAAGGGCATCCCAAGACTCCTTGATCTTGAGAAAACCAAGGAAATGCGAAAAAATCACATTTCAAGGAATCTCAGTATCAAAAAGACTCAAGGGATGCCCAAATGGGCACCCAATCCATTAGAATGAGGTCTAAAATCCTTATTCCGGTCCTCGGTAAATAAAAAGCGGGAAAGAACACTGGTTCTTCCCCCTATTAACCTTAATTAGGGTGAAAATCTCACCTTAAAACGAAGAAAAAGGGGAAGAAAGAAAGAAAATCTTTCTTGAAAGAAAAAAAAGGGATGCTTTGAACTCAGAGATTTCTGGGTTTGGAAGGTTGGAGAACACAAAGTGTCTTCCCCAAGCCTAAGGCATTCTTATAAAGGTTGCCTTTTGGCTCATCCTGACCATTCGTTTCAAAATGGACAGTCCAGATGGCAGGGATATTCCCCGCCGCTTTAGCCTTAATGGCAGGGGTGACCTCATCATGAGGCCTCCTCGATCAGGGAACCCATCGTGGGTTTCCCATTAACACTGTCAGTGGAGGTGGTTACGCCCCTCCACCATCACTGCCAAGTGTCAGGATCCAGATGGATGGATTATTTCCAACCATCCAGATCCTGAGGGGCATTTGTGGGCAGTGAAAATCTCACTGTTCATTGCCCAGGTGTGTGTACAATGGCACACACCTGATCTCAGCCTCTCGGAGAGACGGTTTGGGTTCACGCGTGCCTGTGGCATGCGCAATACCTTTAGTTGTCAGCACTAAATACTGATGGCTGGCACCATGCTACCCAGCTAAGCAAGGGTAGGATTGATCTGTGAGGATAAATCTTACGGATCCACCCTAAAATGGTAGCTCCCAAATGGGCTGATACATACCCCATCCATGAGGACTTAAACCTCACGGATCCAATATTAAGTGTTAGCCTCTGAGAGGCTGACACATTCATCCATGAGGGTAAAACCCCACGGATCCAACTTTGGTGTTGGCCTCCAAGAGGCTGACACTTGTTTATCCATGAAAACCAAAACCCCCACGGATCATATTTAGTGCCAGCCTTCGAGAAACTGACACGTGTCCATTCGTGAGGATAAAACCCCCATGGATCATATTTAGTGTCAACCTCCATAAGGTTGACACGTGTCCAATTCTTGAGGACAAGTCCTCACGGATGAAATAGAATGTCCTGGATCTAGCCCAGATCACGAGCATCACCTTGTGATCTATGGTTGAGACCTATGGTCTCGCCTTGTGATCCGTGGTTGAGACCTATGGTCTCACCTTGTGATCTGTGGTTGAGACCTATGGTCTCACCTGGTGATCCGTGGTTGAGACCTGTGGTCTCACCTTGTGGTCTGTGGTTGAGACCTATGGTCTCATCCTTTGATCCATGGTTGAGACTTATGGTCCATCTTGATCCGTGGACTGGCCTAGGCCAGTCTGTCCCAGCTGACAGTCAGTATTTGATTGTCATGGGGTAGAGAATCCTTAATAAAAAGGATTCTCTGTTAGGCTGTGGGGGGATCCCAAGATAAGGATCGCCTCTTTTAAAATCTCATAGGATGCCACGTGGCACCTCATAATCATTTTGGGATTAGGACTATGTCCTATATCCTAGGAAAGGATGAGATTACCATCCTCCTTTTCAAAATGTACTGGGATTCCCCCCAAAAATAGGAAACCTGGTACAAGAGTCCTTAAAAGAAGAGGATTCTCGGTAGCTTAAGGACGCTCCTAGATAAGGGAGAGCCGTAAGCTGGTATCCTCTAAGAGGAAAGCCCCTTTTGACTTTCCTAAAAATAAGGGAGTCAAAGAGGGAGTCCCAAGAAAAGGACTCTCTAAAATCCATAAAAGTGGTTTTCTCACAAGAAACACACAACGAAGATATACTAGGGAATATGAAAAACACCCAGAAGAAAGAGAAAAACTCTCTCATCTCCTTAAAACAGCAAGTACAGCAGCAAGCAAGCAAGGAAGAAGAAGATCTCTCCTGCTATGGAGAACATCAGGTGAGCCTTATAAAATGACCACCCCATTTTCTTTTCTTTTTTGCACATATAAAGACATCAATGAGGCACTTGTAACGCCTACATGGGAATTAGGCAACCCCATTGAATAAATAAAAATAAGTTTATTCAATATCTGGTTCTTCTTTTATTCTTCATCTTAATCAGAGGTTCTTCCCCAATAAAGGGAAGGTAATTTAACAGTCTGAGTTTACTCAGATTGGAAGGATAGTTCTCCACAACAAACAATAAACTCCATACAGCAATGGAGTAAATTTGAAAGCAAAGAACAAAATTTGCGCTCACAGTGATATATACGTATTATATGTCTCGTGAAATTTTCTAACAAGTACAGTATAATGAACGAGAATATGTGCCAAAAAATATTTCATTCATGAAACATATATAATGGAGAACAAGAGAAATAACAACGAAGAAAGCTAAACAGCAGAATCATCATCGTCAACAGAGATAAATTTAGGAGCAGGTATAGTTAAAGGACCCACATGAGGGGCATGTGTATCAGAAGCTGGTTCAGTGAGTATAGGAGGTTCTTCAGTTCCTTTGATTTCGCCATTTTGGGCATCTTCCTGAGCAGTGGTCTCAGAATGAGATTCGTTCAGCCTTCCTTGTTCTCGGAGCTGCCTCATTATTATCTCTTCAGTCTTTAGCCGATCTGCATTGAGCAACTGGTCCATCTCCTTTTGGAAGTGAATGCGGAGAGACTCCGTTAGAGCATCTTTTGCGGCTTCGATCTCTTTTTCCTTTGTAGCAGTGGCTTCGTCAAGTTGCTTTGCCAGAGCCTCTTTTACCGTGGCCTCAGATCTCTCGAGCTGTCTGCGTAGCATGTTTGAGATCTAGTCCAGCTCGCTGCTCTGAAAGATAGCCCTTTCGGCCTATTCCAGTGCTTTCTTTTCTCTTTCTTCAGCTTTGCGAGCCTCTTGTTGAGCTGCGTCTCGCTGTGTGATAGCTGAGGAGAGTTTGCCTTCAGCATTCTTTAGCTATGCCTGAACCTTCATCAGTTCATGGTTTAGTTTCTTTGCCTCATCTGCCTTCCTCTTCTCCAGGTCGGTTACCTTCTCCTTTAGCCCGGTGGATGTGTGCCTAATGTTGTTATAGTCCTCATACATCCCTGCAAGCATGTTGCTCATCTAGAGGAGCAAAAAGTGTTATCAGTATAGAAGGGTGCAGTAGTAGGGTGTCAAAGGTATGTGAGAAAGCGTAAGTCTTACCGTGGCCACAGCACGGGTCGCAATGTCGAACTTCCCCATGAAGTGCATATTTCTTGTTGTGGCGATGTCTTCAGGGAGTCTCATTGCGAAGAGCATAGATGTGGCTATGAAATTGTGGTCCATCGTCGTGTGAGTAATGGTAGGGTGTGTGTATCCTCGTGAGAAGACGGGATTCCACTCCTCGACAGCTCTTTTCATTGTGGTTTCTTCCCATGGTGGAGCAGAGGAGGAAGCAATATTGGGATCAGTAGCAGCAGCAGTGGCAGGAGTAAGTAAAAGAGCAGGAGCAGCAGTGATGGTCGTATTAGTTCTTGTGGCCAGAGGTTGATCATCCTCTAGTAGATCGTCTGAGCCAAAGAGTTCTTCTACGCTATTTATCTCGGGTGGTATAGAGGTTGTGGGAGCCATCTCTTTTCCTTGTTGTTCTCAGAGCCTTTGATTGTACTCTGCTTCCCGTCGTGCCCTCTTGGCCCTTATCTTTTTGAGAGCTGCCTCTCTTTCTCTCTTTTCAGCCTTCTTTTCCATTGTGGTAAGACAGGAAGGACGGGTGGTTCGTGGAGCTCGTGGTGCGCGGTGTAGTAGAGGCATACAATCAGCTATTTCTTCTCTGATGACTTGTCCGGGAGCAGCAGTAGTAGTAGCATGAAGAGTATTATCCGCAGCAGGCTCAGGTTCAGGAGCTGGCAGTGACCTCTAGGTAATATACTCGTCTCCTTTCTCTTTGCGAATATCTCGTAGTCGTTGTTCCTCTGCAGGAGTGAGCTCAACAAAGCGTGGTTTGGAGTATCTGTGTACAAAAGAAGTCATCATCAGTAGCAGTGGAAATACATAAATTGAGCAGTAGAGAGTGGAGCAGAGTCAGGAAACCTGAGGTGAATTCGTTGGGGATAAGGCGGGCGATCTCATTTCTCCAAGCACCGGAGACAATGAAGGGTAAATCTTTCCAATTCTTGTCTATATCAGGGAGGTGTGTAACGATATCAGGATTTTTGGGTCGTTGATTCCAAGAGAAGTAGGTGTTATCTCCATCTTCGGGAGTCCCTCGGCACTTCACAGCGTGGCAGAAATGGAAGACGTGCCTAGCCTCTATATCATATCCATCTCTATTGAACTTGGCTATCAGAGACACGGACTTGTAAAATTTTGGGTGCATTTGACCAGGGGCTACTTGGAGGATAGCGGGGACAGAATCGACAACGGAATCGAAGGGAAACCATAGTCCTGACTCGAACTGTGCAAGGTAGATAGTAGTGTAAGAAGAGCGATAGATGGGATGGACGTCTTCTTCCTTAAATTGAAGATAGACGTAAGGAGGAATTTCGTATCGAGTTCTGTAGTGGTCAAGAGCATATCTATATACTGGTTTGGGTTTGGGAGCAGTAGCAACTACACCTTAGGGAGTGCTACCAGAGCAACTGACTTCATCATCACTATCAATCCTAACTATTTCGACAAACACGGTGAAAAAGCAAAGGCAAATGGTGGGATGAAAGCAAGTGTAAGAAGAGGAAGAAAACTAGAGTGATGTGCCAATACGCTAAGATGCACTGAGATGCAGAGAACAGTAAGGAGCTAAAAACGACGAGTAATCATGAACTATGAGAAAAAATGTCAAACTAGAGCAAATAGCAGAGAAAGAAGTCTTACCAAGCAGGATGCTGTACTAAAGCAAAGAAGAAAGCAAGGAGCTGCAAATCGTCAAAAAATGAGTAATCTGGCGGAGTTTCAATATGCAAGTTTGAGTATGGAGCAGAAGTTCTATGCATTTCTATATATAGATGGTGCCACAGTGACAAAGATGAGCATAACCTCAATCGTAGCCATACACGTGGGCAAATGAGGGGATAAGATGGTCATTTCCATGAAATTTAAATATAGCGTGTCAGACTAAACTTCTTGTAGGATGAACTTAGCCTTCATCTTGGCCGTACACATCAGCAACAGGAAGGGCATGATTGTCTTTTGCAAGACAGAGTAACTGTCGGAGAGAATGAAGTGTCTCGAGGTTCGAGCAAGCAATGATGACAGTCTGTCATGCATTAATGAGGCGTGATAGATTTTGTTAACGTGCTACAGTTGGCATGGCGATAGATCTTCGTGTATAGAGCAAGCGATATATATCAGAGACAACGGAGCATATACAATGGAGTATAGACAATGACAGAAAATAGAGAATGGAGAACGGAGTACAACCAACTTCTGTGAACTACGGTATTGTTCTTCTGGAATGCTAAAAGGTTTTATGTTACTTTGAACTATGTTCAAAGCATCATAAAGGGGCTAAATGTAAAGGGTAAAATTCATAATTTATTTGAGTGTTGTGACGACGAACATGTTTTTGGTGTTATAACGATGGATACGAGCTCATATGTGTTTTTGAGTACATATTCGTTGTGTGTATGACAACGGACTCGTTGTGCTTCCCACAACGGAAACGTTGTCTATTAGACAACGAACTCGTAGTCATCAAGACAACGATATCGTCCTCGTTATGAACAACGAATCCATGCTTTAGTCAACAGCGAGATCGACTATCAGGACCTGATCCTCAGGAGGCGATTATTTGTCTCTGACGTTAGGTGGAAAGCACTGTCATAGCATTTATTGCTAGTCACCTCATATGGGTTTTCGACCCGAAACCGACCTTAGAGATTATAGGCTAACACGTGTGACACGTAAGGCTCCAGATATGTCTGACATATTTGGTAATGAGTGACAAGCTAATGGCATGGTCATTCAAGTCATCTATGGTCGCCTATGGGCATCCACAGCTTAACCTATAAATACCCCCAGAAACCCAGTGCATAAGGATCTGAGAAATATCGATCGATCAATTGATTGTTGAGCATATCATATAGTGTTTATCTGTTCAAACCTTTACCTTGAGTTTCAGTGCAGAAGACTTCATCCCAAGAGCTCTTTCTTTCAGTGTTACAGTGCTTCTGTGTTTTTACTATTCATCATCTCTTTTGTTTACTGAATTTATCATCGGAGCTTATTTCAGGGTGCACACTTGCCCCCTTTTAGTTTTATTTGCAGGTAAATTTTATCTCCTTCTTTTTGTCAAGAAACTAGAGATTGTTGCAGCTACTGATGCGTGGCGAGTCCGGGATTTTTCCCCTTCAGTTACACTACCAGCTGAGCGGTTGGTATCTTCAGAATTTACTGGAGAAACACCCATAACAAGTAATGGAAGCTTGACCAACCTCACACTCCGAGATCCTTGCAACCCAATACAAGCAATTACCAATACATTATTTAATGACTTTAAGTTATTTGAGTACGACAGGGACTGAGCAGTACTTGACCAACCTCATCCTCCGAAATCCTTGCAACCCAAGACAAGCAATTATCAATACATTACTTAATGACTTCAATTATCTGACCAATACATCAATAGGAATAAAAAAACAATACCAAGGCAATGGCTATTGCACAATTTCACGGCCTTAAAAAGTATTCTACTTTCCAACATGTTCTGAATGAATTTTCTTTTACTTTTTTTTTTCAGGTTATTTGCTCAAAATCTTTGACCTGAACCAACTTTACAGAGCCATCTCCACCACATGCAAGAAAACCATGAGAAAGGACTTGAAAATTGGTGACGGTTGCCTGTGTCATGTGCATGAGATATGGCTTTAATGCAGGCACCGAGTAGAAACAGCTAGCTACTTCTAAAAGAGTCATCTTCTTTCCATTCTTTACTGATAACCTGTTGGATTTATTTCCTAAATCTCTGCACAAGTTAGATAATTAAAGCAATTGAATAGCAATAATATATAAACATATATATAATCGAATTACGCAAGTTAAGAGGCACTCGAAAGAGAGTCTTTCTTGAAGATAGTCGAAGCCCCTCGTGTGCAAGGGAAAAGCAGCCTCATCTCCAGGATACAACTCAACTCGGATTCAACTGATCAATCCCAACCAGTTCATGTCACGTATCTGGCATTGTGAACCTTTACTACCGAGTTCTGTCACATTGTTTTCTTTTTGGCAATTTTTATAATTTGAAATGTCCAGTAAGATCAGATCTACTAGTTATATTGCTTATCTATGCATATTGCATCCTTCTTTGCATATAATCTAATGGTACAAGAACACTTTGCTCCCAAATAAGAACAAAACATAATTATGTGTTCATTCTTGCACTCACAACACACACACACAAAACTCTTGACAAACCTCATTCTTCTTTTGCTTTTTCTTTGCGTTTTTCTTATGATGGAGTGAGAGAGTTTAATCTATATGTTCTAACCACTCTTTTGCGTTTTGATTTTGCTGGTTTTATTTATTTTGTTTTCTGTTTTGGGTATGTGGTGTCCTGGTGGAATTTTTTAATTTTTCTTCATTTAGGTTCTTATTCTCTTGTTTGTTTGTTTTCAAGCTTGATTGGATATCTACTATGAATTACATTCAATATTTTCCATTTATTTTCACTTTCCAATAACCCACATGGGTATTTTTTTCCCTTTTTATTTCTTTATGGCTCATAAGGTTTGTGGACTTTTTCTGCTTATTTTTAGCTTCTAATT
Source organism: Tetracentron sinense (assembly GCA_015143295.1). Lineage (NCBI taxonomy): Eukaryota > Viridiplantae > Streptophyta > Magnoliopsida > Trochodendrales > Trochodendraceae > Tetracentron > Tetracentron sinense. The sequence continues at coordinate 12,615,761 of CM026567.1, read as the reverse complement.
TTTATTGTATTTATTCTTGTTTGCACTATTTGGATAAAATATTTTTCCTGAAATTTCCCGGGTTCCCATTGTATTATTGAATTATTAAAGGTTTGTGTTTGGATGTAAAATCAAAGCAATGTTCTTCTATAGTCTGTTATACTTGGAAATGTTTTATGAGCTACGAATCAAGGAGCAGTCGGAATTATCTTGTTTGGTTTGCACAAATTAGAACCAAAAAAAAAAGAACACTTTGTTCCAACTCTGTTTCTTTTCCAATGTCACCCTGCCTGCCCATCAACTTAAATTGCTTAGAAGATTGGAATAGTACTATATATTATTGGCGATTGTGTTTTAGATCAATGGTCTTCAAAATCAAGACCAACGAACAAGTCCAAAACCAATTGAATTAAGTCTCTCGCTTGTTATAATTAGGAGTTAAAAATTGTATTATTGATCAGAGCCCATGAATATGGTGAGCTAGATTAAGTCATGTATAAGCTAGGATTTAAAAAACTTGAGCTGGACTCCAACTTGTTCTGATTTTAATTGAGTCAAGTGGAAGGAATCTCGAAAACTGGACACCAATCTGATCTGGTCTTGACTGAAGTCTAATTGACATAATCTTTTGAGCCTGTGATTGGTTTCAAAATTGTTCTGGGCTTTTTGTTTTTGGTTTATCAAGTTCCCAGCAGGCATGGCCAAGTATAATAAAGTTGAAACCGAATAAAAATTGAGTCTCGAAACCTTGTATCAGCTCAGTTAAATTTTTTGTAAGATGTTCAGAAGCCAACCATTTCTACTAGGGCATGGAACTTGAGGTTCATCAAGTACTAAACCCACACGGATAGCTCAGTTGGTTCGGGTCTTGGGAGAGATCCCCAAGGTCTCGAGTTCAACTCCTCTCAGGCTTATCCGATGCACATGGTTTGCTGGTGATTGTGTGCATCTCAATGGACTAGTCCTTCCTTTTCAGGGTTGGGACACCCTCTGTTACCAAAAAAAAACAAGTACTAGTATGTAGTTCCTGGTTGAAGGGTATGGAACCAATGCTTTTTTTTTCCAATTCTTTTCTCTATGTCTGGAGAATGCAGTGTTCATATTTCATAATGTTGAATGTGGGGTCAGGGGTGTTACTTTTTATGTTTAAAATCTCTTTTGCAGTTGGCTAGCATCCCGGGTTTTCTCCCTGTGATCGTGTGTTCAACTCCTACTCCTTGACTACCCGCCATCCGTAGGGAAAATTGCGAGTGGGTCGGTGCGGATACCTGAGGGGACTAGTCCTTGGCTTGAAAAGGCTTTGAGACACCCTCCATTACCCAAAAAAAAAAAAAAGTCTATGATGGGCCAAATCCAAATTCCTTTAGGCTGTGGTGCCTAGATACAGTTAAAGATTGTTGGTATTCAGAAATGTGGCATCTTACACTAAGATATCCCCACAATTTATGTGGGTAATGGGTATACAGTGGACCTGTTAAAATGTGAAAACCTATAGTAAATGGAAATCAACTAAATTCGACAATCTTAGTATTATAGATGGTAATCACATATAATATTATCAGAACCTCCGGTATACATGCAGGTTGTTGTTATCCCCTATCTGATGTGTCTGACCTAGGGGAAGCTCTACTTCAAGAAATGAGCAATATGGATGCACAAATTATCCAATTTAGAAATTTAATTTTTGTGACCATTTGCCAGCATCTTTTTCACCATCTCAGATGTGAAAATTCATATAATTTCTGAAACTGCTAAAATGTTTGCAGTTCTAAGGATATGTGAGTGATTATGTGTAACAATTGGTCAAATGAACTTTGTATCTATTTTTCATCTTTTCTCTCTCATGCCCATTCTATTTTACAAGGCTTCCATCTTACTGAAATTTTATCTGCACAGACGTGGAAGTAGATTATGAGTCTGAGGAGAATGCATCCCTGATCTACGCAGCAATAGTTGTCGATAAGGAGGTGCTGATTCATAATGCCTAAAACTCGCTTGTTCTAATAACAGTTATTACTCCCCTACGGTGGACATGAACTGGTCTTGATTTCACATAAAAACAATGCTTGTAAACCTTCAATTAGTTTTCCTATTCAACTTCCATCTCCAATTGCAGTTGCAGCCAGACAAAGTGAAAAGGCAGATGGTGCCCACGCCTTCATTTCTCCCTCCTAGGAGATCTAATAAATTGAGCTGTCCATTCTAATGTATTTAAAATTAATAAATAAAAGATATATGATGAACAGTAGATAAAAGAAGATGGTTAAAAACTTAAAATCAGCCGACTAGTTTGATTTTCATCTAAGAATTGGATATTTACTGCACATGAGATTCAGCATAGATGACCCTCTCTCTTTATAGTAAGAGTACAGATGATGTTTCCCAAGCTCTCATCTTCCTCTGGTTGTTTTTGTGTTGATTCAAGCATTTTGAGGCAGTTGAGGCAAGATATCTCCGTGCATTGTTTAGTGCATTTGTAGACAATTCGAACACTTTCCACGAAAACGTTTGAAGAATGTGGGTCGGGGATGGAATTGTGACATCAATTGATTAGTTTTCTCATTAAAACTGCTGGTTTCTCCAGCTGATGAATTTGTAACTTGATTTAAACTCAAACAACCATTAAATCTTCCCTTAGTTTGGGTTGCAGTATGACTTCTTGGTTTGTGGGCTATAATCTCTAGAAAGGAAATTGGATAACCAGAAAATCAACTTGCAATTAACTTATTGAATTCAAGTTGGATTGTGAAAGTCATTTCACTGAAAATCAAACTGGATCATAATTTTTTTTTTGATCCGTAAATTGGATCATAAAATTAATCTTATACTATGACTCTTAGTAGTTATTATTGGCATCTTGTGCACTAATGAACTCCATGCCAGCGGATGCCACACATTGGACAATCAGATATCCAAGAGAAGTCGATCTTAGTATTTGCTTGTAAATTCATTTTTACGTTATTTAGTCCATACAATGAACAGAATTCTGAATAATAATGTAAATTTTTACAGTGGCCTAGACAACTGGATGCCATACAATTTGAATAGAGAACTAGGCAAAGTGTATAAAATTGTATCAGATTAGATTAAAGTTGAATCATGGATAGTTTTCGTTAGATGTGAATAAAAAATTGACATGATTTTAAAATCACTGTGATAAATTTAACGTCTAGCGTCAAGGGTATTGTACAATCCGCGGAATACAAAGCAATTCTCCATGATATGAGATAGAACTTATCCACAAAAAATAAAATTATCTAATTATCTCACTTGAAAACAAGTACTTCTACATATTGGGGTACAAACGAGAAGGAAAAAGAAAAGGAAAGGTAAAAGTAAAGTTGAAAAAGCTGGTACTTAACGTTCCCTGCTTTCTTCCATGCCTCATGTATGTTTTTCTATCTTCCTTTCTTTCTTAGTATTCATCCAAGTAAGACTTGTGTCGGCTGAGTAAGGCTTTGAGGAGACGTTTACTTTTGCTGGGGTATTGTTCGATCTCCTTCGGGCTGTCTCTTTCAGCTTGGAGACGCATTGAAGCTGATTTCCGAGGCTCCGAAGGGTACTGGCACAATAAGAGGCAAATTTCCAAGGTTACAAGTATACTAGGATAATAAATTCCGTCCTTCCAGACTAGGAGGAGGTGAAATCGAGTTGGAAGGGTAGCCCTCGTTCTCGGAGCAATTCCTAGATTGAGTTCATGTTCCATGAAGTTAAAGAGTATATTCATTCCTAAAATGTGATAGAACTATTAATGAAGAAAAAATGAAGTGAAATTTGTTAAATATTTTCAGAAAATTAGGTTTAGAGATAATAAAAGTAAAAGAATATATTCATTCCCAAAATATGATAGTAGTAGTACCACACTACTACTAATGAAGAAAATATGAAGTGAGTAGAATGTACTAAACACTCCGTTCTCCTGTGCTTACCCGTCGTCTTCCATTAGAAGAGTTTGGAGTGGTCGGCCTACTCGAGAGAGGAGTGGTCGGCCTACTTGAGAGAGGAGTGGTTGACCTACTAGAGAGAGATCCAGAATGTAAGAGTGGAAATCGTTGTGGTGAGATCGTTCGCTTCTATGATTTATAAACAAAAATCATCAGTAGAACATCTCCAACAAGAGACCTTTACACCAACACATAAAGAACACATTATCAAGGTTTCACCAAAACAAAGTAGTTCAGAATTAACAAATCCATCTGTACAAACCCAGTTCTTTGTTGGACATATTGCCAGTGAACGCAAAGGTTCCAGGTCGTAGGGAACTCCATCGAGAAGGTGATGGAGAATGCCCTTTTCTGCATGGAGAATCCAATAAATTGAACCATTATATTGGTGAATTCAGGTCACTAACAATGCATTAGGAACTTCAATCTCCTGAAGTACAAATATATAGTGTTCGTTTTTACCTGAATGAAGATGATGGGGTCTCTCTAATTGTTGCTCGAATGGCTGAAGCAAAATACTCACATTATAAAATGATTAAATGACACCAAGATCTTGCATCCCATCCGTAAGTAATGGTACAATGCAAAAGATTAAACCATGCAAAAATATACCATTCTTAAATTGAAGCCAGTTGTCTTCATCATCTCCCTTGATATTTTGACTTAGTGCGGCCAGCACCATGCATGGTCTCCCCAGCTGAGCATAAAATTCGAGCAAACCAGGAAAACACAAACATTTTTTCTTAGTAGTATGACTAAGAATAAATATTCTAGAAAGCAATTTTAAAGAGTTTAATAAGAGAACAGAAAAGTATTACTACCTGACAAGATGTACCGCTTATGGTATTTCGGAGTCTTTATCACCAATGACTGTTGGGAAAGGCCCTAGTGATCGATATACTCTTGGCATGTCCGTAATCTCTAAAATACAGGTCGCTAAAGGAAAAGATGTTAGTAGTCTGTATTACTAAACTAATTATCTCTATAGTAAAGTGTTGGGGCAGGAGGAAGGGAAGAAGCTCTCCTCCTATAACATTTTTTTGGTAATGGAGGGTGTCCCAAACCCTTTCGGGCAAGGAATAGTCCCATTCAGTCCCGCACAGATTTTCCGGGCTTACCTGGGGTGGTGGGTTGCGGGCTCTCGTCGCACTCTCGGGGATTAGTCCTAACCCAAAGGGTTGGGGACACCTAGAGTGTCCAAAATAAAAAAAAGGAATAGTCCCTTCGGGTGTCAGCACCAACCCACTCAGAATTTTCCCTACAGACACCAGTTTAAGTTGAGTAGTGGGAATTGAATACACAACCACAGGGAGTAAACCCAAGATGCTAACTAACTGCACCAACCCTTGCATACATGAAGGATGGTTGGGCCTTCATGGTCTCACCAGAGGAGATCTTCTAGAAATGCTTTTCGGAACTCTTCCCCACACTTTTCTGATTGTCCAAGGAATGCAATAAAATTAGATGGTGAATATTATTTGATTGGGTCAATTGTTAGCCTAAGATGAACCAATTTAGGATCCATCAAATGGTGGTTTGTGATGTGCGACTCCCCTGAATGTGGTGCAATACGAATGGCACAGATAGGCAGGAAAACTTTTTTTCCTTCCATCCTGATGCATTTACTTATTTAATATGCTATAATCAATCAATTTTTGGAAAAACAGTTTCTATCGCATTTTTCTTTCTTCTGGTTTTAGTAATCTAAGAGAGATGCAAATGTATTTACAAGGATAGATTTCAGTTTGCTAGGCATATTGCATACAAGGTTAACAAAAATTGAACAACTAGGAAAGTGTCCATGAATGGTGTTTTGGCTCTTTTGAATTTTTTACATCTTAAAAAGATGAGGTAAAGGTTTCAAAAATGAGCTCTCCATAGCAAGTGTTTCCCTTCATTTTCTACAGCTATGGCAGAAGTAGAGTTTCGAAGAACAGAAGCATTTCCAGGCATCTTTCCTTATTTTATCATGAGAAACTCCTGATCCTACAATAGATTACTGAAGGCTCTTCAATTTTGAGATTAATTTCGAGGTTTTTATTTCCTTAATTGAGTTCATGGTCCGGAGATTGATCAGATGGTTTTCAGACTTGAATCCAAGTCCTTTTTTAAAAAAAATCTTGTCAAGTTTTTGACCGCAAAAGTCTTCACTGTTAGTGTTGTTGCCCAGGATTCTTTAAGATTCCATCTAAATTGGAAGTAGATACGAAGAATTTATAATTTGATACTAGTTGTAAAGTATTTTTTGACCACAAATGTTTCATTCGTTTAGATTTTAATTTCTTTAATTGTTTGAAACAAATCTAAGACCATAGACAATTCCACTAAATACAGAAGAAGTGAAAATGTCAAAGAGAACCTGTTCAATGCAAGAGACTCGAAACTCCGTTATGGAAACTTCATCAACCTTTGCATCCAAGAGGCCATTAACCTTGTATGTCACAGAACCCAAATGGTCGACGGTATTAATGAGAGCTTTAATGGCATATTCTTTCAAGGTATCCACCACTCTACATGTATTGCATAATATAAAAAAAATTAGAATATGAGATATATAAGAGGAGAACAAAATCTCCAGTCTAGAGAAGTAGAATGAGTGTGACTCACATCTGTTTCTGGTCATCGTTGGTATAAGATAGTTCAAAATACTCTGCTGCTGAGTACAACTGAGTTCTAAGATTCTTCAAATCCTGAAAATCCAAGTGCAACATGAATATGAAATTCAAAACCCATTTCAGGAAATTCTTATAAAATTCTTCGGAGTTGCAGGAACTCAAAATTATTCGGTAGTATAAAGCTTGTATGCAGAAAATAGACCCAATAGAACTGCAGTTTTAACTTCAGCAAAGAAGCTTTGTTTATGAAGATGAGGAACAAAAGAAAAAATCATCAATAATTCATGAAAGCCATGTTATACTGGTATACTTAAATTGTCATATTCTGTTCTCCGATAACAGCCAGGAATATCAAAACCTAGGATTTATGTTTTTTGCACCAATTTTAGGGATCATGAAAAACCTCCCCTGATTCCATTCAATAAAGGGAAACACTTTTTTTGTTTTGCAAACCTAACCACCACAAAAGAGAACAAGAATAGAAGCAAGTGTACCTTGAGACTGTCTGAGAAGAGCAAGCTCTGCTGCATGGAGAGCTCATCATAATTCGATGCTTCTTGAGGGATAGACAGTGAAGAAGATGAAGACATGTTTTCCATGAAGGGGAAACTCAAATTGGGTTTCCTTCTTCTTCTGCAACAATAATCATTTATCCTCTGTGAAATTACTATAAAGTATAATTCAAAAACTGTACCTGTCTTTACCTCAGCAATCAGAACCAAAAAATCCATTCATACTTTTTTTAAAGCACTTCCAATTCAATACTGAAATAATGCCAAGTGACCCCCACCAAAAACTAAAATATAAAAAGTAAAATTAGAAAATTATAACAGTAACACATAACATGTCTTTCTTCTCTTGCAGCTGAAATCTCAAAACCCATTTCATATACAAAATGCACTCCATTGCTAACACTCATAATACTTGAAAGACAATAAGAACAGCTTAGCACCTGGATACACTTTCTTCTGCAACTATCTCAGAAAGCCCATTTACTCTCAATCTTCACCATTACCATAGCATGACCCAATAGAGGAAATGGTATTTCTCAATTAGAAAAAATTAAAATTAGCAAATTAAAACAGAAACACAATAACATGTCTTTCTTCTCTTGCAGCTGAAATCTCAAAACCCATTTCACATTCAAAATGAACTCCATTTCTAACACTCATAATGCTTGAAAGACGATAAAAACAGGTACATTCTCTTCTGCAACTATCCCCAAAAGCCCATTTACTCTCAATCTTCACCAATACCATAGAACAAGAACAAGAACAAGAAGAGATGAAGAGACCAACCTGGTTTTTTATCTTCTTCCTTTTCTGCAACTACAACCCAAAACCCACTTCCCATTCACTACTTAAAGTGAAACCAAAAGGTGAAGAAGGCTTAAATGAAACTGTAAGTCTTAGTTGATAGAGATGGGTGTGGTTGATAATAGTATTTTGACCAAGGTTCAAAAACAAGGTTTCGGACACCATAACAGACACAGCCTTACGTAACGGTTTCGGCCTTTACGGAGTTTTTTTTTTGGCTTAAAAAATCAAAAAAATCACAATAAATGGAAAAAAAATATGTAGGTGTAACGTAACGGTAACGGTGTTCACCGAAACCGTTACATAACGGGCGTTACGTAACGGTTTCGGCTTTTTTAAAACCATGATTTTGACTGTGAAACAAAAGAAAAGTAATAAATCTCTCTTTAGTCTTTACTTTGGGTTCTAAGGATGAGAAGGTTGAAGAGACAAAGGACACGGGGTTGACAGGGAATCCCAGAGCTTTACTCGGAGCAAGTCTCCTCCTTTTGAAGCAAAACAGTTCATCACCATTTGTCTCATCATCATTCAACAGTCATTGAGTGATTGGGTTTCCACACCCTCCACAAAATCCACCAAACATTTCCTTTTTTTCAACCTCTATTGCAGAGAGGGGGGGGGGGGGGGGGGCCTTTCAAATTTGTGGGGGCGCTCATATCTGTCCTATAGTCCAAAATGGGTAAACTTGATTTTCAATTTAAGAAATCAATGTCGTGACTGGTGGAGATAGACTGGGTCCCACTGCTGACCATATCAGTGTTTTCTTTTGCACGTAAACATACCTTCTTTCTAACCAAAAAAAACCAACTTCGGTGTTTAGTCCCACATCGGAAGAACTTCCGAGCTCCATCCCCCTTATAAGTTCCATCACGCCTCAAATGGTTAGTACCCGTTTTGAGGAGTGTTTAGGTGAAGCTTACAAGGGTTTGGAGTGTGGCTGTGTGTGATGGGTTTGTGAGTGTGTGTGTTTTCCTTTGTGACCTTCAGCTAATGCCTTGTGGTGTAGTGAGTTAACCAAAAAAAACATACCTTCTTTCTTTCTCTCTGTTTTTTAAACTGTAGTCTAAACTATAACTATTTAGTGCAGTTAATAGTTATGTGGGGCCCGCAGCCATTCCTTCTATCTGGGTCCCTGCACTAGATCTAATCAATTACCAACCTTCCTTTGCTACCCGGCCTGGATTGTCTCTGGCGAAGCCAAAAACTGGTCTCGGGGTTCCATACATTGTACGACAGTTGGCCAAAAAATGGGGAGAATTCATTCCATTTTCTCCCCATGATTTTGACTTCTCCCCATTTGATATCTCTCCTCCTTATTCTCATACACTTATCGCCACATGTCTTAATATGTGTGGAGAAGTCAAAATCATGGGTCCCATGATTTTGACTTCTCCACCACTTGTCACCTATTGTATGGAAACCCGAGACGAGACAAGCCCTTTCTGGCTTCGCTAGAGACAATCCAAAGCCTTGCTACCCAGTCGTAAGACATGTTGAAAAGGGCTTTGGATTGTCTCAGGCGAAGCCAGAAAAGCCTCTCGGGGTTCCATACATTGTGTGACAGTTGGAATAAAAATGGGGAGAAGTCATTTCATTTTCTCCTCTTGATTTTGGCTTCTCCCCATTTGATATCTCTCCCCCTTATTCTCATACACTTCTTGCCAAATGTCTTATTCTATGTGGAGAAGTCAAAATCATGGGCCCCATGATTTTGACTTCTCCACCACTTGTCCCCTATTCTATGGAACCCTAAGACACGCCCTTTCTGGCTTCGCCAGAGACAATCCAAGGCCGTTGAAAAGTAGCTTTGAAATAGGCTACACATATAACAATAATAATGGACTTGGGATCGTCTCTGGCTATAACCAGAGACGTCCTCTCTGGCTGTATTGTGATGATGGCAAGTGTCTTACAACTTCCATGTGATTAGCATCGGATGGTAATTGGTAATGGAGAACAAGGAAAGAGGAGAAACAGTTAAGGCTATAAAAAATGTTAGGCTATTTTGGCTTGGGATTCTCTCTGACCCATGCCAGAAAAGTGCTCTTGGGCCTCCATATTAAGCGCCAGGTGGCACAAAAAAGGGGAGAAGTTATTTCATTTTCTCCCCTGATTTTGACTTCTCCCCACTTGATATCTCTCCCCCTTAATCTCACCATTTTATTACCATGTGTCAAATAATGACTGGAGAAGTCAAAATTATTACCATGTGTCAAATAATGACTGGAGAAGTCAAAAGCATGGGGCCCATGAAATGACTTTTCCAACCACCTTGCGCTTAATGTGTGGTGACAAAGAGCACCTTTCTGGCATGGGCCAGAGAGAATCCAAAGCCGGCTATTTTGAATACTTAGCATCATCGGTTCACTACTATACAGCCTGAGAGGATGCCTCTGGTAGTAGCTAGGGACGATCCTAAGTCATCAACAATAATAGGAATGGTTAAAGCGAGATTTGTTTTATTTATTGAGAATAATTTTAAATGAATTTAATTAAAAAATTTCTTTAATTTAACTATATAATTATATCGACTCAATCTAGCACATCTAGTGAGTAGTAAAATTAATATCCTATGACGATTCCATATAGAAAATCCATATCCTATATTGCATAGTTATGGTCATTTGATTTCTGTAAAATTCATTAATCTATATCAACATTGTTTTAATAATATAGGGTTTATACCATCAGGTATCATAGTATTGAGACTCGCTGTACATAAAGTGACACCCAATTTATAATTTTTCTTTTTGGGTAAACGTGGATATCTTGACCCAGACTCGGACTAATCTCACGTGATGCATAGGGAGACCCTCAACCCATACATCTGATATTTAAGGAAGCCTAGATTCGATCTCAAGACATCTGGGTTTACGACTCATTCTTCGACCACTAAGCTACACCCACTAGGCCAAACAATTTTTTCATTGTTTAGTGAGAGAATTTTGAATATTACATTTGTTTAACTTTTGTAGGCATCCAAATTTTTTTAAAAATATTTTACATTGAATGTCGCAATATAAGGCAAATAGCATAGCTCCAATGCAACAACTTTTCACAATTTAACTACTTCAATTTTGTGAATGCTTCCAAAATTCGTCCATAAAATTGTCCTTTTTATTTCATCATAATTATCAATGCTTTTTCGGATATTTAGGAACACGAATATTATTTCATTTGTTTCTTTGAATATCCATGATTACTTTAATAAACTTCGGGGATAAATAGGTAGGGGTGTCAATGGACCCAGCTGGCCCACAGCCCAGCCTGATTACATAGTTGGGTGGGCTTAGAGGCATACGCCCTAAACCATTAGACTATACTTGCAAGTGGTTTTGGCTCGGCCCAATAAGGCCTAGTTGTTAAACCCTTGAAATCCATTTATCTTCTAAGCCCAACCCAAACCGATTAATAAGTGGGCTGGCTTGACTCATTATTAATTGGGCCTAGACAAACCTAGAACAATGTTGAATCTAGCCCGTTGACACTCCCAATATATGGGTATGGCTAGGGGTGTACAATGGGTGGGTTGGGCTGGGCTGAAACCAATTTGGGCTTTGTTCGTCTTATTTATGTTCATGTGTAACCCAGCCCATGTACGACATTGTAAGTTTAGGTTGGTTCGGGCCAACCCATATTCAACTAAATATGCAAACCTATATTTGTAATGCAATGGTGTACCTTATTACATATCTATCTATCTATCTATACTTCTACTATATAGCAATTGGTATCCACGTGGGGCACACACCATTGCTCCCTATTTTCTTCAAATTAGTGCCATGTGGTACACTCTTCAATCAATAGTTTCACTCCACGTGTTCCTCTTCCTCTCTCTAATTGGTCTTCTAAATACATTCATCTCCCCCAACATATTCAATTAATCCTATTTTTATTCACAAGAAACCCTCCCTCTTCATATGCATTTTTAGGAGTCAAATCATCTCCGGTGATAACCGGATTTGGCAAATCCGGTTATCACCCCTAGAGGTCGCCACGTGTCTCCTTTGACACCCCTTAACCGTGGGTAAGGTTCACCCACCCATTTTTGGTTTTTTTAAAAAAAATATTAATTCTTTTTTTAAAATTAAAAAACTGTTTTTAATATTAAGAAAAACTCTAAAAACAGTTTTTTTAGAATTGGAACTTGTGCCAAGGCTTTAAGCCTTTGAAATCTTCCATTTTCTATGAAATGAGAATTTGGAAATCTTGTGTGGTCTTAATTAATTCTTAAGATGATGTATTATAGTATTTAAAAGGTCTTAGGAATGTTCATGGGTGTCAAAATGGAAGTGGAAAGAGTTCTAAGTGTTAAGAAGGGGAATGTCTTAACATTACCCTCAACTTGAACAAGCTATAGTTTTGTCACCGCTTATCCGAATTGAGTGATTCTTGAATTTTTGGAAAGGTATTGGAACCCTCTTCAAGGTTCATGTTTATCATTTTTCCAAATTCTTAATCGAAGTTAGGTTAAAAGTTAGATTTCCGAAGTTGGATCTGCTACAAATCTGGGTTGTTGAAATCCATTTCCAGATCACTCAGCTTTAGGGGCAATTTGGTCCATGAATAAACAAGAATTAGAAATTTTGCAAAATATCAAAGTTGTTCCCCTTCAAATGACGAGTCCAATGCAAGTTGAATCGTCAAAATCCGATAAGCGAGTTAAAAGTTATGGCCGAAATACCAAAACGGGAACAATCTGGAAACTTTCTGTCAAAGTTACGATCGTTCGTAAACACCCTATGAACGATCGTAGAGTCCCGAAAACTAGGTAAACTCACCGTAAAACCTATAATTGATCGTAGAAGGCCTACGAACGATCATAGGAGCGCGAATTAGAAGTTTTGTGCGAGTTTTTTTGGGTTTCTACCCTCTTGGCCTGTATATAGGGATCCAAATGGAGGGTTTTGGGTTAACCTAAACCTAAAGAGAGACCTTGGGAGAGAAAGGAAGAAGAGTGGGGGTTTCCAAGAGAGAGGTTGAACATTGGGGGACCTAGATCATTCCCAAATCCTTGGATTCTTCAAATCCAAGGCAAAGCACGCGAGGAGCACCTCCTCCTAGCTCGGCAACGACTCCACTCACGATTTTGAGGGTTTCCCTCTTCCAATTGAAGGTCTATACCCCTATTTCCCAACTTGTCAAGTTTTCTTCCCTTTTTGTTATGTTTTCTCTATTTCTTACTTTTCCCTAAATATATACAAGCTATGAGATGGAATTTGTGAATGGATGGTTTGGGTTGGGCGAGATGGATGTCATGGATGTTGTGGTGTGATGAAAACAAATGGGAAGGACATTGTATACATAATAATTGATCCCATTAAGGTGGCTTAGAAGATCCACAATCCATAATCCAGCTCCTAATCTTTACAATTCCTCCTCAACTTTGGGGTTTAAACAACTCTATCTTCAATCTTCACAAGGGAATTGACTATTCCTTTTTCTCCACCATAAAGAATAGACTGGGAAACTCTTGCCTAGAGGCACTTGACCACAACAAGGGTCTGTTTGGATTGCAGGAATTGAAACAACTGTGAGAATTCCAATGCATAGGCATTGCAATATCGATGATTTTTTTTTCTGATCGGGGCAATATCGATGAAGTGGAAAGCCTATGTATTAAAATTCTCCTATTTGGTTGAGACCATTGAATTTTCGGAATTAAGTTTGAATCTCAAGTTCACTGTTTGGAACTTTGTACGCCTATAAATTTATTTAATACTTGATATGTTTATTTACATACATGAAATAAATAATTATCTTTTAAGATAATCATACCAATGGATTGGGACATAAACAATTAAATCCACCATCCGAATGAATTCCAATCTATAGGAAAGTAGGTACAGAACTTAATACAAATATAGACATTCTTATTATATTATAAAATTTTTGTAGATTAGTTCTTTATGATAAATAATATATTTTTTTACCATTTGCTTTAGCACTGTCCTATTGTGGTATTTGAAGGCTATTTCCTTTCCAGCATGGGTATCCAACCACTGGAAATGGAATTCTTATCCTCCAATTCCAATTCCCACCCCTCATTTCCTGTGATCCAAACAGGCCACAAACAACATCCAAAAAACTGATTTGGTCATGTCAACCCACTTTAAGGCTCAAAGCCTCAAAGTACCTGTTGTGGTGGTGGGATGGGGTGAGGGTTCCCACTGAATGATCTCAATGCAATTGTGCAGAATATCTACTAATTTTTTAATATTATGAGCCCACGACTATCTGGACAACAGACCCGAGCTTAGTTTGTCACAATGTTGGCAAACAGTGCGACTGCAGTCAATGTTGGAAAATAAATTCCATTTCTATTACTATTTTTTGGCTTTTGACCATCTTTCTCTCGTTTGTCTCATTTGCAGAGTCGTTCCGAGTTCCAATTAAAAGAAGGAAGAGAAACAAGACATGAGGGTTGTAGTTTGCAAGTAAAAGAGAGTATTAAAAATGCAGGAATTTTCATATATTCAAAACCCACGCCTTAAGTTTTGGTTTTGATCATCTTTCTTAAGTTTTTCTTCCTTTCATAGTCTTTTCAAGGGAAACAAACAAAGCACGGAGGTGGTTTAGTTTGCATGTTGAATGGGGCACTACAAATGCAGGAATTTACATATATACAAAACTAGTCCTTAAGTTCTGCTTTTAATCATCTTTATCAATTTATTTTCTTCTTCTTAGAGTCTTTTCAATTAATAAAAGGGAAACAAAAAACAAAGCACATAGGTAGTAGTTTGCCTATAAAAAATAGCATTACACATGCCGGAAGTTGTGCATGTACAAAACAGTCCCTCAATTTCTGTGTATGCTCATTTACATGTCAAGCACGCAACATGCCAAGTTGCCAACAAAAAATTACTTTATAGAGCAGGAAACCATGAGAGGTCCCTGAAGAATCAAAGTATGACAATCTTATTCGGCCACCTTTTTCAAGGCAAGCCCTATAATTCTAGAAAGTTGTCACCCAAAAATGTATAGAAAGTCCGAGTCATAGCTCAAAAATTGGAAGTATGGAAGAAGACGCGTACCCGTATCTCAGTATCTCCAATGAACGGCAATGATGCACAAGTTCGGAAACACCAAGAGCAGTAACTTTGCTGCACCGGCTACAAACAACACATATATCTCATTACAATTGAAAATTCCATAACCAAATGAAAGTTTGATGGCATAAGCATCTCATTATAATAGTGTCGAACAAAGTAAATTAGTGGAGGCAATTAAAAGAGGAAATCTAAGGTCTCCGGCATTAGAGGAAACATGTACACTTGACAGAAATCAGGGGGTAGGACATCATTATTCCAAGGATCCACCAATAAGCTATCTTCTGTTGATTGTCATAACTCATAACCAATGTCTTTTTCGGATTCATAAAAATTGTAGATGTATTAAAAACAATATGGCATACCAATAGTTATTATTTGGAAAGCCTCCAAAAAAAATATAAATAGTTAGTGTAAATTACACTCACCTCCCTTGAGGTTTGGTGAAATTTCAGAAACCTCCCCTCTAGTTTATGAAATTACACTGCCCTCCCCTCAACTTTGGTTGTCGGTAACAGATACCCCCTTCCCTTAAGTTTACAGTTACTTTATCAATGGACTTTGATGATGTCATCATTTAAACATTTTAAAATGTCTAAATTACCCTTTTTCAACACAAGGTTAGTTAATTCAATAAAATAAATGATAATTGGTTTCTAACCAAGGTTAATAATATCACCTTAAGGTTAATATATATTTCCAAAATCAAGTATATATTTTTTTCTTTCCAAAACCAAAGTTAGATAGATGAACTCTAGGGGTGAGTAAATCTTAACCATAGTTAGTGGGTATTAAAAGGGTGACATGGCGACTTATAGAAATCCTTTAATTGTGGTTAAACATAATTAACCCAAGGTTAATATTTTTATTTTTTTCTTAAAAGCAAGGTTAAGGGGTTAGTGAATTTTAAGCACAATTATTGGGTGTTGAAGGGGGCACGTGGCGGCTTGTAGAGCCCTCTTTAATTGTGGTTAAGCATAATCAACCTAAGGTTTTTTTTTTTTCTAAAAATCAAGGTTAAATGGATGAATCCTAAGGGTGAGTGAATTTTAACCATAGTTAGTGGGCGTTAAAGGGGACACATGGCGGCGTGTAGAGCTCCCTTTAATTGTGGTTAAGCATAAGCAACCTAAGGTTTTTTTTCTAAAAACCAAGGTGTGATGGATGAACCCTAGGGGTGAGTGAGTTTTAACCATAGTTAATGGTTGTTAAAAGGGACACGTGGCAGCTTATAGAGATCCGATAACTATGGTTAAACATAATTAACCTAAGATTAATATTAAGCATATCCAAATAACAATATTTGATATATGGAAAGATGGTGCAAGAATTTAGAATGTTAAAAGGAAAAAGTATTGTCTAATACTCCAATAGGCATAAGAAACCTTTGTGAAATTTTAACTCCCTAGGTTAGAAATGAGAACGCTCATAGCATTTGCATTTGCGGGTGTTTTTTTGTAATTCTTCCCTTTTTTAATATATTGCAGGTGTTTATCGGTCAAAAAAATTTGCGTCTGCAGGTACATTAGTTGTTCTTCTTAAGACAACCTCCGACATCCCATATGTATTTTCTCGACACTTTCCAAAAAACGAAGCTAGTGTTTTAAGTTGTGCACCATTTGTATCAGTAGCGGTGTGTATTTTGCACCAAGCTTTTGGAAAAGGTAAGTCCTATTGTGTCTGATTCAATTCGCCATCTAAAAATATCAACTTTGGACTATGGTTTATGGGATCATAATTTTTTTCTTCAAACTTAAACCCCCATAAAGGAGTAGCACATAAGAAACAAAATAAGAAGTAGGATACAAAATGTAACATTTGTTAAGTTCGTGACAAAAAAATGTTAAGTCTTTATATGGAGACAAGCATACAGTTGCTTGTGCCCTTAGGCACACAAACACATGAGGTAAACCAGCAAACAAGCAGACACCTAAGATACAACTAAATTAAGCTGAAACGTAATGGTTCACATTACCAAATAGGTCTTTCCCATCCTAGAAAGATGCACAACGAACTACTTACTGATAGGAAGTGCATGGAGTCCAATGGATAATGAGTGTTGTGATTATGTATTCCTTGAAGCCACTAGTTGTCCAACAGCCCCTCTAAAGTTATACTTAGTCAACTGTATGATCCAATGTGCCTGAATAGGTACATCAACGATAAGAGATGCCATAAATCTAGCCAGCTAAGCAGCAAAATCAGATTTTGAATCTTGAATTGTTTCCTCGTCAGAGAATTGGGTAAAAGAGACGAATAATCAGGTGCACTGTCTGGAGGAAAATTTTGCCACCAAACAGTATTGATCACACTATTCCACTGTTAAAATTCAGATGAGCATGCAGTAAGTAGGAAAAAGAATTCGCTTGTTTATACTTTAGCTAAAGATCTAATTATATACGATAACTAAAGATATAGTAGTAACAGTGAAAGTTAACCGAATCCTAACTTGACAGTAAGAATTTCTTGAAATAAAACTAACCCATGAATTCAAAGACATCATCCCAATTCATGTTCACAACGATGATGCAACATGTACTTCGTAAATGCTCTTTCTAATCTCTATATTTAGAGTTGGATTTTTTTTCACCTAAAGCTGGAAATCCCTTGGAATCCCCCTGTCCACTATGCAATGTTTCTAAGGAATCCCTATATCCACGTCTAGAGAAGCCAATGAATCTCATCACATAACCGATAAAGGTACTTGCGCAGGAGTCCTGCTGTAACAGTGATCGAATACATATCTTTCCTTCCACAAAATTAACTCACTACGGCCCACATTAAATCAAACAAACAAATAAAATTCATCATATCAAAACGCAAGATGACTGGAAAACTCAACATAACCAAAGCAAGATCCAACAAAAGCATAGAAAGAACTCAACAAAATCAAAGCAAGAAAATCACATATTCCCAACTTCCTAAAGAACAAATCATTGCCTCTAGATCTTTTACATTTGAATGGATCAACAACACAAATGGATAAAAACATAATGGTATTTCCTACAAATTATATTATACAAGAACTCTCAATTAATTTCAAAAGGGCTTTAAAGAGATTCACTTATTGGTGTTGTTGGGCCACAACAATATTGAGAGTGTTTCAGGGGGTTGAGAGTGGTTTGAAGGGAAATTGTTCCAGCACTTCATCATCAGATCTCAAGATTTGTGGGCAGTCCTTGGGGATCTCAGGCCTCAACCTACAGGCAACTATTTGAACTGCTGCCTAACTAGGTGGATAAGCAACAACAACAAAAACCACCAGTTTGACTATTAAAAAAACAGACCTTTGTTCCTATTAATTTTTTTATATTTATTAAAGAAACAAAGAAAATGATGCCTACATACTACACTTAGTAATGAGTTTCGGACTGTACCATCTATGGTCCTTAGAAATCCAATACGATTTGAATTATGTGGACAACGTTCAATGGCATCCTCACAAGAATGCTCGAGTCAAAATTAACATCATCAACCACAGCTGCAAGTGCTGGCTTCATTACTCTTCCGATGGTTAAATCAAAGTCGACTATTCTGAACCTCCATGATGAAAAGCTCTTATTTATGCAATCAATTCTTCTTGTCACACCAACATTAATCCAAGATATCAAGTGAAGGAGAAGAATGCAAAGTCAATCAACATAGTTCAAACAGGGAATCAAGAACTTCATTAGTTATTCGGTTTATAGTTTTATATCAATAGCGGTTGCTAAATTGTATCAAAATCAACACTAAAGATGTGAATATAGAAAAGAAACATTCAACATGAGAGCATGGATCAAAAACTCGATTAGGTCGCCTATTCAGACTGGCATCACCAGGGCTATAGGATATTGGCACTCGCATGGGAAACCAATAGAAGAAGAACAAATCAACATCCGACATAGGAAAGAGAGACTGATACATACTGAAAAGAGTTATCTTTTTTTAAAAGGGGAAAAAACTATAGTGGGTTCTAAAATGTTTGTTATCTCTGGATCAGACTTGTCAGACTCAGAAAATTGGAATGACCTTTTTCCAGCAGCTGCTGTAAATGCAGCTGAAAATTGTGCAGTGACTGATGTTCCAATTGAGGATGAACTCTTATAACATAATAAATTGAAAACACAAAATTATCAAAGGTGTTCTCGAATTGCTTGTGAATAGTTATCATTTTGCTAAAACTCACCATAGATGATATTCGCTTCCAGTAATTTAGGCCACTTGTACCAACGCAACACCTTGTACAAAGCAAAAGAAGACAAGATATAAACGATATTGTCAAAAATAAGATGATAAAGAGAGGACCCACGAATGATATCACATATTAAAAATCCAAAAAACCTTCAAATTTACAAAAACCAACATCTGAACATGGATTTTACATTCTAAGCATAAATATGTGTATGCGAGAAGTAAGGGTGGCTTCAAAAGTTAAAATGCAAATCATGAACATAGAAATGAAACAATCTATGAGCTCAACAGTGGAAATTGAAATACATCGATAAAAAAAATAGTGGAAAATGAAATCCAGACAAACTCACAATTATTACCTCTTGTAGTCTCTAGAGGCCTACATACCTCTGCATTGATGCAACAAGTGAGCATATTGAAGGAACATGCTCAGTTTCCATCATCCTTATTATTTCAAAAAAGTTCGGCCCCTGCACAACATTAGAAAACATCATAGATCTCACATAAGCCCACGTTAAAACTCATAATGCACGTACTATCATAATAACATACGCTACAAGCCGAGTTTCATATAGAGCATATCTGTAAATAGCATAAAGGACAAGTCTGTGACAAGTACATTATCAGCAATACTTTGTTACTTTCTCCTAAATCACTTGCAAGGGCTTCTTTGGGACATACACAATATTTGATATATGGAAAGATGGTGCAAGAATTTAGCATGTTAAAAAGAAAAAGTATTGTCTAATACTCCAATAGGCATAAGAAACCTTTGTGAAATTTTAACTCCCTAGGTTAGAAATGAGAACGCTCATAGCATTTGCATCTATGGGTGTTTTTTGTAATTCTTCCCTTTTTTAATATATTGCGGGTGTTTATCGATCAAAAAAAATTTGCGTCTGCAGGTACATTAGTTGTTCTACTTAAGACAACCTCTAACATCCCATATGTATTTTCTCGACACTTTCCAAGAAACGAAGCTAGTGTTTTAAGTTGTGCACCATTTGTATCAGTAGCGGTGTGTATTTTGCACCAAGCTTTTGGAAAAGGTAAGTCCTATTGTGTCCAATTCAATTCATCATTTAAAAACATCAACTTTGGACTATGGTTTACGAGATCATGATTTTTTTCTTCAAACTTAAACCCCCATAAAGGAGTAGCACATAAGGAACAAAATAAGTAGGATACAAAATGTAACATTTGTTAAGTTCGTAACAAAAAAATGTTAATTCTTTATATGATGACAAGCATATAGTTGCTTATGCCCTTAGGCACACAAACACACGAGGTAAACCAGCAAACAAGCAGACACATAAGATACAACTAAATTAAGCTGAAACGTAATGGTTCACATTAGCAAATAGGTCTTTCCCATCCTAGAAAGATGCACAACGAATTACTTACTGATAGGAAGTGCATGGAGTCCAATGGATAATGAGTGTTGTGATTATGTATTCCTTGAAGCCACTAGATGTCCAACAGCCCCTCTAAAGTCATACTTAGTTAACTGTATGATCCAATGTGCCTGAATAGGTACATCAGCAATAAGAGATGCCATAAATTTTGCCACCAAACAGTATTGATCACACTATGTTAAAATTTAGATGAGCAGATGAGCATGCAGTATGTAGGAAAAAGAATTCGGTAGTTTATACTTTAGCTAAAGATCTAATTATATACGATAACTAAAGATATAGTAGTAACAGTGAAAGTTAACATAATCCTAACTTGACAGTAAGAATTCCTTGAAATAAAACTAACCCATGAATTCTAAGACATCCTCCCAATTCATGTTCACAGCGCTGATGCAACATGTACTTCGTAAATGCTCTTCCTAATCTCTATATTTATTGTTGGATTTTTTTCACCTAAAGCTGGAAATCCCTTGGAATCCCCCTATCCACGTCTAGAGAAGCCAATGAATCTCATCACATAACTGATAAAGCACTTGCGCAGGAGTCCCACTGTAATAGCAATCGAATACATATCTTTCCTTCCACAAAATTAACTCACTATGACCCACATTAAATCAAACAAACAAATAAAATTCATCATATCAAAACGCAAGATGCTTGGAAAACTCAACATAACCAAAGCAAGATTCAACAAAAGCATAGAAAGAACTCAACAAAATCAAAGCAAGAAAATCACATATTCCCAACATCCTAAAGAACAAATCATTGCCTCTAGATCTTTTACATTTGAATGGATCAACAACACAAATGGATAGAAACATAATGATATTTCCTACAAATTATATTATACAAGAACTCTCAATTAATTTCAAAATGGCTTTAAAGAGATTCACTTATTGGTATTGTTGGGCCACAACAATATTGAGAGTGTTTCAGGGGGTTGAGAGTGGTTTGAAGGGAAATTGTTCCAGCACTTCATCATCAGATCTCAAGATTTGTGGGCAGTCCTTGGGGATCTCAGGCCTCAACCTGAACTACTGCCTAACTAGGTGGATAAGCAACAACAACAAAAACTACCAGTTTGACTATTAAAAAACCAGACCTTTGTTTTTATTAATTTTTCTATATTTATTAAAGGAACAAAGAAAATTATGCCTAAATACTACACCTAGTAATGAGTTTCGGACTGTACCATCTATGGTCCTTAGAAATCCAATACGATTTGAATTATGTGTGACAACGTTCAATGGCATCCTCACAAGAATGCTCGAATCAAAATTAACATTATCAACCACAGCTGCAAGTGTTGCCTTTCCTACTCTTCCGATGGTTAAATCAAAATCAAATATTCTGAACCTCTATGACGAAAAGCTCCTATTTATGCAATCAATTCTCCTTGTCACACCAACATTAATCCAAGATATCAAGTGAAGGAGAAGAATGCAAAGTCAATCAACATAGTTCAAACAGGGAATCAAAAACTTCATTAGTTATTCGGTATATAGTTTTATACCAATAGCGGTTGTTAAAATTGTATCAAAATCAACACTAAAGATGTGAATGTAGAAAAGAAACATTCAGCATGAGAGCATGGATCAAAAAATCGATTGTCGCCTATTCAGACTACCATCACCATGGCTATAGGATATTGGCACTCGCATGGGAAACCAGCAGAAGAAGAACAAATTCAACATCCGACATGGTAAATAGACATAAATAAAAGGTGTTCATATTCAAATTTCCCTCACTTTCAGGTTACGCATCATGTACGTGGTGTTGAACAAGTTATAGTATCTTTGGATACGTCTTGGCTTCATCAATGAGTCCCCAACAATGTCACGTTTGGCCCGTCTTACCAAACATCACCAGTGTAGGGGGAAGTGAGCAAGCTAAAGCTAATAACTAATGCCTTAGAAATAAAAATCAGTACAATCTACTATATTATATTGAATCAATTTACATCTCAAGAGATAACCATTGGCAATCACACAAAAAGAATACGATGAACACAATTGGGAAACTCACAACCTTCTAAAATTCATTTTTTGGCAGAAATTGGACTTAAGGAGACCAAATTACCCAGAAAAGTCTAGATGTCTAAACTTTCTCACATTGCTCTAATACACCAAAATATAATCAAGAATACCTTCCATATGAGACTAAACAGGGTTACTTCAAATGGGGGGTTATGAATTAGAGAATTGAAGCTCTCCTCAATTTTCTAACATCAAGTTATACATGCAAGCAGTGAAGAAATTTATGAGGAATTGAATAGAAACAACTGTTAGTAAAGCTTACACTGCAAGAGCCAAGAAGTATAACAGAAGTAACACAAAAATAATATAAACTTACCCAGAATCTCACAACCACAAATATATATATATATATATATATATATAGAAAAACTTACCCAGAATTTCACAACCTCAATACCCTGATCAATCCAAGAGGAAAACTCCAAAGCCCAATCTGCTCCTCAATCCAAATTGGAGAAGAAACTAAAACCCCAAAAAAAAACCTCGACTTCTTCCCAATCTCAAATGAAACATGGACAATGCACAAGCTTAAAAAAATAGTTGTTTTCATTCTCAACTTTCAACCTCGTTAGGGTTTTTTTTTGTAGAAAACTAAAACCAAATAGAAGAGATAAAATTCTGCAAGAAGAAAATAGAAGAGATAAAATTCTTTCAGTTGAGAAAATTGAGATGGATCCTAACAAAACCCTAACAGAAAATTGTTTCTGGATAAAAATATAAACATAAATATATGAAGAATGGGAAGAGAGGAACCTTAGATTCTCATGTAAGAGGCATTTGCAAGTGAGATGCAGAGAAGGAAGTGAGACTAAGAACGAATCAGCTCTAAAATCTGACTCTCACATTGGCGTCCCTGCTCTAAAATCGGACTCTCTCCTTGGCTTCGAAGAGGCATTTCCAATAACATACTAGAGGAAATCTGAAGAAATGTCTACTGGAGATCTTAATTCAACAAGAAAATCAGATAACCATAAAGTAATCCATTCAACTTCTGTTTGAAAAAGCTTCTGGAGCCTTAGCCCTTACAGCGGCATTGACAGCATCTTCAATATTCCGAGAGAGCATATGCTTGTCCAGACATTTTAACTTCTATTTGAAAAAGCTTTTGCGGTTCAGACATCGGTCAAAATTTCTGAAGAAATGTGTGCCCTATAACTTCTGTAATCTGAAACCTCAACAAATGCACGCCCTATAACTTCTTTCTCGAGTAGAAATGAAATGAAAAATCAAGAAATGTCTACAGAGATCCTAATTCAAGAAGAGGCTTAGAGAATGGAGTAAGAGGTGCGTCTGGAGAGGGTTTGGGAGCAAGAAAGGAAGATGAATGAAGAGAGATCGGTTTGAGAAACAAAGCCGTTGAGCTGAGTGTGAGTGAGGAACGTTCCAAAACATATGACGATTTAAAGTTTTAATGTTTTTTTGGACCGACGATTTAAAGTTTTAAAGAAAAAGGAAAATGGGAAACGAACCACGCGTTCGCCTTGTGGTGATTGTCTATGTTTGATCGAAAAACCTGAGCCTCATGTTTAGTCCCGTATCGGATGGCACATCCAAACACTTACCCTTAAAAAAGTTCCACAGACCCTCTCTTACAGTTGGTACCGGTTTTGAGGTGTTATATGGGTGAAGCTTCTTAGGGGTAATGTGCATGTGTGTTGTGTGTTTCTTTCGTGTTGCATATAGTGTCGACGTATGGTGATTTTCTATGTTAACCAAAAAAAAACGGCTCGGCCCTGCTCAGCTCAACTCGACTTAAAATGTAAAAAATAATAATGTTTTTGTATTTATATATATATATATATATTAATCTTCTTTATCTTCTTTTTATTTTATTTTATACTATTATAATGCGAGAGGCAGGCGTACCCAGATTTTTTCAAAATTCCCAAACTACCCTTTGCTCATCTAGCTATTTAAATCACAACCAATTGTGATTGAACTCGGGGATAGTTCAATCACACCTGTGGGTTAACACGTGTCCCTTTTAACTCCTATTAACTGTGGTTAACTCCTTCTCCTCGCTCTCACGTGCATTGCACGTGCCACCCGCTAGTAAAATTTATATTATTTATATCTTATAATTTTTTATGAGTCTTAATATGAGCCCGTTGGTACTCGTTTTGAGGAGTGCTTGGGTGATGATTATGTTGGGTTGCAAGTGTGGTGGTGTGTGTAGTGTGTGTGGGTGTGCGTGTGTGTGAGTGTTTGGGGTGTGTGTGTGTTTCCTTTGTCTCGCCTTCAGCTATCGCCTTGTGGTATAGTTGAGTTAACCAAAATATATATATATGAGCCCGAGCTCTGCTTCACCACATTGAAATGGAGCTCCCCTTTTCTATTGAACTGTGGCAATTTTGCAATTATGAGGAAACAGAATTATCCCTATCTTTTCTCATAATTACAAAATTGCCACCCAACAATGCATTGAAATGAGGAGCTCCGCTCCACGTGTTGAAGCAGAGCTCCGCTCCACGCGTTGAAGCAGAGCTCCGACTCATATGTAAACACATTTTTTATTTAACATTCAAGCCGAAAAAATCACACTTTCCAAAACACGTGCCGGACAAATTCCGGTCATTTTCTGCCGGAAAATTCTTCGAGCTCAAAGCTCAATGTAATTTTTGGAAATCCAAAGAACGACTGTTCCTCATGAATTTACCTTTCGAAGCACTTGATTGGGAGCTTCGTGATTCTTTTAATGACTCCGATCAATAGTCATCCTTATTTGCTGTCACTCACAAAGTCAGTAAATCGGTGTGACCAAAAATTCCCTTCAGATGCCCCTTAGACTCCTCCCTGAGCACCACCAACCAAAATTAAACAAATAGTTGCAGAATATAAAAACAGTCCCCTTCTAATGGAAAGTGCATAGCAATCTTATCCTGCTACTATTAACACCTAAAATATAAAACAAATCAAGTAAGCATCTATTTTTTGTTTAAATCAAAAGTTGATCACATAACTATTTCTCTGAATAAACTTTTTTTTAAAATGGAATATTATCAATGCATGATAGCAACTTTGATATGTTTATATGTGTCCTTCTCAAGTTTGACAGTGAGGTCAACCCCCGAGACATCAATGGTAGGAAAGCAGAATGCCATTCAAGTTAACTTCCCATTCAGTGCTGGCAGCACTTTTCCCACAGCCTTTGCGATTAAGGAAATTTGACATGAAATTAGCAACTTCTCCGAATGCAGTGGCAGTATATACCAACGTAACAGTTATCACAGAAAATATTCTAAAGCACAACATGAAATATGTAGAGACCATAATGAATCTGAGGGTTTCTAGTAACAATCTCATCTAGAAATATAGTTTAGTTGTGTGCCATAGGCTAGCAGGCCCATTAACTTTAATCCCAGTTTAAATAAGGCATTCAATTGTTCTTCTGAATCCACCTATAAGACTATTATAAAATACATAAAACAAATCCAACATCAGCCATTCACCAAAGAATGCAATGCACAATGCACACTAACATTTTATGAGAATAATTATCACAATGAACACTTCTCATCCTAATATTGGATTTCATGGAGTCAGTTTACTACCTTAGTATCTCCGGTATTGCTGGGAATGATGTTGAATGAAGCAGCTCGTCTACCTCTCCAGTCCTTGCTTGATTGCCCAGTAACAGTCTTCTGTGTGTCTGAATCACAGATTATAGAAGCGGAAACCAATTCACACTACAACTCAAGTCACTTGAAACATCAAGATAAATAAACAAATGGCTGACAAAAAAAACCAGTGATCTGCCAGGCACGTGCAAACAATGTTTTTTGTTTTAATTATAGATTATATAATTTATTGAAAAAAAATTAATTGTTTTCGTTTTAAAAGGAGGTGCACACTGACTCTAAATGAATTAAACTAACAATGAGTATATTATATGTTCTTCCTTGGCTACACCACACCACATAGTAGCTTCTAATTGACTTGATGGTCATGAAACTCTATGGTTCACGCTCAGCAGGTCTTTCATGATGTCTAATTATGAATGATGAATGCTCTTATGTACATGAAACTACTGATGAAAGATTTTATGACCCTTATCCACTTGTATACGATATAAGAAAGTTGTTGTTGATGCCTTCAAAACATAAAGTACAATACAGCATACAAGCGTCAAATTATTTAGGCTCAATGATAATGCATAAGGAGCAGTACTACAATATCAATCTGAGGATTTTACCTATCTATTCTACAAAGCTAGCATATGGCTCTTTGTCACCAAGTAAGTTCAATGTGTTTCCAAGCCAATCCATTATAAAGAAACAAAGGACAAAATTACATAGAAGTTTTCTTCAATTCCATAACCAGTATCTTTCCTTAGTTTTTTTTTGCTGCGATTTTTCTTCTTGAGATGCCATTAACGCATGGATGAGCTCATGAACAAAACCAAATTTAGGGGGGGTTCGGCCTCTGGACAGAATAAGCATCACACAAGGCAATTGGCAGCTATGGATGGAAAAAGTTTAGGAGGGTGTTATAGGAACAAGCTCACCTACAACTAAAAAGTGTTGGCAATTTTTTAACCTCCTACGATTGTGAGATATTGTAAATGACTGAATTATGGTAACGTGCAGTTAAAGTTAGTAAATAAAGTAAATGACTAATGAGCGAAACAGAAGCAGCAAAAACAAAATTGTAATAGATTTTGGCCCCTACCAGCCACCACGTTCAATAGAATCCTCTGTAGCAGCTTCCAACATCTCATTGAGGGATGAACAAAAATAATATCTTTGACAAAAAAAAAAACTACAAAGGAATGCATAAACATAATGATCACGACTAAACATTGACATTATGAGTGAAGTGAAAATTTTCTACAATCTAAGCATACTACACAGAACCATTGGACTGATCATGCCCTTCGAGGTTGTGCCAAGAGGCAACCTTTCTAGCTTGTCAACTTTCCAGAGTAGGCAAAACTTCCATATACATTGGAATGTTCACATGCATCATGTTGGCAATACCATTTCCTTGTGATAAGAACTCCCTTTTGTGTTTCAAACTCATAAGTTGCACATGCCAACTATGAGTCTAGGATCACCTGTAGTGGAGCACCATCTTCAATTATAAGATTTTCAGCCATGGCATTGCCCCGAAGATGAATCCTATAATTTGAAAAGAAATGGAGAAGCAAATGTTTATTAACTTACCTATTGAGTTACTAAGAGAATAAAAAGGCTTGAAATTCCTATGAGGCACATAAGGTGACATCTTAAGAGAACTTACAGCGGCACTGATCGGAGATGCCAATAGCTCCTCCACAATCTAAATATAAATCCTTGTTGGGTATCTAAGAGAATTCATTGGCTGCTTAATTAAATGCTTTGTCTGCTATGGCCAAGTTCATACAAGATGGCAAGTGAGGAAACCACTAAGCTGCATAAGCAAGAAACAAAGCAATATATCCTTAGATTATGGAACAGATGAACCTCAAGTTAGTGTTTTTAGTTTATCCAAATGAAATTGAAATATATAAGTAAAAAATTGTAGCCATAAACTTTAACTCAAAAGGCTCATTAATAAGGCAAGCCATAAGCCTAAGTTAGTACTGCAAGCCCCTAGTACAATTATACACCCTAAACCCAAGCCTGAAATCCAACACTGAAATCCAACTGCCAAAACCAAACCCCAGCCTGATTTGAAAGAAAGAAATTCTCAGAACCCGGATAACAAATTGCAGCAGCCGCAAACAATTGCACATTAAATTTGTTATTTTGGTGGAGTTTCACAAGATTAGACTGAGAGATGAAGGAGGGTGCACCTAAGCTCTGGAAATGATAGTTATATACGTTGCTAGAGGTTCAACAATGCAAAAATAAAAGTAAAATTGCAGCTCAAAAAAAATGCAATATCAGATAATGAAATGTATGCCCTGCTAAACATAATGAAGGGGATGCACTGAAATTAAAAGATTAAGAGTCTTACATCCATCCCCTTGAAACATCAAATCTCATCCATGCATAAATCCAAACATAAACAAATGCCATTGGACAAGTAAAATTCCCCAAAAACATCTTTAAAAAAGCATTTAAGAAAATATTGTATGATTCTGATTAACAAAATCCTAGAAATTGGAGCTAATAAACAAACCTAGAAATTGTAGCAATAGAAACCAGAGAGAGCTTGAACCATAACTGCAAAAAGGAATTGAACCATTCCTTACGGAAGACTCTTAGTAAGGAAAAATGGGAAACGTTAATGGGGACTGAAAGCACAAAACAGTGCACAAAGGAATTGAACCATCACAAAATTTCAAAGACTTCGTCCATAAAGAAAGAATGGAGAAGGAAAGAGAACGAGGGAGAAAGAAAATGAGGGACTGAAAACACAAAACAGGTCGGTGGGGCGTAGGCTATGGCATTTGGGAACTCGGTGGAAGCACCTAGAAGGAAGGAAATTTTGTGGACGAATCTGGAATTCATTGAGGGTAATTTGGGAAGAAAGTGTTGGTCGACACCAACTCTTGGCTCTTTATATTCACGATTATATATATATAAACTGACCCAGAATTTAACAACCTCAATACCCTGATCAATCCAAGAGGAAAACTCCAAAGCCCAATCTGCTCCCTAATCCAAATTGGAGAAGAATTAAAATTATTAACCTACATATTTTAAGCAAAGCAAGCTTTCCTTGCATACATAAAGAAGAATTAAAAATATTATAATAAAAATAGGGTGTATTTGGACTGTTGGTGTTATGTATAATGTAAAACAGTAATTCACACTGACCATAGACATGGTTTAGGTGTTATATATATATGCTTTCTTGGTTTGATGTTAGATCTAGGTCTGGATAAATTTACATCTCAAATAAGTCTGTATATACGAGATAAAGCTCAACAAATTGGGATACCTTTTTTATGAAGCATCTTAACTCTCTTTCCGATTCCCATTGTAACAGTTTTTTTTTTACAAAGCAATTATGCTTTTAACCAATCAGAAAACAAATTGCATATACCACCAGGAAGTAAGAACACCAAATCTCATACCATATGACCAAATATATATATATAGAATTACAGTCAGCTAACTAGGAAAAAGCATTTAAACCCATTATAAAATACCAAGACATTAGTAACAGAAGAATAAAGCATTAAAAATAGCCATTCTCACACCAACATATTAGTAAGAGGAAAAAAAAAGATTAAAGCATTTTCAAACCAAGATACTAGTAAGACATTAATGTTACTCAAAGGGGTAAACTTCTAGTGATGATGAAATGTCTGAAAAAGTTACGTAGTAGTTTAGATGATACTGTTCATTAAGATATCATCCCTAACACAACATAATAGGATGGAATGACTTAAAGAGGTTATGTGAACTCTAGCACCACTCAAGCAAGGCGTAAATCATAGGATCCATATCCTCCTCTGTCATGAAGATTGGTCCGGCTTGGCTGCAGGCGGAAAGCAAAAAATTGGGAGCCCCCATTTACCTGTCCAACTGCAAATTCATATTCCCCTCCGTTATCAACTAATTCATAGGGTGGATCATCATTTCTCACTTCCTCAATCAAAGCAAAGGTTCCTTTTTATAAGTAAGATTCCTTTTTGAAACACCAAACAAATGAAAAAGAAACACATTTAATTTCATCATGCTTACAAATTCATTTAGGAGATTTCGTTGTACTTCCTCCATGTTCTTGTTCTGCAATGAGTGAGAAGAGTTGTAATTCGGAAGTTATTATTTGTATAGATGAAAAAACTGGAAATACAGATATGGATCATTATAATTCTAGATGAACTTACCTTTTTCTTGTAAGTGTCAGTCTGAGCTCCGATCACGCGATACTGTTAACAACCATGAAGATTGAAATTGTTAGCTTACATGATCTATCGAGAGGAACACTAGCAATTGTCATGTAGAGAGCCTTACGAAAAACATGGCTAGAAACAGTTACAATAATCATAAAATTAGAGTTCTTTTTTCATTTTTCCCCTGGGAAGTGTGAAAATTCATTAATTAGAACTGCATGGAGGAGATGAAAGCTCAAAAAGGTAAAACCATCACTGGAAGAGTAGAGACAGATCATCACACTTAGAAGTGTAAATGGATTATTGGAAGCAGAGCTCTAGTTTCAAGTATTGGAGATCAAAGAAATCACATAGGATTGAAACCCATGGGTCGGGTCGGGTCGGGTGGAAGCAGACCTCAAGATTCGGGTCAGGCCTTTGGGAGCACTTACCAACGCATGCACACCATGCGTAAGACAAGGTGCTACAGTAAAGAACAGGTGCTACAGGAAAGAACCGATGAAAAGAAACCAATCAAAAAAAAAAGACACCAGTTAAAAACAAAGCTAGTGCTACAGGAAGAACCAATGAAAAGAAAAGACACCAGCTGTTAAAATTCAGAATCATGATTTGGTGGAGACCGTGGAGATGAACCAGCCCAAGGATTCGACAGTGAGAACAAGAGATTATTCAGACGGTGAGAGAGAGAGAGATGGACGCAGACGGAACCAAGAGAGAGAATACGCAGATGGAGAGAGAGAAAGAGGGAGAGGTACCTTTCTTCTTCTTCTTCTTCTTTTCCTTTTTCTTCTTCTTCACGAGTGCTCTCGTGTTCTCTTTCCAGTTGCAATTTGCCCTTAAAAAAAACAAAGAATGAGTAAATAAACAATAATATTTAATGCACTTAAAACGTAATGTACATAATAAAATAAAGTTAAGCAGGAAACTTGTGCATGCCCACGCCCAGGCGACGCCTAAATACGAAACGCCTAGTGGACCGCACAGCAACCTTCGCCCGACTAGGTACCCGACCAGGCGACCCATCATACAAAACGACTAGGGGGTTGCCTAGGCGATGCCTTGACTTCACCGATGCAAACTTATATCAAATTAAGAGCAGTGATAAACAACTTACTTGTCACAGATCTGCTTAGGGGTGCATTTCTCCTCCAACGCTTTTGTCTTTGTCGCTATCCCTTACTCATCAGTCCCACATATGTATATTGCATTATAACCATGGAGACGGCAATAACGGGCAAATACATCGACACTTAAGACACCTGAGAAAATAGTAAAGTAAAAATCAATAAATTGGATGAAAAGAGGGATCTTTTTTTTTTCAAATACTGAAAAGGAAGAAACCAATTATAAAAATGATAAACATGTCAATAGCAATAAAACTCATAATCAAAACAAGAACCTTAGGAGAGATACTTTTTACAACAACAGTAAAAAGTATGTTAAGTTAAAGAGTGTATACCCTTCTTAAATAGTAAATACTAGATGAAAAATGATACCATCCGCTCTATTGCTCTCAAGTTTCAACAATGTAAATCATGTTGGAGGTCACACATTGTCATTAACACACGAAATTTAAAAACCTTCATCATGAATAGAGATGGACAAACAGGTAGTGCAAGACTAAATGCAGAAGGAATAACTAAACAAAGTGTTATTCAGCTTCCAAATATGAGAAGCCCCACACAAGTATAAAAATATAAGGAACTCACTGAATAAACTTATGTAGAGGATAAATAAACTGAGAGACATGTACAATTTAGTAAATGGTTCTTAGTATTCCAATACCGACACAGGCCTTCAAGCAAGACAGTTTAATCAACTGGCCACTTATTTGATAGGTCGTACCCCCTTATAATAACCAGATGATCCTAATCATGCAATAACTTCATCATACTATAATAACAATCCAATCTGTGTGGATTTTGGGCCATGGCTCAGCCAAGAGGTGGATGACCCACCAATGAACAGTCTGGCAACCAATATACCCGATGACGGCTAAAAATCAAGCTATACGATTTTTACTAAATTGAAGAAGACTCTTGCCAAATCCATATTTTCAACATCTCAATTAACCTAATCAGATTCAATGTAAAGGTAATTGAAGTTTCTATGCTTGTAAATTGGTTCAGAGTAAACTAAACAAGTATCTAAGAACACTGGATACTCAATAGTTAAACCCCAAGGAAACTACAGCCAATCAAGTAATCAGAGGATTGGACTATAGAGATTAGATTTTTAAAATCTACATTGCTAAACAAGAAACCATGAATGGGATTTAGACATTTAAAGAATATTTGAACTGACAAAACTTCAATAACCAAATAAAATGAGGAAGTATAGAGAACTCTAATAAAAATTCTCATACCAGTTACCCTCAAGCTGAGAAACCGCCCCTCCGGGTTTCCTCTGATCCCACCATTGAAGACTATGCCCAAGTCCTCCGGTCGCAAACTCGGCCGGGGAAGCCCACTTTGCTGCCGTATACGACACCAATCCGTGGCTATCAAAGACCTGGAAATAATTCAACCTAGAATCTCCAACATTGATCAAATTCACCCTCCCATCTTCACCAACACAAACGCATTCACACCCACTACCTTGCAAATCAATTCCCAAAGTGGGGCCAATGTGGAGGGAATTCTCAGGTAGAGAGAGCTCAGATTCAAGAGAAGCGTCAACGGGATCGGCGAAAAGTATGTGGAGAGAACTAGCAAAAGTGGAAGTTACAACGAGGGGTTTTTGAGGGTTTGAGAGACTCTGAGAGAGGAAATTTTGGAGGGAGGAATCCACGAGGATTGGAGATTGAGATTTGGTGGATTAGAGTGGTCTAGGGCATGGATTTCAATCGAGGAAGTGTCAGAATCGGAGTCGTGGAGAACTATTCATTATCTCTCCTTCGATACCAGCTTAAAAAATGAAAAATTAGAATCAACACAAAAACCTAGGTTTCTCAGAGGGATCTGAATAAAAGAAAAACAAAATTGAACCATCTCGCCTTCATCATAATCTACTAATAATAACAAATTGGGAATTTTTCTACTTAAAAAAGAATTTAAAAAAAAAAACCTCCACCACTAAGACCTAATAAGAATCAAGAGAGAGAGAGAAAGAGATAATTACAGCTGATAATGTTTTCGAGATGAGGGACGTTGTTGACGTAGGGCAAAGCGCTGGTGACGAGGATGTTCCTCTGTCCAGGGATCGGAAGCTTGTCATTGCGATCGTTATTCGGACATTTAAAGGAGAATCCTTGGCCACCACTACCGACAATACCTTCACCTGAGAATGGTGGCTTGAAATGAAGGCTCCATGGGGAAATCCCTAATTGAAGATACCTGTTTAGGGTTCCTTTGAAGATGGACGACTGCTGAATACCGATCCTCCACTTCTCTCTGCATCGAAACCCAAAGAAGTAATCAAAAAGAAGACCCCTTCCTGACAAACCCTAAACATAGGTCGGTCGTTGATATTCCGACCATTGCCTATGAACGCTCCACTGCTTTGACATTCAAAATTATGATACGAGGTTTGACCCTGATATTCCTCCGACCGTTGCCCTTTGAAAATGACTACCGAGGAGTAGAGAGAAACAGATTTCACTATCCCCTTTTTCTCTGTTTGAACACTCTCACTGTGAGTGAGAAAAAGAGAATAAACTAAAATCAGTGTAAAAGGAGTCAGTCTATGCCCCGAAGAGCAATAGTCCCCTCATCAGTCGAGGAGGGGACTATTCCTCCTTGCTCTCACATAACCGACCCTTTAACTCGGGTTAGTTTATTTTAACTCTTTAGTTAATTTTTTTTATTATATTTTTCTAAAAACCAAGGGTAGATGGGTGAATCCTAAAGGTGGATGAATCCTAACCACAGTTCCAGACCCGAATATACCCCGACGTTATTTTGTATTGTCTCTAAGGAAAATAGTCACCTCCTCGGTCGGTGATGCAAGGAGGGGTATCTCGGCTCCATTTTCTTGCCATGTGTCCCCCTTCTAACCCCATTTAACTGTGGTTAAGATTCATCCGCCCTTAGGGTTCACCCATCTACCCTTAGTTTTTAGAAAAATAAAATAAATAAAAATTAACTAAAAGGTTAAAAAAATTAACTTGAGTTAATGGGAATTGAAGGTTTGGCTATGTGAGAGCGAGGAGGAATAGTCCCCTCCTCGAACCGACGAGGGGACTATTGCTCTCTCTCTAATGCCACTTATTTTGTCTTTTCCAACTATTGGGATTTTTCCTTACGAAAATAATCACCTCCTCGGTCGGTGAAGCAAGGAGGTGCATCTCGGCTTCGGATTAAGCTGCATGTAGAATCGCAAGGCCATGAACATCTCAATCTTACCAGTTCGAGAAACACCTAGGTGCGGGCCCCACCTGAAAGTGTTTGTCCTTGTGCTAGGAAATTTGGGTGTTTATGGTTAGCACTCTAGTTAGTTTTAATTTTTTTGATCGATAATGAACATAGATATTAATCAAGAGAGGAGTACAAAAAGAAGTTTATAGGAGCGTAAACTAAAAGACTCTAGGATATCGGAGTAAACCCACTATGAATGCTTAATCCAATACTCAATGTGTCACCCCCGTACCATACTCAGGTCCACCCCACCATTTCGAATGGAGACCAAGTCGAAAATCAGCAAATGAATACGAGCTTGAATAGTAGTAATAGGAGAGATGAATTTGTCAAAAGCTCTCCTATTTATTTCAAGCCAAATTGACCATTAGGTGGCCCCCAAGTAGAACCTCTATTATTACCCTATGTATACTTTTTTTTAAAAAAAATTTATCTTGTATTATTATTTTCTTTAGTGGCTTAAAGAATGTTGAATGAATGTCTATCTTCAGGAAAATTCTTTCTAGTGATGCAGTCCAAATACAATCCTCTTCATAGTTTTTTGCATTTATGTCTTTTTTTCTTCTTCTTTTTTTAGTTCAAAATTTCGATGAGAGAAACTGATTTTTTGTACATTTACATGTATTCCTTCATTATACAATTGCACCATGCGAGGTATATGGAGCGGGAATGAACTTCAACTTTTGCGAAAAGGCCATTTAACCTAGGTTGTGCCTTACTCTCGGCTTCCCTTCACCTTTTGGTTGAGTTGCTATCGATGACTCCCTTCGCTCTCAGCTTCCCTCACGGTAAGATTCACTAGTTTGTTTAATTTCCTTTTTTGTTTTATGTTGTTAATAATAATAATTTGATTTCTTTATTTCTAAATTTGATTAGTTTGCTAAAATAGTTTATTATATACTTGGAAATATCTGGAAACTACGATGCAGAATCCAAGACTTCTAAAAAAGGACTATTAATCCAGGCTGCACCTTGCAATTTGCTTTAGTAACGGTAAGTCTCACCATTTTATTTCCATTTTCTTTTGTTATCTTTTGTTAATAATCTAATACTTCTGTAGTGTTAGCGTAGCTCTTAGTATATAATTTAATTAATTAATATGTTTGTTGCATCAGTATTTAATTTTTTATCGTACTAGATTTGATAATTTTTTAGATTAATCTAATTTTTTTGGTTTAATACTTTTGTGGAAAAAAAATATTACTTTTCGGATTGAGCTGCATGTAGAATCGCAAGGCCATGGACATCTCAATCTTACCCGTTTGAGAAACACAAAGGTGCAGGCCCACCTAAAAGTATTTGTCCTTTTGATAATTAGGGGTGTTTATGGCTAGCACCTTAGTTAGTTTTAATCTTTTTGATCGATAATGAACATAGATATTAATCAAAAAAGGAGTACAAGAAGTATAAGATTTAGTACAGAAAGAAGTTTATAGCAGTGTAAACTAGAAGACTATAGGATATCAGAGTGACCCCACTATGAATGCTGAATCCAATACTCAATGTGTCACCCCCGTACCATACTCAGGTCCACCCCACCATTTCGAATGGAGACCAAGTCGAAAATCAGCAAATGAATACGATCTTGAATATTAGTAATAGGAGAGGTGGAGTTGTCAAAAGTTGTCCTATTTATTTCAAGCCAAATTGACCATTAGATGGCCCCCTCTATTATTGCCCTATGTATACTTTTTTTTAAAAATATTTTTCTCGTATTAGTATTTTGCTTAATGGCTTAATGAATGGTGAATGAATGTCTTTCTTAAGGAAAATTCTTTCTAGTGACGCAGTCCAAATACAATCCACTTTTTAGTTTTTCTGCATTTATGTCTTTTTTTTTTTACTTCAAAATTTCAAAGTGAGAAACTGATTTTTTGTACATTTACATGTATTCCTTCATTATTCAACTACACCATGCGAATTATATGGAACAGGAATGAACGTCGACTTCTGCAAAAGGGCCATTTAACCTAGGATGCGCCTTGCTCTCGGCTTCCCTTCACCTTTTGCTTGAGTTGCTATCGATGACTCCCTTTGCTCTCAGCTTCCCTCATAGTAAGTTTCATTACTTTGTTTTATTTCCTTTTTTGTCTTGTGTTGTTAATAATTTGATTTCTTTATTTCTAAATTTGATTAGTTTGCTAAAATAATTTATTAAATATTTGGAAATATTTGGAAACTACGATGCAGAATCCACGACTTCTAAAAAGGGACTATTACTTCCAGGCTGCACCATGCAATCTGCTTTAGTAACGGTAAGTCTTACCCTTTTATTTCTTTTTTCTTTCGTTATTTTTTGTTAATAATCTAATACTTCTGCAGTGCTAGCGTAGCTCTTAGTATATAATTTAATTAATTAATATGTTAATTGCATCAGTATTTAATTTGTTATTGTACTAGATTTGATAATTTTTTAGATTAATCTAATTTTTCTTAGTTTAATATTATTTCAGAAAAATATATTATTGTTCAGATTGAGTTGGATGTAGAATCACAATGCCATGGACATCTCAATCTTACCAGTTGAGAAACACCTAGGTGCGGGCCCCACCTAAAAGTGTTTGTCCTTGTGGTAAGAAAGTTGGGATATTTATGGCTACCACTCCGGTTAGTTATAATTTTTTTGATCGATAATGAACATAGATATTAATCAAAAGAGGAATGCAAGAAATATAAGATTTAGTACAAAAAGAAGTTTATAAGAGCGTAAACTAAAAGACTCTAGGATATCGGAGTGACCCCACTACGAATGCCGAATCCAATACTCTGTTATGTGTCACCCCCATACCATACTCAGTTCCACCCCACCATTTCGAATGGAGACCAAGTCAAAAATCAGCAAATGAATACGAGCTTGAATAGTAGTAATGGAAGAGGTGGAGTTGTCAAAAGCTCTCCTATTTATTTCAAGCCAAATTGACCATTAGATGGCCCCAGGTAGAACCTCTATTATTGCCCTATGTATACTTTTAAAAAAAAAATATTTATCTATTACCAGTATTTTGCTTAGTGGCTTAATGAATGGTGAATGAATGTCTTTCTTAAGGAAAATTCTTTCTTGTGACGCATTCCAAATACAATCCTCTTCTTAGTTTTTGTGCATTTATGTCTTTTTTTCTTCTTTTTTTACTTCAAAATGTCGATGTGAGAAACTGATTTTTTTGTACATTTACATGTATTCCTTTATTATACAACTACACCATGCAAGTTATATGGAACCGGAATGAAAGTCGACTTCTGCAACAGGGCCATTTAACCTAGGTTGCGCCTTGCTCTTGACTTCCCTTCACTTTTTGCTTGAGTTGCTATTGATGACTCCCTCTGCTCTCAGCTTCCCTCACAGTAAGTTTCAGTACTTTGTTTTCTTTCCTTTTTTGTCTTGTGTTGTTAATAATTTGATTTCTTTATTTCTAAATTTGATTAGTTTGCTAAAATAATTTATTACATATTAGGAAACTACGATGCAGAATCCACAACTTCTAAAAAAGGACTATTACTTCCAGGTTGCACTATGTAATCTGCTTTAGTAAAGGTAAGTCTCACCCTTTTATTTATTCTTTCTTTCGTTATTTTTTGTTAATAATCTAATACTTCTACAATGCTAGCGTAGCTCTTAGTATATAATTTAATTAATTAATATGTTAATTGCATCAGTATTTAATTTGTTATCATACTAGATTTGATAATTTTTTAGATTAATCTAATTTTTCTTAGTTTAATATTATTTTAGAAAAAGATATTATTGTTCGGATTGAGCTGGATGTAGAATCGCAAGGCCATGGACATCTCAATCTTACCAGTTGAGAAACACCTAGGTGCGGGCCCCACCTAAAAGTGTTTTTCATTGTGGTAAGAAAGTTTGGGTGTTTATGGCTAGCACTCTGGTTAGTTTTAATTTTTTTGATCGATAATGAACATAGATATTAATCAAGAGAGGAGTACAAGAAATATAAGATTTAGTACAAAAAGAAGTTTATATGAGCGTAAACTTAAAGACTCTATGATATCGGATTGACCTTACTATGAATGCCGAATCCAATACTCCATGTGTCACCCCCGTACCATACTCAAGTCCACCCCACCATTTCGAATGGAGACCAAGTCGAAAATCAGCAAATGAATACGAGCTTGAATAGTAGTAATAGGAGAGATGGAGTTGTCAAAAGCTCTCCTATTTATTTCAAGCCAAATTGACCATTAAATGGCCCCAGGTAGAACCTCTATTATTGCCCTATGTATGCTTTTTTTAAAAAATATTTTCTAGTGATAATATTTTGCTTGGTGGCTTAATGAATGGTGAATGAATGTCTTTCTTAAGGAAAATTGTTTCTAGTGACGCAGTCCAACTAAATTCCCTTTGTTTTTTTGCATTTATGTCTTTTTTCTTTTTCTTTTTTTACTTCAAAATTTCGATGTGAGACTAATTTTTTGTACATTTACATGTATTCCTTTATTATACAACTACACCATGCGAGTTTTATGGAACGGGAATGAACGTCGACTTCTGTGAAATGGCCATTTAACCTAGGTTGCGCCTTGCTTTCGGCTTCCCTTCACCTTTTGCTTGAGTTGCTATCGATGACTCCATTCGCTCTCAGCTTCCCTCACGGTAAGATTCATTAGTTCGTTTTTTTTTCCTTTTTTGTCTTGTGTTGTTAATAATAATAATTTGATTTCTTTATTTCTAAATTTGATTAGTTTGCTAAAATGGTTTATTACATATTCGAAATATCTGGAACTTACGATACAAAATCCACGACTTCTACAAAAGGACTATTACTTCCAGGTTGCACCTTGCAATCTACTTTAGCAATAGTAAGTCTCACCCTTTTGTTTATTTTTTCTTTCGTTATCGTTTGTTAATAATCTAATTCTTTTGCAGTGTTAGTGTAGCTCTTGTATAAAATTTAATTAATTAATTTGTTAGTTGAATCAGTATTTAATTTGTTATCGTACTAGATTTGATATTTTTTTTAGATAATCTAAAAAATTTTAGTTGAATATTATTTTAGAAAAAAATATTACTCTTCATATTGAGCTGCCTGTAGAGTCGCAAGGCCATGGACATCTCAATCTTACTAGTTCGAGAAACACCTAGGTGCGGGCCCCATCTAAAAGTGTTTGTCCTGTGGTAAGAAAGTTGAGGTGTTTATGTCTAGCACTCCGATTAGTTTTAATGTTTTGGCTCAATAATCAATATTGATATTAATCAAAAGAGGAGTACAGGAAATATAAAATTTAGTACAAACAGAAGTTTATAGCAGAAAAACTCTAGGATATCAGAGTGACTCTACTATGATTGCCAAATCCAATACTCTATCATGTGTCACCCCAGTACCATACTCAGGTCCACCCCACCATTTCGAATGGAGATCAATTTAAAAATCCGCAAGCGATTACGAGCTTGAATATTAGTAATCAGAGAGGTGGAGTTATCAAAAGCTCTCCTATTTCTTTCAAGCCAAATTGGCCATCAGATGACCCTAGGTAGAACCTCTATTATTGCCCTATGTATATTTTTTTATCATTTATCTAGTGTTAGTATTTAGCTTAGTGGCTTAATGAATAGTGAGTGGATGTCTTGCTTATGGAAAATTCTTTCTAGTGACGGAGTCCAAATACAATCCTCTTGTTAGTTTTTCTACTTTTTTGTCTTATAATTTTTTTACTTCAAAATTTGATGTGAGAAACTGATTTTTTGAACTTTTACGTGTATTCCTTCATTATACAACTACACAATGCGAGATATATGGAACGGGAATGAAAGCCGACTTCTGCAAAAGGGTCATTGAACCTAGGTTGCGCCTTGCTCTCGACTTCCCTTCACCTTTTGCTTGAGGTTCTATCGATGACTCCCTTCGCTCTCAGCTTCCCTCACGGTAAGATTCATTAGTTTGTTTTATTTCCTTTTTTGTCTTGTGTTGTTAATAATAATAATTTGATTTCTTTATTTCTAAATTTGATTACTTTGCTAAAATGGTTTATTACATATTAGAAATATCTGGAAACTATGATGCAGAATTCACAAATTCTAAAAAATGACTATTACTTCCAGGTTGCACTTTGCAATCTGCTTTAGTAACGGTAAGTCTCACCATTTTATTTCTTTTTTTTTTCGTTATCTTTTGTTAATAATCTAATACTTTTGCAATGTTAGCGTAGCTCTTATTATATTATATAATGATATATCATGCGATATTGGGTATTTTTTTTCATTACGCTATGTAGATGCGTCGAAGAGGTGCGATATTGATATATCGACCCCATATCATCGAAATATCATCGGTATGTAGAACAGTGCAAGCCATGTTTCAAAGTCCAACTGGACCATAAAAGAGGGGTAATTTTGAAACAATCCGTAAACTCAACTCATTGGATTTGATAAATTTCTTCCATATTTGAGAAATAAAATGTTAGATATCTGAAAAAAGAAATACATATCTCTAAAAATCTTGTATCATCCATGTTATAACACCATATTTTGTCTGTTCCATCACTAAATAAGAACAAATTAATGCCATAAAATAGCTGGGTTTGCTTTGTATGCAAACCAAGCATCCAACTTAAGAAACGACTTCGAAGAACTTTTCAACTAGGAAAATGATCATCAACTCTATAGCTTACACAAGTTCGAAAAAGTATGGAAACCATCTCATCAACTCAATATTCCAACTGTTCTATCAAT
Source organism: Tetracentron sinense (assembly GCA_015143295.1). Classification (NCBI taxonomy): domain Eukaryota; kingdom Viridiplantae; phylum Streptophyta; class Magnoliopsida; order Trochodendrales; family Trochodendraceae; genus Tetracentron; species Tetracentron sinense. The sequence continues at coordinate 12,574,426 of CM026567.1, read as the reverse complement.
TAATAATTTTGATTTTATATTCAATTTCATCTCAATCTTCATTTTGGTCACCCTAATTTCTTTTATATTTATCGTCTTACTTGGTTTTATATCTTCTCTATGATTCACTGTATCTCTTTGAATCTTTATATCTAATTGTTCGTTAATGGATGGAAGGCATGCCATTTGAATTTTTGATAGAGGTGACTTTTCATGTAAACAAGCATCAATGATTCCTTGTAGGTCCTTTTACTATTGAGATGTGTTTAAGTCTTATGCTCCACAATGATATCCACTTTTCCCAAAAGAAAATATCAGATATGCAATAAAGGAGTGCAAATTGGAGAATTTGAATCTGTGATTTTATTTTGTAAATCATGTAAATATAATTATGTACCCTAATTTTATTCTCTGTCAATCTGTAATTCGTATTCTGTGAATCTGTAACTTTTTTATTCTGTGATTTTATTCTCTGTGAATCTGTAACTATAGTTACTGTAGTTTTTCCAAGTATCTGTGAATATTTTGTAAATTTGTGATTTTATTCTCTAGGCAATTTGAATATTCTGTATATTTGTTATTTTTCATTTTGTAAATCTGTAATTGGTATACAATGTGATTTTATCCTGCAAGTGTATTATTGTAACTTTATGTTCCATGATTGCATTACAGAATGGTTGATGTATTTCAGTAGTTACAGAAAGCTGTATGTATTCTGTAATCCATTGTGTATTACAGAATGCTTTACGTAATATTAATATTATATACAGTCCTGTCATAATAGTTTATGATTTTAATATGTATACATATTATATTAATATTTCATGATCCTGTGTGGCGATATGGAGTCCTACCATTGGGTATTGTTATGGAGTCCTATCACTATGCTCTTAATATAGTTCTTATTTACCGGTAAAAAATTATTATATATGCAATTATATATATATATATATATATATGTGTGTGTGTGTGTGTGTGTGTAATTTTTGTTGCCCGGGCATTGCCATGCCTAGCTATCACTTAGACACTTTGACTACACCGTTTTTCGTACAAGAAGATGTGGATTTGGAAGGAATAAGAAAATGTCTAGTTTTTTGGATTTTGTAGGATGTAATAATCTAGTGGATAGTAATTTTAATAGTGCTCAATTCACATGTTTGAATTTTCATGAGCCAACATCCCTCTTGAGTAGCAAATTTATTGGTCTCATTTCTAAGATTGGAGGTGCATAGAATCTCAGAGACCATACCTATTAGTCTGGTGGGTGGGCTGTGTATACAAATTTATAGCAAAGATTTTCCTGACTAAAGTCGATAATGAAAATTATTATCTCCCCCTATAAGGCACTTTTGTGAGTGGTAGGCAAATCCTCGATGGTGTTCTTATCGCTAACAAGTGCCTAGGTGAGAGATTGAGAAGTGGCAAAACTGGGGTTCGGTGTAAATTTGATTTACAGAAAGCTTATGATCGTGTGAATTGGGAATTCCTCAGTTATATGCTTAGAAGGATGGGTTTGGATTAAGATAAGGAGGGTGGATGAAAGCATGCTTTCAGTTGCTCACTTTATCAATTTTGGTGGATGGATCTCTAGTTGGCAATTTTAGAAGTTTTAGGGGTTTGAGAAAGGAGGTACTCCTTAGCCGTTTCTCTTCATCATGGTTATTGAGGCCTTGAGCAGAATGATCCTTAGTGCAGAAGAGAGATATATTGAGGGTTTCTCGACTGGTTGTTTGGGTCAGCAAGTTTGCCCCTCCAATCTACAGATGACACATTGATTTTGTGTGATGCCTCTAGCCATTAAATATAGTTTATTAGATGTCCTCTCAGATGCTTTGAGGCGGTATCAGGTCTTAGAATCAATCTTTCGGAAAGTGAGATGTTTGGAGTTGGTGAGGTAAAGGTTCCTCAGTTGGTCAATCTTGCTGGTATTTTAAAAAAAGTATTCAAACCAAGCTCGAGCCAAGCCAAGCCCGGCTGGAGCTTGAATCAATTTGGGCTGGGCTAGGCTGAGCTTTGAGCCAAGATTTATGAATTTGGGCTGAGCTTTGAATCAAGCTTTACGAATTCGGGCCAAGCTTCGAGCTGATTTTTCAAGCCGAGCCAAGTAGGGCCAAGCCCGGCTCGAATACACCCCTAATGTTGGGTTTTGGGAGGGTTTGTGGTGTGGGCAGAACACTGTGAGGACTTTGGGAACCTGTATTCCATTGTGCGGTGGAGAGACAGTGTAAGGTTAGTTCCTGATTTGACTTTAGGAACAATTCATTGGTATGGGTTCCTAGGTTGAGAAGGTGTATCAATGACTGGGTGTTGAGGACTTTAGTAGGCTTTTGGATTGCCTTCCCTAGATCATTCGTAATTCTTATGTTAGAGACAGTAAGCTTTGTGATAGTAAGCACATATTTATGGTGAGATATTTCTACCAATCCTGGGAAATTAGAATAGGTTCATTTTCTCCTCATAGAGCTGTTTGGAATCTAGGTCCTTCAAACTTTGCATTTTTCATTTGGATCACAACACCGGATAAAAATCCTCACATTGGTCCCTTGAAACTAGAGGGTGGAGGATGGCTAATAGATGCCTCATGTGCTTGATGAGGAAGAGCCAATGGATTACCTATTTTCCAATGGGGATGTTCTAGGTGCTTCTTGGATGCTTCAGTGACTTCTTTGGTCTATTCGTGTTGTTGAGATGCTTAAGCATTCCTTGCAGGTTCTGTGATTCTCGATTCCCCTTGCATTATATGGAATGAGAGAAAAGAAAATGGAATGAGAGAAAAGAAAGGGTGTTTGATAGCTCTTCTTCCTCTATTGGGACTATTTGGAAGCATTTTTCAAATCCCATCCTCTCTTGGTGCTCCTTTTTTTGTTCTTTATTGAGTTCACTAATTAGTGCACTTTATTGTATTCTTTTCTTCCCCTTGAAACTCATTATCTTTATTACCGATCTGGAAAAAAAACTTACGTATGCATGATCTTGGATCTTGCCATATTGCAATTGATCCGTACATGAATGATTTTGATCGTTCTAGAATATGATGCTTTCACAGTTGATATTATTGTCTTCAAATCTGTATCATACCACGAGGATGTGATGCTTTGGATGGGTTTATTCGGTTGAATAACAGAATTTTCTCATTTGACAGCTATGTTATTGCTCCATACACTGAGTACCCACAGTTGCTTGGTTTACTCTTGAAATTGCTGAATGGGGAGCTGGCATTGTCTACCAGGAAAGAAGTACTGAAGGTACTTATTATAATTTGGTCTGATATAACTATATTTTGATTGTGTCCATGCTGAACTTGTACTGGCTCTCACCAGGTTCTAGGAGTTATGGGTGCTTTGGATCCCCATGTACATAAGCACAATCAGCTTAGCTTGCCACGTTCACATGGAGAAATGACCCGTGCAGCTAATGATACAGGTCAACACATTCAGTCTTTGGATGAACTACCCACTGACCTTTGGCCATCTTTTGCAATCCGAAGATTATTATCCTACGGTAAATATCTAACCGGAAATAGGGCACCACTTTGATGTTTTTGCGTGTATATAATGTTGATCGATGACTGTAGGTTGCTATCAATTCCCTTATGCGGATTCTTCGGGATCCTTCGCTTTCAAGTTATCACCAAAAGGTGGATGGATCTCTTATGTTCATATTTTAGGTATGGTTTATATAACTAACAATTTCTCTTTCTTGAGATAACTTACTTGCCTTCTAATTTCCAATTTCTTCTTTTGCAAGATTAATTAGTCAATAGGCCTTAGTTGTGTCCCATACTTACCGAAGGTGAGTCTATTAACCACACTGCCAAGTTTAAGTTCCCTTGTATGGTCTGATTATTAAATTGCAGTTTCTTTCACCGTGATAAAAGCAGCCTCATGAGAAACAGTTCTACCCCTTTTGAGCATAGAATGGAACTTTCCAGTTTATGATGTTACAAAATACTTACATCTCCTTCGCTGAAAAGATCATACTGTTGCATTCTAGGAAATATGGGCAGTTGCTTTTCATCCAAGCAGAATTTGATTTAAATGTGAAGACACCATGCCTAAGGATAGAAAGGTTCCAAGAACTGAGGGATTGCTCACTGGTGACTGAAAATTAGTTTGATTAGCTAACTTGATCAAACAAATGGGTGGTTTCTTGAATGGCTTTTCCAGTAAATTGGTCTTTGGCGGGGCTTATACCATTTCTTTGTATGGGTTGGAGAGAATGCATCATATAGTTATCAAGATAAAATCTGTATGTGTGGTGTTGATGAAATAATATTTGGAGTATACCTTCCTGTTAATTTATTAGTGAATGCACGCAGGTGCAAAGTATAATGGTTTCAGTTTTACGATTCTATCTTGAATTTGTGTTACTTGAAGTAAGTTCTTTTCTGATTTGCTGCACCTTGAGTGGATGTTGATTACAGTTGAATGAAATTCTAGATATTTACCCTTTTTTGTCTGCAGGTTTTGCCTGATCTTTTTCACACTGTTCGCACGTGTGAAGATGGGCTGAAGGAGTTCATGTTGATATATGTAATATCGAGGGTATATTTGTAAAAGGGTATATATGTCATGTTCTTTTAATATAAGATGCTAGTAGGGCTTTCTTTCCCTCACTAAGCAATTTACCCTAATCTCGCTTTTTCCTCTCTTCTCTATTTTCTTTTCTCTAAACCCTAAATTCTCTAAACCCTTTCTCCAACTGTTCATAACTTGGAAGCTTGGAACCTTTGTGTTCATCATCAGCTAGTTACACTTTGGAAGTCATGGTAACTTGTCTCTTGTCATACACCTTATGAAGGTACACGTTATGAATGTTGTGTCATTCCAGAGATTATTGATGCAGTTTGGTTTTTTTCTGGCAGCATATCCATAAATATCTGCTAGAGTTGCTCTCTCTTATTACTTATTTATGGTCTTCCTTCAGCTTGCCTGCTACTAATCGTCTTGTCCATGGCTCACCCGTAAGTGTGGCTTCTTTTACAGTATAAATACCTCAATGTAATTTTAAAATTTTAACTTTTTCTACTGAGAGAAATTAAAGGCTCACTGTGAACAAAGATGATTCACAGTGTAGAATCATCTTTTCCACATAAGGAGCCAAAGATGAAAGTTTAATATACGAATCTACTTCTTCAATTATCTCTTCTTTCTAAGCAAGTGCTAGGTTGCTCTTCTCCTACCACAAATTCAGATTTTAGAAGAGGGTATAATGTAGTTATGGGCCTCTCTTATGTTGTAGTGGCCCAACACTTATGTTTTTATTTTGATTTCTCTTATCTGGGCCTTGGGCCCAACTATTGTATTTGTGACGCCCCGAACTCACGCCTAGGGAATCAAGTTCCGAAACACGCGCCCATTTGTCATTACCACGCAAGCGGAAGACTTTACCCGTGGAAATTGTGGAAATTTTAAAACTTTTATCAGATGCTTTCAATAAAGTAACAACCATCCTGTCATCACAATATCCATCATACCAAACCACCTTGTATTATTTACAAAATACATATGTTTACAAAAAGAGGCGTCTTTCCAATGCCATGTACAAGTCTGTCCTCTATACTTATTCAAATCATTTATTCAAATATAAGTTCGTAAGTTACCGACAAGAAAACATCATGGTTAAATTCGTTCTTGGGTTCTCTCAGTTGGCTAATTAGCAGTATGCACAAATTGTTTGTATACAGAGTTGGTTCTCTAATGTCCAACTTCTTTCATTCACTTGGTGGGTTTATTATTTAATTAACCTAAGTATGGATTATCATGTCATGGAGCTTTTTGTTTCCAATGGTACTAACATACCAATTTCTTCCTCTTTTGCAGGACATGTTAAAAATCCGAAAAGTTTATGATGCTTTTTTAGCAGAATTTCCTTTGTGTTATGGTTACTGGAAGAAGTATGCTGATCATGAAGCACGTCTGGGTTCTATCGACAAACTTGTGGAGGTGTATGAATGAGCAGTTGAAGCTGTGACCTATTCTGTGGACATCTGGTTGCATTACTGTATGTTTGCCATATCAACATATGGAGATCCAGATACCATCCAAAGGTAATAACTGTTCACTTATTCATGTTTATCGGAGTGTTGTAGGATGAGGTCAGGCTTGCTCGGTTTTCCATTGTGCTGAGGATCTGCTGGTTTTTTTTTATTGCTTTCTAATTTTATTCGGTATGCCTGCAACAGTGATACCTCACATGTATGACAGAAAGGTTTGTTGGGAATGCACTTAAGAATACTATTTTCTGATGTGCACATCCTTGATTTTGAGGCTACTGTATTCAGTAGCTGTTTCAATTTTCATTTAGGATTTTAATTTCCATTTTTTGGCCTCATTGTACCCATTCCCATTTTACTTTTCTCCGAAGGTCTATATCGTAATGTTGTATTTCTCCATGAATTACTGCTCTCTTTAACTTTGGCACTCTGAGGCTATTATGGGTGCATCAATATACAAAATGCTTCTGGGAAGATCACTTCAATTAAGGGCTAAGAATGGCCTCTGTTTCTGCTCCATATCATGGACATAGAGTGGGTTTTAAGGAAGGTAAATGCAGCGTATTTGTGCCTAAGTTTGGAAGTGTCATATGCTGTTAAGAGTGAAATTTCCCTTCTCCAACATTAGTGGCTCCTATCTCCCATTTGGGGATCCATTCGTAACGGCTAACTTAACATTTTACAGATAGCATAGCGACATTTCATATTCCTATGGTGTTTCAGGCTTTTTGATCGTGGACTAGCTTATGTTGGAACGGATTATCTATCCTACCCCCTTTGGGATAAATACATAGAATATGAATACGCACAGCAAAATTGGTGCCACCTTGCCATTATCTACACAAGGATTTTGGAGAATCCTATTCAACAACTCGATCACTATTTCAACAGGTGATTTCTCTTTTTAGAAGTCTTTATGTTCATCTTTTCACCTTGTAACATGATCTGTGGGTTAGGCTTCTTCCCTGTATTTGATTTATTTGTTAGACAATCTGCACATGTTGATTCAGTCTTGCATTGAAAATCATATTTCTGGTGTGGAAAGTATCTTTGTAATGGATGCTGTTGGAAGTCTTGGCTTGACCAAGACTGTAAGTTGGTCTTCATAAATCATGGTGGTTATACCATAACTGCAACTGCAAGATATCACCTTTTGCATCTTGTGTTAATTGTAAGCATTTAAGCGCAAGTGTGAATAGTTGCGATTGAAACAAGAGGACATCAAATATGAGTTTTGAGATCTCTTGGCAATCTCAAGTTGTATAAGTTCACCTTGAGGTGGGCTATTGTGCGCCTTTGTTTGGTGTGACAACTTCTCTCTATGTACTTGGTCTACTTTGACTTTTCAGGGAGTACTCTTACACATTCGTATTAGATTTGTCATAGTGCACACCTGAGGCTTACTTGGTGGAGTGCGCTAATGGCATGTGCAACGCTGACCTAGGTTGTGATTTATGAGTAGTGTTCCTGATGTGCTGACACCTCGGGTCACCACGTGCAACACAGATGGGTGTTGTGGATTCCTTGGTACACGCAGCTCAGTAAGCGTCAGGGGAAAATATATATATATATATATATATATATATTAGTTGTATTCCAAATGGCGCTTCTCATTACAAGCTGTAATGAGTGACGGTCCATGCATAATCTAACTTCTATTTAGAATACTGCATATATTTAAAATTTCATATGGTTTTAAACATTCACGAGAGAACTCTCTTTCCCTGTTCTTTCCTCATTCCAAAACCCAAACCCTAGCATGAGAGGCCCCTGCCACTGTAGCTGCTATGAACTCGAGACCACTGTTACAAATCTCCCGAGAAATACCCAATTTCTTCTGAGAAAAATATCTAAAGTTTAAAACTCCATTTTTATTGTGATATTTTAAAAATCTCGTGAGAAATATAATTCTCTTTTTATCCCGTAAATATCACAAGATTTAACCGAGATTTTAAAAATATCGTGAGAAATACACAATATTGTTGGTTTTATGAATTTATAACTTGGTGATATTTGTTACAATTTTTTTTTCATTTTAATATATATTTTTAATCATTGCTGAGATTTAGGCGAGAAATACCCGAAACAAATTCAGATTTGAAAATCTCTCGAGGAAAATTTTGGCCTATAAAAACCCGAGAACGAGATTTATAACACTGCTCGAGACCCCCTTTTTCCGCTGGCTGCCGCAGCCGTGAAGGAACTCTTTCCCTCCTTTTGCTGCCACTGCTGTGAGGGAACTCCCAATCCCCTTTTGCTGCGGCTACTGCTGTCACGAGGATGACTGAGATCAATAAACTAAGAAAAGGGTATGGAGTAAGTATTTTATAGAGACAATAGAGTCTGCTATTGGGTTTTTTAGAGAGAGAATGAGGGGTATTGGTTATGTTTTTCGATGTGAAGAAGAGGGTTATTAACTTCTTGTGTGTGTTTTTGGACTTGAGGAAGAGGGTTATTGTGGGTTTTTAGACGTGAGGAAGAGGGCTATTGTGTGTTTTAGACGTGATGACGTGATGAAGAGGGCTTGAAGGGCTGGTTTTTTGGTCGTATGAAAGGGATTGAAAGATGCTTATTTATTTTCCAAAGGATCAAAGGGCTGTTTGGGTAGGACAAGATGAGGGGTTATTATGTGTGCTTTTGGAGGAGAGGAAGAGAGTTTGAAGGGCTGATTTTTTGGTCATATGAAGGAAGGCTGATTTTTTGGTCGGTTGAAAGGGGTTGAAAGATGCTGTATTTTACCCGGATGATAATAGGGTTGTTTGGGAAGGCCGAGATGAGGGGTCAAAGAATGTTGGTTTTTTTGCAGAGTATAATTGGTGCTGTATGGCAAGTGTGCAATGGCGAAAGGGGCAAAAGAGGTCCCTCATGGAAAATGGTGAGCAGCATCAATAGCAAAAGGGGGTCTCGAGTTCCCTCATGATAGATGTCGAGGGGCATCAGCAGAATAGGGAAAGAGACAAAACGAGACGAGAGATGCTCGCGAATGTTTAAAATTCATTAAAATGATGAATATATATGTGATTAGAGAAGACCATTGGATTATACATTGACCGTTAGGATGTAAGGCACTTATTACAGCTTGTAACGAGCGGCGCCTTTTGGAATATCACTCTATGTATATATGTATATATTACCTCTATACTGTACAGACCAGTGTTTTGAAAACCGGAACGGCTGGTTGAACTGGTAAAACCGGGAACCGGTCAGGTCGATGGTACCAAAAACCACAAAAACCAGATTTGATTCAAAACTGGACACCAGAAAGGGAACCGCCAGAACTGGCCGGTTCAACCAGAGAACCGGTGATAAAAACCGGTAGAACCAGCCAGTAAAAGGGGGAATTTTTTTTTTAAAAAAAAATTAATAAAAGGGCACTGTTGAACCGGACTGGTCGAACAGGTCAAAGCCGGTTCAATAGGCGGTCTGGTTATGAAAACATTGATACAGACTGACAGAAGGTTACGTGCAGGCGATTCTTAAGTAATACCTAATGCTGCATCCATATGCCCAATTTCATTTATGTTTGGTTCAGTATTTGTTGTGAGTATGATTTTATATCTGGCTCTTGCTGTGGATTTATCATAAAAGTGCTTATGGATCTTTCTGGGTTGATCCAGCTTCATGGAGATTCACGCGATGATCAGTTTTAAACCAACAAGTGTTTGATGTTTTGATTTCCTTAATATCTACATAGTTTACCGGTTTATCTTTCCTTTAACTTCATCAATTTTGGAAGGATGGTACACTATTTTTGTATCAAACTGATATACTTCATCCAGTAAAAATTGCACCTAATTTTGGGTGGTTTATACGTGTTATATAACTTACACATATTCTTGTTATAGGACAAATTTTCTTGATTTTTTTTATTGTGTTCCTGCTGCCATTGGTTTTATAGCTTCAAGGAGTTGGCTGGAAGTAGACCTTTATCAGAATTCCGTACTGCTGAAGAAGCTGCTGCCATGGTAGCTGCAAATTTGGAAGCTAGTGGCCAAGGAGTTGAGGGAGTAGTTCATTATGATGATGTGTAAGAGTCTCTTAAACCCGCAAGTGCAGGCTTAACAGAAGCAGAAGAGTTGGAGAAGTTTATCACCATTAGGGAAGAGATGTATAAGAAATCAAAAGAGTTCGATTCTAAGATCATTGGTTTTGAAACAGCAATTAGGAGGCCTTGCTTTCAAGTGCGGCCCCTCAATGGTGCAGAGCTTGAGAATTTGCACAACTATCTGGATTTCATTGAAAGAGGAGATGACTTTAATAAGGTATGCAAGTTCATTCTGGGAGTTATCACTATTTTTCAATTCCCCCATGGTTTGTAGTTTTTAGCTGTCCTGCCTATTATATATATTGACTTACAGTTAAGTCATATCTGCTGCATTATATTCCTAATTGGCTAAAGCGTTGGATGAAGCAACTTTTAAAAACAGGAAATTGAACTGAGGCTAAAGCATGGGCCTACCATTTGGTTTCTGTCATTTGTCAGTGGACGTTCTAGGTTCATGATATGTGTTCCACAGTGAATATTATTATTTTAAAGTTCCTATGTTATACATGCAGGTATCTTCTTATCTTCTTATCTTCCTAACATATCTATCAGGAAGGAGGGTCCCTCCTTTCGTATTCAAGGGGCTCCCTGTTCCGCCAACGGAGTATTTCTTATGCGTTTTCTTTGTTGCTCTGTGTTATCCTTCAGTAGTGAATCGGGATTTAATGTTTAATTCATGATGTTATGTATACCATTTAGGTTGTCAAGTTATATGAAAGATGCCTAATTGCTTGTGCCAATTATCCCGAGTACTGGATACGGTATGTGTTATGCATGGAAGCCAGTGGAGGTATGGATCTTGCAAATAATGCACTTGTTCGGGCTACACAAGTCTTCGTCAAGGTACAGATTTCATTCTTGTTCTGCCACTTTGATACTTCTCTAATCCTGTTACAGCATATAGAGAAATGACAAAATTTCACACACGAGTTGGATTGAATGCGCCCATTATCAAGTTTAATCTACCCTATGCCAATGATAACAATTGTTTTTTTGGAGGGATTGGCAACATGTACAGTGGAGGGGATAACATTCCCCAGTGATGGTGTAATGATCTCTGTACTATAATAATGATGACAGTGCCCGTATCGCATATTTTAGGGAAGAAAGCATAAGGGAATATATCTATATATTTAACCTTTTTCCTTTCGCATGAAAACTTTGTTGGCATTGTGCTGGACAATTTAGGAGTTTAATCTAGCTAACTATCGTCCTCATTATCAATTCCTTATCCCAAATACTTGTGGTCGGCAACACCATCCTGTTCTACCATCCACACCAATCTAGCTAACCATTAAGAATATTAATATACAGGTGCATTTTTTTTCATTAGTTGACAGCAGTGAATTTATAAGAAGTAAAAAACCTACATGGAGCTGGTGAAAGAAAAATGATCAAAATGATAGTTGAAGCCATTTTGGTGTAACTTTACACTGGAAAGATGCTTCCGACTTCAAGCAAATCTCACCTAATGCAATTTTTAACTTAGTAGTCTTACCTCCAAACTGATTTCATGCAAATCATGGCGATAAAAATCACTCTTCCGTGGTCATGGTCTTTCATCTTTCAGTTGGGTCCTTATCCTTCGAAGTTGAGGTGAAACTCTTGCCTTGTTGATGAGATTCTTTCCTCTGATTAGAAGTAAGGCTGTCAATGGATTGGATTCAGATCGCATCTTCACACTTCACAGCGGTGACTTTCACACTATTTCCAAGAGCAAGGTTAGCGCAAAGTGTAACCGCACATGAGCCGCTGGGAAGCATACCCGAGGAGACGTCAACACAACCCGTTTGCTTTCTTTACTCAAATTATACACTTGACACCTTGGGATTTGTCTTTTCTTTTCAACACCCTTTCCTCTTCTTTTTTTTGAAAAACGAATCTAGGAATATGTAGCCCTTTCCGGTGTGTCCAGTCTAATTTTTTTTTTTTTTGGTTCGAGATATACGTTTAGGCCGCAACGCCGATTAGGTGTTAGTATCTGTTCAATTAGTGGGCGGGTGGAGAGTATATACAAACTCCCACCCTCTCGGGAATGGAACCCGGTACCTACCCCCAAAGCAGGGGATACACTACCACTGGGACAAAGCTCTGGTGTGTCAGTCTAATTCATTGGTTGCTTTATAAAACGTATATATAACCCAATTCTGTTTTTCTTCTTTCCCAGCCAACCAAATGAACAAGGAAGTCATAGTTCATCAGGTCTAGTCTTTTCAAGACACTCTAGGCAACCAGGATTTTTGCAACTGTGTAGAAAGTTCATTTGCTGTAAAAAATACAAGTATATGTATTGTCTGCTATATGTGGCCATCGTTTTCTTGTCTTTTTGTGCTAGTTCTTTCTCTAACTTGCTTACGAAGCAAATTGAAGTTATTCTTCAGTTGCATTAATTTGGGGACCCTTTCTGGAAGCATTCATATGGATGGTTGGATGGATAAGGTCTTGACTGAAGACGATATAAATTATCGCGGTATGCATATTGCAAATAGATGCATTTTGTGCAGTGAGGATGAGGAAATGATAGTGATATGACCCTTTCATTCATTGCAGCTTTGTTTATTGGACTTCCTTTACTTAATATCCACTAGAGAAATTGGTTAGATTATAGATGTTTTCCCTGTAGATTAGAGAGCTGATCGGATTAGACGAAGAATTCTTTGGAAAATTATTCCATGTGCCTTTTGTTGGTGCATTTGAAAATAATGCAATAGAAGGATCTTGAAAGATAAGTAAATCGCAATGTTTTAAAACGTGAAGGAGTGAGGCGAGGCGTTAGGACCTCAAGATGCGCAAGGCGAAAGCCTCAAGGCGTAAGACGTAAGCCTTACAAGAAAGCTTCATGCTCTCTCATTTTAACAAATAAATAAAATATAAGAAAAATTGGAAAAAAATTCAAAAAGTTAATGAAACATTATAGTATATATATATATATGTATTCGTGTACATTGTGTGTGTTCGTGTGGGCGCACGCGTACACATAGGAAATACTATATAAATTAATTTAAACAAATAACAAATTAAAAAAAGAACATTTATGTCAGTTGTGACTAGAAACCTAATTTTAGTTAATGTATGAGATGTACGCAATAGATATAAAACGAGCTTCAAGGCATAAGGCGTGTGCCTCATGTGAGACTCATGAGATTTAAGCCTCATGGTTGAGCCTCAAGGCGTTTTACTTAAGCCTCGCCCCGAGGCGAGCCTCGAGGTGTAAGCTTCGCACGCTTTTTAAAACACTTGTCAGTCGTTGTTGAAGTTTTGTAGCCTTAATGGGATACATCTGATCTGACCAGTTAAGTATCCATGTTGAACGGATTCCAAGACAAAATGAGGAATTTTCCTGTAATTGGAAAGGGTCATTATGGTGATTGGAATGCTGGTAATTTTTTTTTTCGGAAATATGAAAGATACTATAAACGGAACAAAAGATCAACAAGGCCCATATATACAAATGTGAACAAATCAATTAAAAAAATTATGCAAAGGATACTTTAATGGTTACTCCTGTATGACCAACATCAGAAATCAGAATATCTATTTATGAACTCATAAGAAAATGATCAATTATTGGAAATGCCCAAAATGTCATCTTTTCCTTTTGTTTTAATTGGAAATGATGTATGCTTTGTCTTGATTATTTCATTTACTGTCGATTTCCCTTCCTTTTTTCTCTTGCAGTTTTTGGATTTCTTTGGAGATGCACAGTCTATTTAGAAGGCCAACGATTGGCATGCAAAGCTCTTCTTACACCACCGGAGCACATCAGAGTTGATGAAGCATCATGCTGAGGATTTTTTAGCTTCAGACAAGGTGCTGATGTTCCCTCACCGGTCCAATCAGTGATGGGCGCGTACCCCAGTGCACAGAACCAGTGGGTGGCGGGTTATGGGGCACAACCTCAAGCTTGGCCCCAGGCTACACAAGTGCAGGGACAACAGGGGAACCCTGGCTATGTTCAACAGGTATGACATCTGTTAATATTATCGCAGAAGCATTGTTTGATTTTGAATAGGCTTGTCTTAAAAGGGTTAGTCTGCCAGTCACGTAATGGATATTCTTTGAATTGCCCAGTTGGTTTATATTACTTTGGACCTACTACCTGTTCCCGATCAGCTTCTTGTTAACTCTCCATTAGATTCTAGAAGTAAAAAGTTGATTAGTTGTTGAGCATCATAAGTTAAGTGGAAAGAATCGATAAACTTGCATACAATTAGGGGGCAAATGAAAATCTTGGAGTACTATTCTTATTTAGTACCTATACAAGATTTTTGTTATTAAATCTGTTTCAAAAGAGAAAAACAAAGAAAGAAGTATTGCTTGGATTATTTGGTCATCTTTCAAAAAGAATCAAAGTCTGTATATTATGCTCAAAATTTTGATACTTGAGGTTCCTCTCTCTCTCTTAAATGTATAACTATAAACCAGTGGTGTTTTATGCTAAATGGCGGTTTGTTTCTTGAAGATAACCTAAGAACCATCTAAAGATTATGGGCCTGAAGTGGAGAAATACATGGAGGAAAATTCAATTGAGAAACAGTCTACTATTATCCACATTAGTAAAATGGTTCTTTCTTATAAATCACCTTAAAATTCCTCCACAACCACCCACAAAACTCTACAAGAATCATCTGTCTAAACTAGGTGTCTATTCTTTCTGGATGTTATTTTTCTAAAACTCCTTTATGCGATTTGGTATGTTTAGGCTTAAGCTTGCTAGGAGTGTTAAAAAACCTCCATATTTTAGGAAACTTTTAGTTATTTAAATTCTTTTCGTAAAGTTTTGATCACATCTCCTACCTACAAACCATAGATACGTTAGGTGGTTTCTTTTATAGGTAAACAGCAATATCATGTCAAAAGTATTTCTTGGGCAAGGTTTTTACTTCTTGGGTTTCATTATATAAAACTTCAGAGGATAATTTATATATAAAGAATCAATACACTTATAGAATTTTAAATATTTAAAAATTTGTAGAAAAAGGACTGAAAATCCTTTAGTTCCTATAAAGTTTGATCTAAAAAAATGAAATTTATTTTGTGGAATAAAAAAAACCTTGTGGTTAGTTTAGAATTTTGATTATGGAAAATATCTATAAATAAGTAGTATATAATCATTAAGAATTTGTTTTGTTTTCTGTAGTAGTATGAAGTATGGTGATTTTTTGTGCTCATGGTTCACGGTGTTACAATTTCCAGTTCTAGCCACTATGGGTGGATTTATATTTAGACTAGTTAACTGTTATGGTAGAATTATGTTAAATTTAATTTGTTGATGGCTTAATGCAAGTTGCACAAGTCATAGAAAATAGATGGATCACTCGACATGCAATTCACGTGTTCTAGCTGTCTCTTGTGTATATCTTGGAATATCCAGGCTGGATATGGTGGATACAGTGGCTATGGAAGCAGCTATACTCATCCACAGATACCTAGTTCAGCTCCACCAACCACTGCTTATGGTGCTTATCCTCCAACGTATCCTGTGCAGGTATCATCACTTTTCATTTATCCGTTACGGTGTCAAGTATTCTTTAGGAATTAGTTGGCCATTCAAAACGTTGAAGGCTCTTGGAACTTGGGGTGCTCTTTAATTAAATTGGTCTTTTCTCTAGAAAAAAGGATAGGTTATTCTAAGTCAGAAATTTGTTTAAATTATTTTCCCAAAAGTCTATATTTGATTGAGGCCAACCCAAGCCCAACCCTAAGTGCAGAACAATCAGCCTTTGGTCCAATCCAAGCCGAGACTCAACCCGAGGTGCTCAACCCAAGTCCAACTTGGGTTGAGTCAGTCGGGGAGGCTCAGGTTGGACTCTGTTCGATCAGGTTATTCTTTGGTTATCAAATCATACATACTGTTTTGGTGGGTTGAAACTTGAAAGCAAATCAAGAGATCATTATAAGGTTTGGAAGCTCAAACCTCTCACTACAAAGAGCCAAACTCCTGGCATTGGACCAAACATCTTTGGAGTTTATGTTGACACACTTCTACATATATAAGAACATCATGAATTCATAATAAAAAAGCACAATTGTTTCAGTTGGATTGGGCTGCCTGAGGCCTCAATGCAAGCCCAATATGACAGACCTATGGCCAGCTTGCAACTTTCCAACCCAACCCTGCTAACTGGATTGGATCGGGGTTGATCTTGCCAATGTTGCACTCCAACTGAGTGGTGAAATGTTATATATGCGCTTCCCTTTATTGCATCTCTTTCCTGGAGGTGATAGTTTCTGTGTGCATCTCTTATGATAAGTTGCATCAATTTGATACTTCACTGGACCTGTAATTCTGTATAGTCTTTGTTTGTTTACCAAAGAAATGATGAGGTTGGTTGCTCCCTCATATGTCTAAAGGTTGCTGGTGAAAGCTTGTGTATCTGCAAAGTGCCAGATCTTTAAGCAGTTAAAACACTTTCACATTTACCCACCTGCCAATGTCTTATCTTTTCTTATTTTTGGAAAACCTAGATATATCCAGTGTTACAAATAGTTTTCCAGAGATTTGCTAGGAGGGTGTAAATTTCTCGCTCAATTGAATCAGTTTCAAAGTTTCAAGAGTGTAGGGTTAGCTATTTGTGTGTTTTTTTTTAAAAAAATAATGCATGCATGATAATATCCATAATTAGTGGTTTAATAATTTTTTCAGCAAGCGACACCACAACCAAACTATGTGCAACCTGCCACAGCGGTAGTCTTTGCTCCGGCTCAGCAACAGACGCCAGTTCCTCAAGCCTATTACGGGAATTATTATTGAGCTAGCAAGATTATTCTCCCTATTTTTGTCACATGTAATCTATGTTTCCCTCTCTGTTCATGTCCCGAGAGAAATTGAGATGTACCTATAGATATTGGGCGTTGGTTAGCTAGCTAGAAATCAAGGAAGAGAATGTGATGTGAGAGGCCATTATGTTTTAATTGTGTGTGACTAACTCAAATGATGCATTTGCAAATGAATTGTATTTTAGGTATTGAAGTTTTCTCAGACATGCATACATGTTCATCACCATATCAGGCGTCTTGTGTACTTGCATCCATGCATACGGAAACTTCCCATTGGTGGTTGGATTAAAGAGAGAAATCCTTCCTAGGAAAACCATTATCAAGAACAGATAATTGAGTAATAGGTAGCTTGCCCTACCAGATGAAGCACTTGAATTTTGGTTGGCATAAGTTACTGTAACTTTGTTCTCTAAGTAGATCTGGATCTTCACTGACAGAGCACTATGAATTTCAGAAACTGTACAATTCAATCTTCAGGGGAGGAAGATCAAACTCATCACAGTTTGCCCAAATGTTAATGCCACCACTTGGGATTGATTAAAAAAATTTCATGTTATTTTTGAGGCAGTTCTGCATCTTTTCAGTTGAATGCTGCTTTTGATCGTGCATAAAAAAGAGAAACAGGAAGACAGTAGTGTGATTTTAGCAAGGAATCAGGTTTTTTTTGTTTTTTGGTACAAGTCATGCGATTAGGCTGAGCTTAAAGGGTAAATATGATGTGTTACGAGCTAAAGGAAATTGGACTTGGATTAAATTCTATAGATTCTATAGACTCTGGATTCTTGGGAGTTTCTTGGAGTGCAAACAATGGGGAGAGTATATTGCTCTTAACTCTGAGTAACTACTGTTAAAGCCATATTATGAGTATCTTGCGTATTCATGCATCTTTCTTTCATTAGCTTCCTTTTGTTCTTAAGAGGTCAGTTCCTTAATATATATATATAGTTTTAGCTCCACTTTCTTTTAGCTCTTTTTGATTGGACAGAGTGCTCACTTTCTCTCAATGGAGGATGAGTTTAAAAGAAAGTGGGAGCTAGCATTACCCAATTATATGTATGGAAAAGAATCACCTCCTGGAGCGAAGAGGCGTCTTGGGCCCTTCTTCTGCCACGTGTCCCCTATTAACTCCTTTTTAACTATGGTTAAGATTCACTCACCCCTAAGGTTCATCCATCTACCCTTGAATTTTTTTAAAATAAAATAAAAATAATTCACTAAAGGGGTTAAAAAATCTTAACTAAAGTTCATGAGCAGTTGAAGGGGTATTGCGAGAATGAGGAGCAATAGTTTGCTCCATTCGCTCCTTGCCCGTGGATCAAACTATTGCCGTCTCTATATACACATTCCTGTCAGTTTTTTCTTAAGTTGAAGGTAGTTAAATTTATTTAGTGTTTGAAGTATACTAATGACACCAGCATTTCTTTTTCTGGATAATGATATCATAACGATAAAAGCCTAAAACTTGTGAGGTAGAGCAATTCAAATATCCTGTGTTACTCTATGCGGCGCTGGGAGCATATCTTAAAATATCAAAAGGTGCCCTAACCCAGTCAAGGAGTCAACAACTAATTTACCCTGGCAAGGTAACATTTTTCTATGTAAATTACATTTTTAGTATCCCTCTTCAAAAAAGCATAAACAGAAAGGAGCGGGGTACTGGATTGGCAAGCAATTTTTTTTTTTTTTGTAACGAGGAACCCCAAGCCCACCCTTCGGGTAGACTGGGTAACCCTAGGCACATGCAAAATCCCACAACCCACATGAACTAGTAAGCCCAAGGTCCATTAGAACCATGGAACCTTGTGCGGGTGGCTCCAAGGGGATGGCAAGAGTTGAAATCAGGACCTCCGTTTCCTGCGGTGTAGTCCCTTGGCAACTGAGCTACACCTTGAGGTTGCAGGGCTAGAATTCTAAGCAATAAGATCCAAATCAAAGTCAGAGGCCTAAAACCAGCAAATGCTACCTCAGAATGAGAGTTTAAAAATGCAAACACATCCCCTCTTAGATTAAAGGTGAAAAAAGCATGTAAGAAAAGAAAATGAAGATGCCGCTACACAGGAAGAAAAAAGTGATGCTACTTCTCAACACCCCATCTAATTTAAATAATAACCCCCAAAAATAGGAGTGTATGTATACTGAAACCATAAACCGAAAATATGCAGAATTGGAAACGATTAAACCAAAAACCCTTAACCAAGAACCCAACTCTCTTAAGTTGCTGCCTCCGATGGGTACTGCTCATTTCTTGATCCTTGATTTCCAAAGATCCCTTTATATTGCCAGGGACCCTGCTGATGGAAATCATTCCCTCTCATTCTATTGTAGTCCCTTTCGCGGCCATCTTGACCGCTTCCCCTGCAAAAACTCCGACCCCCAAAACGCCTCATTGGGCCCTCGTTTTGGTAGCTGCCCCTGCCTCTACCTTTTCCTGTTCAAAACAATTCAAATGGCGGTAGACAATGTCAATAATCAGAATGCTTTAACCAAACTTGAACATTAAGAAAATCCTTTTTAATTGCTTATTAATTGAGAAGCAAAAAGGAGAGAACTGGTCACATGAAGCATAACAGCCAATTTTGATCATTACTGCTACATTGGTTATATCAGAAACAATTTTCAAGTAGTTCATGACCAAAATTGCAAGTACTCCATCTCTTGATTCTCTCGGAATCATGGAGAAACAACCTTGTGATTCTCTGAGAATAATGGAGAAGCAGAGATAAGGGGTGGTTCTAAACTATTCAATAAAAGGTCACGGGACACACTTGACATCCAACCTACTAGGTTGAATGGGAAACAACAGAATTAGACCCTTCAGAAAAACAATGTATTCTCACATTCGATGCCCATATTGTTGATTTGATTTAAAAATTGATTGTTAAATTAATAAAAAACGGATCATTAGGATCCGGGGTTTTGATTTTAATTAAGGACTAAAACCCCCCATGATTTAATTTTTGTTTAGGGTGGGTGTTTAATCTCTTGAAAGAGAGAAAACACACTTTTAGTGGTTTTCCCTTAGTTCTTTAGTTCCACATTGGAAAGGAAGAGTAAAACTAAAAGATTTAATTACCCACTTAGTTGCTTAGTTGTCAACAACAACTAAGAGTGTGGCGTAGACTTTGACCCACAAATTCCTTTAGACGATAACTATGGTGCACGAGCACACACCCACACGCACGGGCTTTGGGCGTATGAGACGCACTTTGCACTTTGCACGTGTGTATCGTCGCTTGGGTCGCTATTTATTTTTACCGAATCAGGACCGTTGATCTAATCACAACCGTAGATCTAGGTTGACTGTGATCATCATGGTTAATCAAAGCTGTCTGATCAAGGATCAGGTTCGGATTTGATCAAGGCCGTCGGATCTGGATGATTGATCTGAGAACCGACATGGGCTGACAGGTGGATCATACCATGATGTCTTGGGTCAATGGGTGCAGGTCCATCATGAGGAGGTCTGACCCATTGTTTGACCAGAGAGCCAAGTGGCCTTAGCGGGGCCTACCTGAGCAGGAAGGGCCTAGCCAGGTGGTTGAGCTCATGCACATGCGAGGGGGTCTTGGTCCTCTATAAATAGAGGGCCTTGGAGTGGTGTTGGGTGCTGCTAGAACTCAGATTCATGGACCCAGACCAGTGAGCCAACAAGGTGAACCCAGACCAGTGAGCCAAGACCAGACCCTAGCCAGAGTAGGTGCACCTTGGTCCAGTCTAGTTGAACCATGGTCCATCAGGTAGACTCCAAACCAAGGACCTCTTAGGAAGACCCTAACCTGGAGACCATCATTAATGGTGGACCTTAGAGCTCAAAGAAGAAGATGAAGGCGCACAACCCATATTCCAGAACCCAATCCCAGCAGGCTGTCCAGATCGATCCAGATCCATGGTTACCAAAAAATGGGCTTAGTTCCAGCTCCTAATGAGATTGTAGAATGCCTTCGGGCTTCTCAACAGTCTATCATAGAACAGTCCACATGCGGACCGTTTGATTACCCGATCTGGGAAACCAGATCATGTAGAACAATGGATCTGTCCTATAAGGATAGAACCATCTTGGTGACCATTTGATTTTGGGTGTGAACCTACCATATCCAAATAATGGATCCTATAAGGATCATCATACCCAAACAAGGGTATCTTGTGGAATGGGTTAATCTGGACAAGCCTGAACTTGTACCCAAACAGATAAAATTAGATTAACTAAGTCTTGTGACCAAACGGATTAAGAATAAGTTAAAATGGATTAACTTAAAAATCTGAAACCAAACAGGACCTAGGATAGAATTAATTCTGGATAAACCAGAAAGAGATTACGTGCAGAATTGATTCTGGACAGAACCAGAATCTGTAACCAAACAAAATAGGTGCAAACATATTCTGGAATAGGTTAAAACAAGATTAGACCAAACCAGAGTGGACCTAACCCTGTAACCAAACAGACCCTTAAACCCTGAGGGGTAAAATGATAATTTTGGATATTTTCTAATTAATTAGATTATCTCTTACTGTAAATCCAATGGGACTTTAGGACATATGGATTAATGGTAAACCTTAATTAAATGGATATATATATATATATATATATGTATATATTTAATTTTAAACGGCATCCTATAGGAAGATCAGTACCCCGTCTTCTACTGAGTAGTGCAAACTCATTGGGAAGACTGGAGAGAATCTGAGCTGAGTTGTATCCCGGAGATAGAGCTGCCACATCCCTTGCACGTGGGAGGCTTCGACTATCTTAAGAAAGACTCAATTGTAGCTCCTCTCAGTGAAGCGATTCTCTACCTTAATTAATTATATAATTAATTTTTTAATTATGTGTCATTATTATCTGTCTGTATTTGCTAAGTGGTTATGTGTGCAGGGATTTAGCCCAATTACACCAATAATTTGAAAATATAGTCTATCTCCATGGCTGCTTTGTAAATGCGTGGACTGAACCAGACGGAGCCAATGCCCCGATTTGATGGAAAAAACTTCTACCGCTGGGAGCAGAGGATGAAGTTTTTTTTGAAGCAATCGAAGGTTGATTATGTCCTCAATGAGGAGTGTCCTAAAATGCCAGAAGGTCCCGACGTCGCTGAAATAGATATAGATTACGCTACTACACAAATGCAAATGTGGATTGATGATGATGATACAACTCGGAATCACATCCTCAACTAATTTTCAGATCAGTTGTATGAACAACATTCAAAGAAGACCAAGCAAACTAGGGACTTGTGGGAAGTATAGAGGCTAGTCTACCTAGCAGAGGAGTCTGGAACAAAGAAATTTCATGTTGCAAACTACTTGGAATTTAAGATGGTTGATGGCAAGACCATCATGGAGCAAATTCAAGAGCTACAAAAGAGAGCAGATGCGGTTACCTCGACTGGAATGGTTCTGAATGAAACCTTCCATGTCAATGCTATCATTGCGAAGCTTCCTTCCTCATGGAAAGAGTACCGTTCAAAGTTGATGCACAAGAAGGAGGATTGGTCTCTTGATACCCTGTTACACCATGTCAGGGTAGAGGAAGAAAGTAGGAAGCATGACAAGAAGGAGGAGCCGAATACTAAGGCTCATATGGTTGACTCAAATCAATCAAGGAAGTTTCAACCAAAGAAGAAAGAATTCAAGAGGATAGGGAAGTTTGGGCAGAAGAAGGGTCCGCAGCAAAAAAAAAACAGCAACAAGAACAACAGTAGCAACAACAACGCCGATAATTTCAAGAAAAATGTAGAGTGTTATTCTTATGGTAAGATGGGGCACTATGCCAAGAACTGCAAGATTAACAAGAGTGCGAATTTTTAGAAGAAGAGGAAGTTTGTGAATAATGAAGAAAAGAAAAACAATGTCAATATGGTCGCAGTCGTGACTGAGGCCAATATGATTGGCGAAGAGTCTGAGTGGTGGATTGACACTGGAGCCGCTCGTCACGTCTGCAGTGACAAGAACATGTTCGATTCCTACGAATTAGTGGGGGAAGGAATGAATATGTTCATGGGAAACTCTTCATCTTCGAAGGTCGCATGAAAAGGAGTGGTGAAGCTGAAGTTTATCTTCGGGAACGTTATTGAGCTGAAGGACGTCCTACATGTACCTGATATCCGAAAGAACCTTGTCTCGGCAGCATTGATCGGCAAGCTCGGATACAAGATGGTTTTTGAGTATGACAAGGTCGTTAAAACCAAAAATGGAATATTTATTGGGAAAAGATATCTTGTGGCCAGGTTGTTCAAGTTCAACACTATGAATGAAACTCCTATTATATCTAAAGCATCCAGTGATAAGCATGAAAAATGTATTGCCTGCAGCAAGTGTAAAATTATGAATAAGCTACTCGAGCTTATTCACAACGATCTATGAAATGACTGGCGTACAGTCAAGAGGAGGAAAAAGATATTTTGTCACCTTCATCGACGATGCCTCTCGATACACGCATGTTTTTTTCATCCGAACTAAAGATGAAGCTTTTGAGAAATTCAAGGTGTTCAAGTCAGAAGTTGAGAATTTACAGGAATCCAGAATCAAAATACTTCGAACTGAAAGAAGAGATGAATATCTTGATTCAGAGTTCAGTAAGTTTTGTGAAGATAACGGGATCCGTCACGAGACAACTGCACCATATACACCACAACAAAATGGCGTTGCAAAAAGGAAGAACAGAACTCTGACAGAAATGGTTAACACCATGTTAACTAGCTCCGGTGCTCCACCAAATCTCTGGGGTGAAACACTTTTGTCTACCTGTCACAGTCTCAACAGAGTTCCTCAAAGGAAAGTAGAATCAATTCCATACGAATTATGAAAAGAAAGAAAACCAAATCTGCAGTACCTTGAGGTTTGGGGTTGTCTAGCCCAAGTCAGATTGCCTAACTTGAATAACCCCAAGGTAAGAACCAGAGGTACTGACTTCGTCTTCATTGGCTACTCAATGTCAAGCAAAGCGTACAGGTTCCTAAATCTGGAAACTCCTGCACCACACTTAGTTGTGGAAGCTATTGGTGCTGAGTTACCTGTCACATTCTCAACATAATTCCTCAAAGGAAAGTAGAATCAATTCCATAAGAATTATGGAAAGAAAGAAAACCAAATCTGCAGTACCTTAGGGTTTGGAGCTGTCTAACCCAAGTCAGATTGCCTAACTTGAATAACCCCAAGGTAGGAACCAGAGCAACTGACTGCGTCTTCATTGGCTACTCAATGTCAAGCAAAGCGTACAGGTTCCTAAATCTGGAAACTCCTGCATGACACTTAGTTGTGGAAGCTATTGGTGCTGAGTTCTTTGAAAATGTATTCTCATACAAGAGAAGTCAAAAAGTAGTGGGGGACCAATCAGAATCTAGTTCCAAGCGGAAAGAGCCTGAAGACCCAGTTCCTTCTGAACCAAGAAGAAGTACTCAACCAAGAATTCTAAAGGATTTTGGCCCTAAGTATATTTTTCTGATCGAGAAGGATCCAACAAGCTTCACGGAAGCAATGATATCTAAAGACGTAGATCATTGGAAAGAAATAATGGATGATGAGATGCACTCTATCAACTCCAACAACACTTGGATCCTGGTGGACCTAGCCCTAAGAAACAAGACAATAGGGTGCAAGTGGATCTTCAAGAAGAAATTAAAACAATATGGATCCATAGAAAAGTTCAAGGCTAGACTGGTTGCGAAGGGCTTCAGACAACGAATGGGTTTTGACTATTTTGACACCTATGCCCCTGTGGCTAGGTTGACCACTATTAGGATGTTGATTGCGTTGACCTCAATCAAGGATCTGATTAGTCATCAGATGAATGTCAAAACTACATTCCTGAATGGTGATCTTGAAGAAGAAATATACATGGATTAGCCTGAAGGATATGTTCTGCTAAAGAATGAGCAGAAAGTCTGCAAACTTCTGAAGTCACTGTATGGATTGAAGCACGCTCCAAAACAATGGAATGACAGATTTAGAAACGTCCTTCTAGCTGATGGGTATCAAGTCAACAGTGGTAATATATGTTTATATAGCAAATTTAGAGACAACTCTAGAGTGATAATTTGCTTATATGTTGACGACATGCTCATATTTGGAACTGGTGATCAAAGTGTTGCTAACACAAAGGAGTTCTTGTCGTCCAACTTTGATATGAAAGATATGAGCGAAGCAAACGTTATACTTAGAATCAAGATTGTTAGGAGCAGCGAAGGAATTGTGCTTTCTCAGTCAAGCTACATAGTGTCGCGCCCCAAAATCCCACCTAACTTAATGTGAGACTTTGGCACGTGACTTAATCATTAATTCCATAACTTCTTATCATAAGCATTTAAGGCAATTCTAAAAACATGGACCTAATTTTTTTTTTCTCTTTAAATAAATGCAATCAAGTCCAATATCTGAAATAAATACTAAGACCTCATAATCAATTTAAAATCAACCTCTATGAATCTCCAGTCATAAACTCAAACTAACTATAAATCCATAATTTGTCTATTACAATTCTAAAATTCAAAATCCAAATATACTAGTGATCTAGTGTCCTGTGTATGGCCAGCAATCCAAGTTCCATTCTCCATCAGGATAGTCACCAGCTGGCTCTTCCTGCTCTTCCTCGTATTCTTCCTCTTCCCAAGGTCCTGGGGCACAAATGTCAAATCTAGCACCTGCCGACAACAACAGTCATCGGCTGAGTAACAAGTTACCCAGCGTATATACAAAATCCTGCCTAACAATATACAAGATTTGATAACAATATATTTTAAGATTCAACATCACAAGTGAACTCACAATATTTCAAAGTGCGGAAGCATAATTAAATTTGATTCTTACACCTGATTACTCATGCTTATTTCTCTCATTTATCTTGCCTATTTTTGTTCATGAATTTATTCAACAACATGCAATTGCAATAACTTAAAATAACTCTACCCCATATATCGGGTAGAGACTAACATATACCCTACTTTCCGAGGTACCACACAATATACACATTATCCGGTGTACACGGCTTGTCTACACATTATCCGGTGTATACGGCTTGTCTACACATTATCCGGTGTATACGGCTTGTCTACACATTCGCCGGTGCATACGGCTGGTTTTGCCTTGATCATAGGCCTGTGGGTACTCGGTCAGTGCAAAACTCAATCATGCATAATGCTTGTGTCCTTGTGTACTTGCATATTACTTGTCATCTTGTTTATTCTCATGCTTGTTCATGTATAGATTTCGTGAATCCGTGTGAATGAAATAAAATACTTGTAATTCATGCATAGATTTAAACATGCAAGGGTTCTCCTAAGTGATCAATATAAAGCATAATTTGTCAAATAAAATAAGGGATTTTTATTTACCGCGTCTAAATTTTTAATACGCATCTATAATCAAATAAGTCTCACAGGGCCTTAGTTTTCACAACACATAATGATCTCAAACAAACTTATAATAATTTCATCAATTCTGAACATCATCCACTTCCTCCATTCTCATCATTCATACACTACAAAATCAATCCCATTCCCCTTGTTGATATAGAATAAAAAAAAAACAACATCTTTTCAAATAATTATCACAAGGAAATCACCATCTAAAATGTTCTCTATTCATCATATATATATTATCCATCAGATAACCAAGATCTAAAATTTTCTAACATCGTCTATAGATTTTTCAAGGGAAAATCCTGATTTAGAACATTACAAAAATCATCATATATATTTTCCATAAAAAAAATCTGGGTATAAACATCGTAAAATCATCATATATAATTTTCCATGAGAAAATCTGAGTATAAACATCATAAAATCCTCATATATAATTTTCATCATAGTTTAAAACAATAAAAACATATTTACTATTGTCGTTCTTACTTTAGATCTATTTCTTCATCATATTTGTATCAATAATCCCTATATTGAGAGGAAGGAAGTCGTATTTACCTCTCACGATCGCTTCCTTACGATCAAACGTTTGCGAATGGGATGGATCTAACCCTTTTTGTACTTTTTCCTTGCAACACCTTTGATTTCTCCTCTTGGATCTCTCCAAAACCCTTTTCTCTCACTCTCTTTAATGAGAACTCATAGGTTTTTCTTTTATTTTTCTCTCTAATAAGTTTTAGAATGATGAAATACCTAAAATCCATGAGTTAGGGTCTTTATATAGGCAATACCAGAGTTAGAAAGTGATAAGAATTGCTAAAACACTATTCACGGTTACTGTTCACGCGGTTACTGTTCATTGTAGTTACAGTTTTGCCACTGCACTTTGAATAATTCTATAGAGCTCAATTCTTATCGGATTAACCTGAAATTTGAACCATAACTACTTTAGGTCATATAGAATCTACATAAAAATTTTCATAAATTTTGGATTGCACAAAATGACCAAAATGCCCCTCTTATGATAAAGGAGATTTCGTCTATTTTTCACTTGATTAATTTATAAAACACCCTCATGCTATAATTGTTCCAATTTTAAACTTATGTAATAAATCAATCATGACAACCAAGAATATTATAATAATTGATACGAATACCAAGAAATTAAATTTCGGGTCTCTACATCCTACCCCCCTTAAAAGGAATTTCGTCCTCGAAATTGTGTACCTTAGTTAAACAAGTAGGGATACTTCGCTCGAACTTCATCTTCTCTTTCCCAAGTGGCCTCTTCAACGGAGTGGTGTTGCCAGCGAAGGAGGACAAAACGAATGATCTTTCTGCGTAGCACATGCTCTTTTTGATCCAAAATCTGAACATGTTGTTCTACTATTGTCAAATCTTCTCGAATTTCCAAAGGCTAAAAATCTATAATATGTGAAGGATCTGGAATGTACTTCCTCAACATAGAAACGTGGAAGATATTATGAACCGCCGCCATGTGAGGAGGCAGGTTAACCCTGTATGCCACTTCTCCTACTCTTCTGATAATTTCGAATGGTCCAACATACCTTGGACTTAACTTCCCTCTCTTACCAAACCTCATAATTCCTTTGGTAGGCGATATTTATCGAAGACAAAATCTCCAACTTGAAATTCCAAATCCCTTCTTCGGGTGTCTGCATAACTCTTCTGTCTACTCTGGGCAGTCTTCAATCTTTCTCTAATCAAGTTAACCCGGTCTGCCGTCTGTTCAATTAGCTCAGGACCCAGAAGTTTTCTCTCTCCCACTTTATCCCAATAAAGAGGAGATCTATAACTTCTACCATACAAGGCTTCGAAAGGTGCCATCTGAATACTTGCTTGATAACTGTTGTTATAAGCAAATTCAACTAAGGGTAAATGCTCATCCCAACTACCT
Organism: Tetracentron sinense; assembly: GCA_015143295.1. Lineage (NCBI taxonomy): Eukaryota > Viridiplantae > Streptophyta > Magnoliopsida > Trochodendrales > Trochodendraceae > Tetracentron > Tetracentron sinense. The sequence goes on along the minus strand of CM026567.1, from coordinate 12,546,356 downwards.
TGAAAATCAAGCATACAAGACCGGAGCATATCCTCAATAATCTGATTCACTCTTTCTGTCTGACCATCAGTTTGAGGATGAAATGCCGTGTTGAAATCCAGGCGAGATCCCATGGCTTGCTGGAAACTCCTCCAGAACCTTGATGTGAACCTTGTATCTCTGTCAGAAACGATACTGACAGGTACTCCATGTAAACGTACCACTTCCTTAATATAAAGTTCCGCTAACTTGTTAGCATTATAAGTAGTCCGATAAGGAAGAAAGTGAGCTGACTTAGTAAGACGGTCCACCACCACTCAAATGGCATCAAAATTCTTGGCTGTCTTTGGCAATCCCACAATAAAGTCCATAGATATGTTTTCCCACTTCTACTCAGGAATAGGGAGGGGTTGCAATAACCCTGCAGGTCTCTTATGTTCAGCTTTCACTTGTTGACAAACCAAACATTGAGATACATGAGTAGCCACATCTCTCTTCATATTCCTCCACCAATAATGCCTCTTGAGATTTTGGTACATCTTAGTACCACCTGGATGAACTGTATACTTGGACTGTACTTCATCTAAAATCTCTCGTCTCAAATCTTCATTATTTGGGATACATAACCTGCCTTTAAACGTTATAGCTCCTTCTCCATTAACTGAGAAATCCTCCTGACCATTTTCGAAAGACTTGACTCGATAAGCTAATAATTCTTCATCAGACTCTTGCAATTCTATGATTCTGGTTCGCATATATGATCTGACTGCAAGATTAGCTACCAATGGTCCGCCTATACAAAGACTGAAACTTGTTTCATTGTTGGACATATCTTCTAACAATTTCCAACCTTTGACCCTTAAATGTGCCAACAAACCAGAGGGCCTTCTGCTAAGTGCATCTGCTACCACATTAGCTTTCCTTGGATGATATTGGATCGAACAATCATAATCTTTCAAAAATTCTACCCAACGGCGTTGTCTCAAGTTGAGCTCTTTCTGAGAGAACAAGTACTTGAGGCTCTTATGATCTGTAAAAATTCAATCTCTACTCCATACAAATAATGCCGCCAAATCTTTAGAGCAAAAACCACTGCTGCTAGCTCTAAATCATGAGTAGGGTAGTTCTTCTCATGGTTCTTCAATTGTCGGGATGCATAGGCAATGACTTTACCATGTTGCATGAGAACACATCCTAAACCAACATGCGAAGCATCACTGTAAACTACAAATCCACCACTACCTGATGGAACAGTGAGGACTGGGGCTGTAGTAAGGCGCTTCTTCAATTCCAAGAAACTCTGCTCGCATTTATCATCCTATGTGAACTTGGCATTTTTCTTGGTCAAGTGAGTAAGTGGTGCTGCCAGGCTAGAGAATCCCTCTACAAATCTTCTATAATATCCTGCGAGGCCTAGAAAACTCCTGATTTCTGTAACACTCTTTGGCCTAACCCAATCTGCAACAGCTTCAATCTTCGCGGGGTCTACTGAAATCCCTTCTGATGATACGACATGGCTTAAAAATGCTACCTTCTCAAGCCAAAACTCACATTTACTCAATTTAACATACAACTCATGCTTTCTCAAAGTCTCGAGGGTAACCCGAAGATGCTTCTCATGATCCTCCCGGGTGGGTGAGTATACAAGGATGTCGTCTACAAATACTATCACATGACAATCCAAGACTGGTTTGAATACTCTATTCATCAAGTCCATAAATGCTGCCGGTGCATTAGTTAAACCAAAGGACATAACCAGAAACTCAAAGTGTCCATATCTTGTTCTGAAAGCTGATTTAGGGATATCTTCTGATCTAATCTTCAACTGATGATACCCTGACCTCAGATCTATCTTAGAAAAGAATTTTGCTCCCTTTAATTGGTCGAACAGATCATCAATCCGTGGCAACGGATATTTGTTCTTTATGGTGACCTTGTTTAACTGCCGATAGTCGATGCACATCCTCATCGACCCATCCTTCTTCTTTACAAAAAGAATTGGTGCACCCCATGGTGACATACTTGGTCTAATAAAACCCTGTTTCAGTAATTCTTCAATTTGTACCTTCAACTCTTTTAGTTTTGCTGGGGCCATCCTATACGGTGCTCTGGAAATTGGTGCAGTGCCTGGAGCTAAGTCAATGACAAAATCAATCTCCCTATCTGGTGGTAACCCTGGTAACTCATCAGGAAAAACATCAATGAACTCACAGACTACAGGGATGACAGAACCATCTTTTCCTTCTGGATTGGAAAGACTTAAGGCCGCAAATCTAGCGATGTCTTTCTTCTTCAATCCTCTAAAATGGAAGGGAGTTCCATTAACTGGCTTGAACTTCACCATTTTCTCGTAACAATCTACTTGCCCATGGTAAGCTGCAAGCCAATCCATTCCAAGAATGACATCAAAATCTTGGAAGTCTAGGATGATCAGGTCTGCCAGTAGCTCATGTTGTCCCACAAGGATGACACAAGCTCGGTATACTTGGTTGGTGACTACTGATTTACCAATAGGAGTCAAGATGGATAACTCCTTATCTAACTGGCTCGGTTCTGAAACAAATCCCTTCGCAAAACTAGGTGTAACAAACGAATGTGTTGATCCCGTATCAATCAATACATGTGCCAAACATTCATTAATCAACAGGGTGCCTGAGTTATTAAATAACTAAGTGTCAAATTCATGCATTATTCACATAATATAAGTAGCATATTTTATCCACACATCATATTTATAAACATCACAATAATCATAGAAATATCATATCAAATATAAATATAACTAAAGTGTACCTTGCACCACATCATCTGATGCCTATGCATCCTGATCTGATATTGCAAAGACCTTGCCCTGGGTCACCTGACGTGGCTGCTGCTGTGGGGGCTGCTGGGGTTTAGGAGCCTGAGGAGGCTTCTGCTGTGGTGCCTGCCTAGTAGGTGGCCTATTCCCCTGAGGCTGGACTTGTTGAGTGGCCTGCTGACTACGGTGAGGACAATCTCTAATCCGGTGTCCTAATTGACCACACTGGAAACATCCCCCTGTGAGTGCTCGACATTCACCAGCTGGATGTCTCTTCCCACAATGTACACACACATCAAACATAGGTGCAGAAGAAGTAGGCTGCACATACCGAATGGCCTGAGAAGTAGTAGGGTGAGGCACAGTAGGTCCAGATGGAGGTGCAGGCCTCTGATAAGGAGTCGGCCTAGCTGTAGGTGGTTGGCCTGAAAATCTGGGCCTCTTATCCTGTGGTCCAGCCCTGCTTGGTTGTCCCCTGCTGAATTTTTCTTTTTGATTCATCTCTCTCTTCTTCAAGAATTCCTCTGAATTCTTTTCAGCCAACTGAGCCATATCGTTCACTTCAGCGAAAGTCTCGAGTCGAAACATTGAGACTCGGTCTCGAATAAAATCTCTCAATCCTTTTTCAAATTTTCTTGCTTTCATTGCCTCTGTGGCAATCATATGAGGTGCAAACCTTGAAAGTTCTGAGAACTTGGCCTCATACTCGGCCACTGTCATCTTCCCCTGTTCAAGAGTGAGGAACTCTGCTTCCTTCTTTTCCCGGACAACCACTGGAAAATACTTCTTATAAAACACATCTAGAAATTCCCCCCATGTCCATGGTTGACCTGCTCTAGTCAAATCTCTAGTCCTGGAAGCTGCTCTCCACCAATGTTCTGCTTCACCCTCCATTACAAAGGCTGCCCATGTCACTCTTTCAGTATCCGTGGGAGACAGAACTGAAAATATCTTCTCCAGCTGTAAGATCCATGCCTCTGCAGCTATTGGATCTGTGGTCCCATAGAATGACGGAGGCCTCAATCTCCGGAACGCCTCAATCCCCGCATGTGGCCTGGGTGGAGGGGGTACATGTGCCTCTGCTGGTCCAGGAGCAGTTGCAACAGGTTGTCTGGCTGCGAGGAGTGCCATAGTCTCGGCAATCGATCCTAGCACCTCAGTCAAATCAGGCTGGTACATACCAATTGGATGTCCTTCATCAATACCCCTTCTAGCATTACCTCTAGTGTTATATGCACGACCGCGCCTCATTGTGATAATCCTGAGAGCAAACGGTAACAATTAGTCTAACTTGGAAAAATAATTCATCCTAATACTCAGGCTTTACTCTAATCATCACAATATATCCTAGCATGTTGTATCCTAAGACTTAAGCCCTAGCTAACCTAATGCCTTCGCTCTGATACCAACTCTGTCGCGCCCCAAAATCCCACCTAACTTAATGTGAGACTTTGGCACGTGACTTAATCATTAATTCCATAACTTCTTATCATAAGCATTTAAGGCAATTCTAAAAACATGGACCTAATTTTTTTTTTTTTCTCTTTAAATAAATGCAATCAACTCCAATATCTGAAATAAATACTAAGACCTCATAATCAATTTAAAATCAACCTCTATGAATCTCCAGTCATAAACTCAAACTAACTATAAATCCATAATTTGTCTATTACAATTCTAAAATTCAAAATCCAAATATACTAGTGATCTAGTGTCCTGTGTATGGCCAGCAATCCAAGTTCCATTCTCCATCAGGATAGTCACCTGCTGGCTCTTCCTGCTCTTCCTCGTATTCTTCCTCTTCCCAAGGTCCTGGGGCACAAATGTCAAATCTAGCACCTGCCGACAACAACAGTCATCGGCTGAGTAACAAGTTACCCAGCGTATATACAAAATCCTGCCTAACAATATACGAGATTTGATAACAATATATTTTAAGATTCAACATCACAAGTGAACTCACAATATTTCAAAGTGCGGAAGCATAATTAAATTTGATTCTTACACCTGATTACTCATGCTTATTTCTCTCATTTATCTTGCCTATTTTTGTTCATGAATTTATTCAACAACATGCAATTGCAATAACTTAAAATAACTCTACCCCATATATCGGGTAGAGATTAACATATACCCTACTTTCCGAGGTACCACACAATATACACATTATCCGGTGTACACCGCTTGTCTACACATTATCCGGTGTATGCGGCTTGTCTACACATTATCCGGTGTATACGGCTTGTCTACACATTCGCCGGTGCATACGGCTGGTTTTGCCTTGATCATAGGCCTGTGGGTACTCGGTCAGTGCAAAACTCAATCATGCATAATGCTTGTGTCCTTGTGTACTTGCATATTACTTGTCATCTTGTTTATTCTCATGCTTGTTCATGTATAGATTTCGTGAATCCGTGTGAATGAAATAAAATACTTGTAATTCATGCATAGATTTAAACATGCAAGGGTTCTCCTAAGTGATCAATATAAAGCATAATTTATCAAATAAAATAAGGGATAATTTTATTTACCGCGTCTAAATTTTTTAATACGCATCTATAATCAAATAAGTCTCACAGGGCCTTAGTTTTCACAACACATAATGATCTCAAACAAACTTATAATAATTTCATCAATTCTGAACATCATCCACTTCCTCCATTCTCATCATTCATATACTACAAAATCAATCCCATTCCCCTTGTTGATATAGAATAAAAAAAAATCATAAACAACATCTTTTCAAATAATTATCACAAGGAAATCACCATCTAAAATGTTCTCTATTCATCATATATATATTATCCATCAGATAATCAAGATCTAAAATTTTCTAACATCGTCTATAGATTTTTCAAGGGAAAATCCTGATTTAGAACATTACAAAAATCATCATATATATTTTCCATAAAAAAAATCTGGGTATAAACATCGTAAAATCATCATATATAATTTTCCATGAGAAAATCTGAGTATAAACATCATAAAATCCTCATATATAATTTTCATCATAGTTTAAAACAATAAAAACATATTTACTATTGTCGTTCTTACTTTAGATCTATTTCTTCATCATATTTGTATCAATAATCCCTATATTGAGAGGAAGGAAGTCGTATTTACCTCTCACGATCGCTTCCCTACGATCAAACGTTTGCGAATGGGATGGATCTAAGCCTTTTTATACTTTTTCCTTGCAACACCTTTGATTTCTCCTCTTGGATCTCTCCAAAACCCTTTTCTCTCACTCTCTTTAATGAGAACTCATAGGTTTTTCTTCTATTTTTCTCTCTAATAAGTTTTAGAATGATGAAATACCTAAAATCCATGAGTTAGGGTCTTTATATAGGCAATACCAGAGTTAGAAAGTGATAAGAATTGCTAAAACACTATTCACGGTTACTGTTCACGCAGTACTGTTCACGCGGTTACTGTTCATCGTAGTTACAGTTTTACCACTGCACTTTGAATAATTCTATAGAGCTCAATTCTTATCGGATTAACCTGAAATTTAAACCATAGCTACTTTAGGTCATATAGAATCTACATTAAAATTTTCATAAATTTTGGATTTCAAAAAATGACCAAAATGCCCCTCTTATGATAAAGAAGATTTCGTCTATTTTTCACTTGATTAATTTATAAAACACCCTCATGCTACTTTAATTGTTCCAATTTTAAACTTATGTAATAAATTAATCATGACAACCAAGAATATTATAATAATTGATACGAATACCAAGAAATTAAATTTCGGGTCTCTACAGATTCTTTCCCTCATTTGTCAAGGTCGATACCTTTTGCTACCCTCCTAGTTATAGTTCTTTATTTTCTTCCCTTATTCCTATTATCCTTTATTTTTCCTTCATCTATATATGTGTTATGAGATGAGTTGTGTGAATGGTGAATGGAGATGGATGTTGGCGAATGGATGCCGTGTGGATGATGTGATTAATGAAATAGGGAAGGGCATTGCACCAATAATAAACATACAAGCATGTTGTGAATATGAACCCACCTAGAAAAGCATGTGATAGGCTTAACAAATAATGTACTCACCATGTTTGATGAAATGCCAAGGTGAAAGAAATGAATTGTAAATTAAGGAAATGCATGCTTAATTAATTGCGGAAATTGCTAGGACCTATGATAGTGTGCCTTCTTGTTTTCCCTAAATTGCATGAATATTAACTTGCTCAAATTATCGATGTTATATGTATTGTGAATTACCCAAATGTCATGTTTACTTCTAAATGCAAGTATGTACACGATTCCACGAGCACGGCATGCATGACATGATTTATCGTTATTTTCAAGAACGAGATTTAGAGGTGGGGCATATCATACAATATGTTTCACTTCGCTTTTGGCAAGAACAAGACTACCATGTATAAAGAAGGGTTTCCCTTCCCTCGCAAGAGCATTCTAGGAAGAAGGGTCTCCCTTCCCTCACAAGTAGTTTACTTTTCCGAGCAAGCAAGCATGACATGACATGACATGAGCATTCTAGGAAGAAGGGTCTCCCTTCCCTCACAAGTAGTTTACTTTTCCGAGCAAGCAAGTATGACATGACATGACATGATCATTCTAGGAAGAAGGGTCTCCCTTCCCTCACAAGTAGTTTATCTTCCGAGCAAGCAAGCATGATACGCATGACACGACATGATACGATAAGACAAGACAAGATTTCAAACACGCAAGTCAAGTGCACGACTATTTTAAGAGGTTTTATCGGCTTTTCTGTGATGCAAGCATGAATATAAATTGCCTTGCTTCCTTGTTATTATATGAATTGTTTCCTACGTTATTATAGGAATTGTTCTTTGCTTTATATATTGTTGTTGCTGTACTATGACTGTTGGTTAGCATTTGGTACACACTGAGTATTCCATGCTCAGCCGTACGTTTATGTCAGCAGGTGATAGCGGAGCGGCTGCTCCTTTTGATGTCTGTGCTCCTGGCCCATGGGTGGAGGAGGAGTACGTTGAGGAGCCTGTGGAGGAACCTCAGGATGAGGGTTACTATTAGGTTGTGGTAGATTCTGAGTGGATAACTGTGGGTGAGTTGACAGAGATGTATTCATGTATTTTGGCGGGCCTGTCCGCACTTTCTTTTGTGTATCTTTTTGTATAAATTTGGATCATGCATGTATATACATAGAGGTTTGTTAGTCTTCCGCTGTGCTATGTTAGAGTATGTTTCCGCTATTATGTCCTCTATTGTATATGCTTCAAGTCTTTTGCAAGTTATTTTGGTCAAGCAAGTCATACAGGTTATGATGAATAGTCCAAGATTCACTCTAACTCATAGGGTGGGTTTTGGGTCGCGACAAAACAAACCTAACTTATAATAAAGGCCATTGGCCCTTCCAATACTAGTGCCCTCGGCACTACTCACTGACACAATTCACTTGAATAGTGAACTAAATTTCCGAGGTTCTACATCCTCCCCCCTTATAGGAATTTCATCCTTGAAATTAGGACGCTACGAAATCAAGCAGGGATACTTTCCTACACTTCATTCAGCTCGAACGAGCCTTCGCACTTAGTAATGTTAAATACGTTCACCGGACACTTGAATCTCATGTTGACCAATCCACTGGCTAGGCACACGTTACTCACAACTAAATCGACAATGCATAGCAATACACATAGAATATACATAGCATGTTCGTACATATATATAAACATATATCACATACTATTGACAATTTATATAGATCAACAACTTTGAATTGAGCGTAACTTGCACAACTGAGCCCACGAACTTAGAAACCTAAGACATGACGAAGGATTTCTCAATCCGGTGCCAACCAACCCCTACTAGGCACTCGCTTATTAGCAAGGCGCCCTTGACTTACCATCGTCAAGCAAGTATAGAAGTCATATGTATTACATAGATAGTATGTTATATACAGGCAACACATCACACTTCATTAAAATAGGGTATAGTGTACATATGAGCATCTATACACATACCAATAAGTATACATACATAAAGTCCTTAGCGGAGCTAAGTTCTTACGCTCGTTTTAAGGTATTATAAGGGATAAAGAGATAAAGAGAATGAGCTTGAATGGACGAAATATGTTTGGAACCTGATTGTTCCTACTAAAATTTGTGTCTTCTGCTGGAAAGTTATGCATCATACCATCCCTACTAACTTGTCTATCCAAAAGATTGGCATACCAATGGTTAGTAAATGTTGCTGTTGCACCTCTTCTTATGTTGAGAGTACTAATCATCTTCTGAATAATAGTGACCTTGCTTCTTTAGTTTGGAAATATTTCTCCTCCTGGTGCTTCATCTATTACAACAAAAGTGATCCTATTCAATGTACTTTGCTAAGGTGGTTTCGAGTGGCTTCTACTAGAAAAAATGATATTTTTCATACTTATTCCAGCCTTGATTGTTTGGGAGATTTGGATAGAGAGATGCAGGAGGAAATATGATTCTACATCGTGCAATGTTAGAGCTATCATTGCCATTATCCCTACAAAGGTTTGTTCCATTCATTCCTTTTATGAGAGTAAGAATTTTGACTTACCTCCCTTATTTCCTACTAGATCTCCTTCTCTCAGTAAATTCAAGATGGTTCTCATCAAATGGATTTATCCTCCTCACTCTAAATTCAAATTGAATGTCGATGGTGCTTCCAAAGGAAATCCTGGTAATGCGGGAGGAGGGGGTATCGTAAGGGATCATAATGGTAACTTTGTTGCTTGTTTTTACTCTCATTATGGAAATTTCACTAATTATGTCTCTGAAACTCGGGCCCTTTTAGATGGTTTAAATCTTTGTAAGAGACTGCATATTCTCAATGTGATTATTGAATCAGATTCTAAGAGCCTAATTGAAATGTGGAATGGCAAAACTTCAGGATCTTGAAAATCTTGGTATTGGAATAAACATATAAAGATTCTTATGATAGGTAATTATTCTATTTAGCGTATCTATAGGGAAGCTAATGTAGTAGCAGATGAGTTAGCTAATATTGGCTGTGAAGAATGGATTCGGGAATTTTCCATATGTATGATGATAATATTCCCAGGAAAATAAAAACCCTGATTCAGTTGGATCAAATAGGGTTAGGAAATATTAGAAATGTAAAACTCTAAATTGGTTTTTTTCCTTTTATTGAGTCTGTAGGGGTAAGTTTATGTCCCTCCCCCCCCTTGTTTTTGTTTTTTCTTTTTTTTTTCTTTTAGGGGTAAGGTTTATGTTCCCCCCTTTTAAGGTTTTTTGCCCCCCCCCCCCCCCCACATTATTTTCTTATTAATAAAATTGGTAGGGGTCTGCCAAACCCCCCACTCCTTCTGAGTGGCTTTTCTAAAAAAAAAATAATAATAATTTTTTTTAAAAAAAAAAGTTATTTAAACAACTTCCTTTGAATCTTTGTGACAAGCATGATGCTTCTAAGATCGACATGATGCTTGTGAGGTGTGTGAAATGAATGCTATGTATGATGCCCATGCTCTGTATGATGCTTATGAGAGGCGTGATGCTCATGCTATGTATGATGCTCATGATATGCGTGAAAGTGCATGATGCTTATGGCATGTATGAAATGCATGCTATGGTATGAAAGTGCATGATTATCCTTGGAGTTATAATTTATTTATTATTTTGGACTAAGCATTGGGTCTAGAACGTGTTGCAGAATTAACGCGCATCTGTATCTAGAACTTTGGACTGAGCACTGAGTCTAGAACGTGCTGCAAATAATGCGCATCTGTATCTAGAAACGTGCATCAAACATCCATGAGCTTGTCCAAAATTTTATCTGTCCTTGGAGTTTATAATATGTTTATTATTTGGAACTGAGTATTGAGTTATAATATATATATATATATATATATATATATATGTTTATTATGTTCCTACTAGCCATGGGGATGCATGAACTTATATAGACTTATTGCTATAATATGATGTGCGACTTGTGCTTATTTGTGAAGCAAGACGCATTAAGCTCACTTTAATGGATGGAATTTCACATGGTACACATAATAACATCTACATCGAAACCTATGTCCCTTGTTCCGTAATGACTCTAAACCTACAAGACTTACAAGAACCTCTTATAGTCTATCTCGGAAACAAATCCCCACCTAAATCTAATAATACAATGTATGACAAAGGACCTATCACTCCCTTGTCAACTAACACCTAGGCTAGACTCTAGCCTGAGTATCACACAACTCATGAGTCTAACTAGGAACCCCATTCATCAAGCATAGGTTTTCACTTAGCATATAATACCACATAACATTACAACACATAATAGTATAAGTATATAAAAAAATTTGTTTTTCTAGCGAAATAGACACTAACTTTGGTTGAAATCAACCTGTTATAGACAAAGACTAAGTGCTTAGCCTACACTTGGAATACGACTCTTTCCTTAGACTTAATGCCTTGTATAAATCGTGGTCTCAAACTCTAAAAGACCCTAAAGAACCTAATACCTAGGCTCTGATACCACTTTTGTCACGCCACAAAATACCCCCTAGGAGTTAAGAGGTTTTGGCGACATGACTTATACTTAAAACTATCCTGCAAAGAGTATACAAGGCATGATAAATCGTGAACCTGAAAATTTCTTTCATAACTTAACTGTATTCCAAGTACAACTGTTTACAATAACTGAACATAAATTAAAACATGTATAAGAAATCCTTAACCTGAGTTACCAACTCAAGTGATACAATATCCTTAGAAATAAAAACTCAAAATACATGTCTCTCTCACTCAACCCAACCGTAGGGCCACATATCTAACCCCAAATATCTGGGTGACAATCCGAGCAATCTCCTGCTCTCCTTGAGCCGCCTTGATAGCCATATGGTGTACCTACCGACATCAATAGATAAGACTGAGTATGGAATACTCAGCGAGTACAAGCTCCTAGCTAACAATACTAGTAACAATAATGAATAATAACAATAATGTATCACGCATAGTACAGTTCATTATCACATATACATTATCAGAGTGCGGAAGCAAATACCAATAACAATTATACAATCTTGAATTTATCATATTAAATCATGCTTAACGTATTGTGTTTTCAATTATTTTGTGAGTTCCTTATACGTCTCATGCATCTTGTGATTACCTTACACCTCTTATGAGATTGTTCTTGTCTTGTGAGAATCATGCATGTTTTCTTGTTAACTTGCTTGTGAGTTTCTTACAATTATGCTTGCATGCAAATAAATGATAATGCACGTACCTGGTCATAGTATACTATTATCCTTCCATATTTCTTTATTCTTACTTGGAGACAGATACTAGTACTCGTACCTGGTCTTGGTATACTAGTATCTTCTCATACTTGTTGGAAACAGATGTTAATGCTTGTACCTAGTCTTAGTACATTAACACCCTTTCATGCTTGTCTTGGAAACATATACTAGTGCCTGTACCTGGTCATAGTACACTAGCATACTTTCATGTTTTTCATTTAACCAGGAGACAGATGCCAGTACCCGTACTTGGTCTAAGTATACTGACATCCTCTCATGCTTACTGGGGAACAGATGTTAGTGCATGTACCTGGTCTTAGTACACTAACATCCTTGTATAATTCTTTATTCTTGCTTGGAGATAGATAATAGTACACGTACCTAGTCTTAGTATACTAGTATCCTCTCACACTTGTTGGAAACAGATGTTAATGCTTATACCTGGTCTTAATACATTAACACCCTTTCATGCTTGTCTTAGAAACATATACTAGTGTCTGTACCTGGTCTTAGTACACTAGCATACTTTCATGTTATTCATGTCTAGGAAAAAGATACTAGTGCTTGTACCTGGTCTAAGTACACTAGTATCCTTTCATGCTTGTCATTTTTGCTTGGAGACAGATGCTAGTACCTATATCTGGTCTTGGTATACCAGCATCCTCTCATACTTACTGGGGAACAGATGTTAGTGCCCGTACCTGGTCTTAGTACACTAACATCCTTCCATGTTTTGCATTTCTTAATTCTCTTCTTGACTTGTTCTTGTCTTGTTTTCATGTGAGCCAGGCATGACATTTCCGAGGATATGCCCTACCCTTGACCAGCCCGACGTCCGGCTTTATCATTTGGTTTGAAATTCACATGTCTTATTCTTGTTCATCTCCATATACTTATGCTTTAGGAAACCCAATTCATGCATGCATGTGTGCTTGTGTGTGGCAATACGTGACAATCATACTATCATGCATGATCCAAGGGACAACAAATAGCATTTCAATTATTTTAATAATCATGTTGACGTGAAATAATAAAGCAAAATATGACATTTCTTATAATTGCATAGACATGGGGAATTTAATGAAAACATATAGAGCATTTGAAGGAATATATATTGCATTTGATTAAAGCTACCAAATTGGGGAAATCCCTAAGTCATGGTTCATAACCTTGGGTTTCGTTTCCATACATGCATTTCAATGAGCACGTGGCATTCAACAACTTTATAGCATTTTATTCATGTTCTTATGTTCAAGCATTTTGTTAAGCACTTGGTATGCAACCTTTACATAATCATATTATTCATGTTTTTATGTTCGTACATTTCATCAAACGTCAAGAGTGCGTGTATTATGCGTACATTGCCCTTCCACCATTTTCATCCCACACATTCATCACAATAATATGGCATCCAAGTGCCTCAACACTCATTCATCCCATACATCATTCAACATTTCATTTATCTTGTGAAATTTTAGGGAAATCATTGGTTTAAGATAATACTTGAAATACACAAGCTCAAATCATCATCATTTAAAAGAAAACCTAATTTATTACTAAGATCAACTAGAAGGGTGTACTAACCTTAAAGATCAATGCTTGATCTTGGAGAAAACCCCTTAATTTGGAAAACCCCCAACTTGATGGAGGGTGATCTCACTTGTAGAATGCTCCAAGCTTGAGGAGGAAGGCAACCACTTGAGAAGGAATGTGATCCTTGCTTAATTTGGGGAAGATCAACATTGATCTTGATCTCCTCCTTCTTCAATCCACAAACCCTCTTGAAATCCTCAATCTCTCTTCCCTTTCTCTCTCTCAATCCTTTCATAGGTTTAGGTTACCCAAAACCCCCAAATGGGTTGCCTATTTATAGACAAAGGGGTTAAAAACTCTCATTTCTGTGTCTTTCAAAAACAAAATTGCGCTCTGACGATCGATCATTAGTCGGGACGATCGATCATCCACGTCCCCGTAAACTATCCAAATTTCTGGGTTCTTGACAAACGATCTTCGGCTTGGGACGATCGATAGTCAAAATCTTGAGAAGTGCCCGAAATTTTCCCTTTTGGTATTTTGACCATAACTTTTGACTCGCTCATCGGATTTTGATGATTCAAATTGCGTTGGTCTCGTCTTTAAAAGGAGAACAACTTTGATGTTTTATACAATTCCTAATTCTTCTTTATTCATGGTCCAAAGTGGCCATAAAGGTGACTACGTTAGGAATTTCAACAGAAAAATGATGGAAAACTCACATTTGACTTAACTTCGACTCAAATTATGGAAAAGTGATAAACATGAACCTCGAAGAAGCACTTGTGATCTTTTCAGATCGTGGTGTGCTATTAGGAAGGATTATGAGGGGGATTGGTTATCTGAGCTATGATGGATCTCGAAAGTTTATTTTGTGCATGTTTCTTTAGCTTTTTCTCTAGTCTGTCTTTGGTTCATATCCTTAGTGAATCGTCTTTCCTGTTTGCTATGTATGCTTCTCTTTGATTTTTCAATATATATCATCTTTACCCATGGGCAGAGCCAAGATTTTACTATAGGGGGCACAATGGTTGATTGAAAATATTAGTAAATGTTGGTGAATTTTGTGGAATATGATTAGGTGGACACGAAATATTTTGGGTCTAACAGGATGGGGATTTGAGCATAGTGTCACGGGCAATTTACGTTGCCAGGTAAGTCCTGTGCGGCACTTGATCAATCCGTTGATCAAGTCAGCCTATTCAAACAGTTACCTAAGAAACAAGAGTAAAACACACTACAATGCACAAGAAAGAAGCAAAGATCAATATTATTGTATAAAGGGAAAGGTTACAAGACACTATACAGGTACTGAAAATAAAAGACACTAGGGGAGCAGGTGATCAAAGATGGTGCAAAGACAACCTACTCAAGTGAACTACCACCTCCCCTACAAGGTGGAATTTAAACCTTTTACAAGTTGGCAGAAGGAAACATCCTATGTGCTGGTGGAGTCATACTCCCTTATTACAAAAATGTCACTAAGACTTTGGCGACTAAACTACCCTTTTACAAATGATAAAAAGACACACAAATAGTGCCACCACCAAGGCCATGCAAACATTGCTGGACGAATGGTCGTGACATACTCCCCCACTTGTTAAGTTGACGCCCTCGTCGACTTATTCGCTAAGTATTCTTTAATCTTATCTGCGAAGGGGAGAAGAGTGACGCCTAGTTCCTAACTAGCTTCGGCTTCAGATAGCCCTTTCCATAATACCAAATACTCCATGTGTGCGGGCCTGGTCGGTGATGCTTGGACATGACGATCCGCAACAATACGTTCAACTTTTCTTTGGGGTACGGTCGTTATGGTAGTTGCAGGTCGGTTTGGAGTGTTGCGAGTGAGATCTTCCTTGTCTGCATTATACGGCTTTAACACACTGACATGGAAGACTGGGTGATATCTGCGAAATGACTCAAGCAGTTTCACCTTGTAGGAGACTTTTCCTACCTTTTCGGTGATAGGAAATGGTCCTTCGTACTTGCGAACTAAGTTTTTGTTGCCTTTACGAAAGAACTTCAAGTTAACTGGATTTAGCTTTATCAACACTAAGTCTCCCACCTTGAACTTCTCTTGCCTTCTCTTTGGATCCGCAAATTTCTTCATTTTTCTAGCGGCTTTCTCAAGATATGCTCGGACAATGTCTACATTCTTGTTCCTCTCGCGACCCAAAACCCACCCTAGGAGTTAGAGTGAACTTTGGACGACTAATCATGGCTTACATGACTTGCTTGACAAACCAACCTGCAAAAACCCCCAGAGCCTATACAATAGAGGATGACAGCGGAAACATAACTATAAAACACAGCGGAAGTCTAACAACCTCTAAGTATATACACATGGTCCAAGTTTAATACAAAGAAATCAAAACAAAGAAAGTGCGGACATGCCCGCCAAAATACATGGATATAATCACTCATGCTCACTCACAGCCAATCCACTAAGAATCTAACACCACCTACTGATAACCCTCTACGGGAGGTTCCTCAAAAGGCTCCTCGACGTACTCCTCTTCCACCCATGGACCAGGAGCACAAACATCAAATGGAGCAGCAGCTCCCTCAGAACCTGCCGACATAAGAAGTACGGCTGAGCATGGAATACTCAGCGGGTACCAAATACTAACCAATAGTCATAGCATAAAAATGGCAATACATAAATCAGGAGCAATTCATATATGTTAGACGGAAACAATTCATATCATATAAGGAAGTAAAACAATTTATAATCATGCTTGTATTTCGTAGAAAGCCAATAAAACCTCTTGAAAACATCGTGCACTTGACTTGGCTTGAAATATCTTTTCGTACTTAAAAGCTTGTCGTGTTGTCTTACTTGATCTTGTCGAGCGTGTCGTACGTGTCATGTCATGCATGTCATGCGTGCTTGCTTGTGATCATGTAACTTGTGAGATACACTTGTGAGATATCCTTGTGAGATGCACTTGAGAGATGCCTTGAGAGGGAAGGGAGACCCTTCTTTATGCAATGCACTTGCGAGGGAAGGGAGACCCTTCTTCATGATATGTATGTACTTGTGAGGGAAGGGAGGCCCTTCTTCATGATATGCACTTGTGAGTGAGGGGAGACCCCTCGTGGAATGTTGGTTCTTGTTTTCTTGTGAAAAGCGAGGTAAAACATATCGTAGGATATGTCCCACCTCTAACCATGTTCTTGAAAACCTCGATAAATCATGTCATGCATGCCGTGCTCGTGGGAACCGTGTACATACTTGCATTTAAATTTAAATATGACATTTAGGTAATTTCACAACACATATAACATCAATGATTGAGCAATGTAATATTCATATCATTTAGGGAAAGCAAGAAACACACTATCATAGGCCCTAGCAATATTCATAATTTATTAGGCATGCATTTCCTAATTTACAACTCATTTTAATCACCTTGGCATTTCATCAAACATGGTGTGTTCATTATTCACTATTCATTTAAACCTAAATCATGCTTTTCTAGGTGAGTTTACTCACATCATAAAGGTGTGTTTATTATGGATACAATGCCCTCCCCATTTTAATCATCACAACACAACCCTTGGCATCCAATCGCCCATTCCATCTCCATTCACCATTCACAACCATCCATCTCATAGCACATGTGTAAATGAAAGAAAATCAGAAGAAATAAAGGGAAAAGAGGAACTATAACTAGGAGGGTAGTAAGAAGTACCGACCTTGAAGAAATGAGGAAGAAACCCCTTCCAAAAACGACCGTGAGGTGCTGCCCTAGCTTGGGGAACGCTCTCCACGAGTGCTTGAGCCGTGATCTCGGAGAAAAACCGGACTTGAAGTGATCTAGGGTCTCAAAACCCCTTTGATTCTTCTCCAAAAGCAAAACCCTAGCTTAGGAAACCCTTTCTCCTCTCTTCTAATCCCCCAAATCCTCTAAGTGTTGAGAATGAGCCCTAAAGGCTCGGGTTAAACTCTTAAGGTAAGAGTGAACCGACCAAAAGACCATAATACCCTTACTGAAATTTCTGCAAAAACATGAGTGCCGAACACGTTGAGCTGTGAATAGTACCAAACACGTTGTACTGTGAATAGTGCCGAACACGTTGTGCTGTGAATAGTGCCAAACACATTGTGCTGTGAATAGTGTCAAACACGTTGTGCTGTGAATAGTGCCGAACACGTTGTCACGTTGTGTTGTGCATAGTGCTGAGCTCGTTGTCCATTGTCTTATGTACAACGTGCCCGTCGTGAGCTGTACAACGTACACGTTGTTTGCTGTACAACGTACACATTGTCTATTGCACAACGGATGCACAACGTATACGTTATCAGAGCTAGAGCTACGTTATCAGAGTACGTTGTCTATGCGTTGTCTGTGCCTTATCAGAGCACGTTGTCAGAGCACGTTATCAGAGCTACGTCCTTAGTGCCTTCCGAGCTACGTCCTTAGTGCCTTCCGAGCTACGTCCTTAGTGCCTCTCCAGAGCTCGTCCTCAAGTGCATAACCGAGCGATCGATTGCCTGCAGGTCCAGACTGTTTTGGCTATATCTTTTGACTCGTTCGTCCGATTTTGACGATTCAACTTGCATTGGGTTCGTACTTTGAAAAGGAACATTTCTGACATTTCTGAATTTCCAATTTCTTCCTTATTTATTAATTATACCTCTTTAAAGGCAAAATGGCAACGAAAGTGTCATGCATTAAATGTGAAAAGGTCCGGGGCTCTACAGTTCCACTCTTTGGCAAACTTGTATGTGCTGGGGCAGGTTCCTTGGTAACCGACAATGACTGTATGAGGCGTTAGTGGTTTTTGCCCGGTTACTAGCTCGAATGGGCTCTTGTTTAAAGAAGAGCTTTGTTGTAAGTTGAAGCAAAATTGAGCGACATCGAGCAAGTTCACCCAATTCTTTTGATTGGCACTGACAAAGTGCCGAAGGTATTCTTCAAGGAAAGCGTTAAAACGCTCGGTTTGGCCATCAGTCTGAGGATGACTACTTGTTAAGAAGTTGAGCTTAGTCCCAAGAAGTTTGAACAATTCTGACCAGAACTTTCCCGTGAATCTTGAGTCCTTGTCGCTCACAATGTTCTGAGGTACACCCCAGTATTTCACCACATTCTTCATGAACAAGTAAGCTGCTTCCTCTGCTGAACAGTGCAATGGTGAGGGGATGAAAGTAGCATACTTTGAGAATCTGTTGATCATCACTAAGATCAACCCAAACTCCCCCACTTTTGGCAAGGCCGAAATGAAGTCCATAGAGACACTCTCCCATGGTCTCCTAGGGATAGGTAATGGTTCCCAGAGCCCTTGAGACCTATTCCTTTCCACCTTGTCTTGTTGGCACACAAGACAAGTCTTCACGTATTCTGCAACATCATCTCGCATACCAGGCCAGTAGTAACCCCGTTCTAGCAGGCATATGTGCGACGCCATCCTTGATGGCCTGCCCAAAGAGTATCATGACACTCTTTTACAAGATCCTTCCTTAGGTCCCCCATCTTTGGGACAAAGATGCGACTTCCTTTTGTGTAAAGAAGTCCATCGTTGATCCAGAAGTGACGAGTCTTGCCACTTTCAACTAGTGGCCAAATTACCTTCGCCTGGTGATCGGTCTTCAACCCTTCACGGATCTTATCGTGCATGGTAGACTGCACTCGTTGCACACTCCTATGTATCACTTTCTTTAGGGCCGCAAGTTCCGCTTTGCGACTTAAGGCATCGACAACATTGTTGTACCGACCCGGTTAACTCAAAGTCAAATTCCGCTAGCAACTCTTGCCAGCGCGCTTGCTTGGACGTGAGCTTTTTCTGTCATGAAGTGAGACACGGCAACATTGTCGGTCGTCACCACAAATTTTGATCCAAGTAAGTAATGCCTCCACACCCGAAGGCAATGCACCATGGCAAGCAACTCTTTCTCTTGAGCCGTGTAGCGACGCTCCGCTTCAGATAATTTCCAGCTCTCACAAGCAACCGGATGTTCTTCTTGCACCAACACTCCTCCAATAGCATAGTCTGACGCATCAATCTGTACTTCAAAAGGCTTCACCAAGTCTGGCAGTACAAGAACATGATGTTGGGCCATGGTAAGCTTCAGTCTCTCGAAGGCTTCCTGGCACTCCCTTGACCATACCCAAGCATGCTCCTTCTTAAGTAGGTCAGTCAATGGTGCTGCAGCTGCTGAGTAGCCTTTGATGAACTTACGATAGTAATTCACAAGGCCTAGGAAGGATCGCAGCTCGGAGGTAGTCGTAAGTGGCTCCCACTCTTGAATAGATCGGATCTTGTCCTCCTCTATTCTCACTTTTCCTTCGCCTAACACATGGCCAAGGAAACTAATGCGCTCCTGCTCAAATGAGCACTTCTCCTTCTTAACATATAATTGGTTCTCCTTTAGCAAGGCTAACACCTTTTGCAAATACTCAACATGTGTAGCGACCCAAAACCCACCTTAGGAGTTAGAGTGAACTTTGGACGACTAATCATGGATTACATGACTTGCTTGACAAACCAACCTGCAAAAACCCACAGAGCATATACAATAGAGGATATAAACAGCGGAAACATACTCTAACATAGCACAGCGGAAGACTAACAAACCTCTATGTATATACATACGTAAATCCAAGTTTATACAAAAAGGAAACCAAAAGAAAATGCGGACAGACCCGCCAAAATACATGTAGGTATATCTCTCATCTCATCCACAGCTAATCCACTCAGAACCTACAACCACCTAATGGTAACCCTCTACTGGAGGTTCCTCCAAAGGTTCCTCGACGTACTCCTCTTCCACCCATGGACCAGGAGCACAAACATCAAATGGAGCAGCAGCTCCCTCAGAACCTGCCGACATAAGAAGTACGGCTGAGCATGGAATACTCAGCGGGTACTAAATACTAACCAACAATTATAGCATACAGATAGCATACATAGTTCAGAAACGATTCATATATGTTAGAAGGAAACAATTCATATCATACAAGGAAGTAAAGCAATTTATAATCATGCTTGTCTTTCGTAGAAAGCCGATAAGACCTCTTGAAAACATTGTGCACTTGACTTGGCTTGAAATATCTTTTCGTGCTTGAAAGCTTGTCTTGTCTATCTTGCTTGATTCTTGTATGTCGTGTCATGTCATGCATGTCATGCGTGCTTGCTTGTGATCATGTAACTTGTGAGATTCTCTTGTGAGATATCCTTGTGAGATGCGCTTGAGAGATGCCTTGAGAGGGAAGGGAGACCCTTCTTTATGCAATGCACTTGCGAGGGAAGGGAGACCCTTCTTTATGCAATGCACTTGCGAGGGAAGGGAGACCCTTCTTCATGATATGTATGTACTTGCGAGGGAAGGGAGGCCCTTCTTCATGATATGCACTTGTGAGTGAGGGGAGACCCCTCGTGGAATGTTGGTTCTTGTCTTCTTGTGAAAAGCGAGGTAAAACATATCGTAGGATATGTTCCACCTCTAACCATGTTCTTGAAAAACTTTGATAAATCATGCCATGCATGCCGTGCTCGTGGGAACCGTGTACATACTTGCATTTAAATTTAAAGATGACATTTGGGTAATTTCACAACACATATAGCATCAATGATTGAGCAATGTAATATTCATATCATTTAGGGAAAGCAGGAAACACACTATCATAGGCCCTAGCAATATTCAGAATTTATTAGGCATGCATTTACTAATTTACAGCTCACTTTATTCACCTTGGCATTTCATCAAACATGGTGTGTTCATTATGGATTTACCCTACAACATGCTTTTCTAGATGGGTTTTACTCAAATCATACATGTATATTCATTATTGGAACAATGCCCTCCCCATTTTAATCATCACCACACAACCATTGGCATCCAATCGCCCCTTACATCTCCATCCACCATTCACAACCATCCATCTCATAGCACGTGTAAATAAAAGAAAATCAAAAGAGATAAAGGGGAAAAAGGAACTATAACTAGGAGGGTAGCAAGAAGTACCGACCTTGAAGAAATGAGGGAGAAACCCCCTTCCAAAACGATCGTGAGTTGCTGCCCTAGCTTGGAACACGAGCTTCGCACGAGCTTGGGCCGAGATCTTGAAGAAAAACCGGACTGGGAGTGATCTAGGGTCTCAAAACCCTTTGATTTCTCTCCAACTGGAAACCCTAGGTTTAGGAATCGCCTTCTCCTCTCTTCTTATCTCCCAATCTCTCTAAGTGTCGAAAATGAAGCCCTAAAGGCTCGGGTTAAACTCTTAAGGTAAGAGTGAACCGACCAAAAGACCCTAATGCCCTTACTGAATATTCTGCAAAACGCGAGAACCGAGCACGTTGTGCTGTGAATAGCACCAACTCGTTGTACTGTGAATAGTGCCAACTCGTTGTGCTGTGAATAGTGCCAACTCGTTGTACTGTGAATAGTGTCAACTCGTTGTGCTGTGAAGGGTGCCGAACCCGTTGTCCGTTGTGTTGTGCCTAGTGCTGAGCTCGTTGTCCGTTGTGGATAGTGCCGAGCACGTTGTCCGTTGTGTTGTGCATAGTGCTGAGCTCGTTGAGCTGTGAACAGTGCCAAACACGTTGTCCGTTGTCTTATGTACAGCGTGCCCGTGGTGCTGTACAACGTACCCGTTGTGAGCTGTACAACGTACCCGTTGTGAGCTGTACAACGGACGCACAGCATATACGTTATCGGAGTACGTTGTCTATGCGTTGTCTGTGCCTTCCGAGCTACGTCCTTAGCGCCTAACCGAGTTACATCCTTAGTGCCTAACCGAGCTACGTCCTTAGCGCATAACCGAGCTGCGATTGCCTGCAGGTCCAGACTGTTTTGGCCGTATCTTTTGACTCGTTCGTCCGATTTTGACGATTCAACTTGCGTTGTGTTCGTATTTCGAAAATGAACATTTCTGACGTTTTGAAATTTCCAATTTCTTCCTTATTTATTAATTATACCTCTTAAAAAGGTAAAATGACAACGAAAGTGTCATGTATTAAGCATGAAAAAGTCTGGGGCTCTACAACATGATCCTCAAGAGTTGCGCTATACACCACAATATCATCCAAATAGACCACAACGAACTTGTCCAGGAACTTATGGAATATTTGGTTCATCAGTGTTGAGAAGGTAGCTGGTGCGTTGGTAAGGCCGAAAGGCATCATCGTGAATTCGAATGGGCCATATCTCGTCACGCAAGTCGTCTTAGGTTTGTCGCCCTCCGCAATGCGAACCTGATAGTAACCGGACCGCAAATCAAGCTTACTGAAGTACTTGGCTGTCCCAAGTTAGTTGAACAAATCAGCAATCAACGGGATGAGATACCTGTTCCTCACGGTCAACTTGTTTAGTGCTCGGTAATCCACGCAAAGCCTAAGACTCCCATCATGCTTGTGCTGGAAGAGGATTGGTGTCCCAAATGATACCTTGGAGGGGCGAATGAAGCCTGACTCCAAGAGATCATCAAGTTGCTTCCGAAGTTCTGCAAGCTCCGGAGGGGCCATACGATAAGGGGCTTTCGCAGGCGGCTTGGCCCCGGGAACAAGTTCTATCTCATGATCAATTGCTCGACGAGGAGGAAGGGACTTTGGCAACTAGTCAGGCATCACGCTAGCAAACTTTGCCAACACCTCGGTCACTTCCTTCAGAACTGAATCTTACTCTAGTTGAGACTCTTCCCTCAACGTAGCCAAGTAAGTCATCTCTCCCTTCTTCAACCCTTTCTTAAGCTGTAGGGCCGAAAGCATCCTCTCCACCTTTGCTTGCCACTGTTGGAATCATACATGGAGAGTTACCAAAGATGCACAACGATCGCAGATATGGCATTGGCACGGCCTTAGATTCCTGCAAGAACTCCATCCCCACAATGACTTGGAAGTCATTCATGGGAATCGCTGTCAAGTTAGTCTTTCATGATCAAGCTCCTACTTCAATGGGCACCCTCTTGGCTACCCCGTGAATAGGCTTCACTGCCGAGTTTACGGCTTTGATGCGACTTGAATCTTTCTCCAGCTTCAATCTCAGTCGCTTAGCTTCTCCTTCCGCAACAAAGTTATGTGTCGCCCCCGTATCCACCATGGCACGGGTGGCCTTCCCATTGATTTTCAAATCAACGAACATGAGCCCTTTTGACTGTGGCGTCTTCTCATCACCCTGAGTCTTAAGAGCACTAAGCAACCTGATGGATCCCATTCTAGGCTGCTCTTCTTCATCATCATCACTCTTGGACAGCCCCTCATGCATGGCCGAGTTACTCACTGATGCCTGTAGGGCATTGAGAGCTTGTTTCTGTGGACAAACTGCTACTCGATGCGGTCCACCACAAAGAAAGCACTGCATCGGCTTGGAACCCGAACTCTTTGATGTTGAAGCTTCTTTGCTCGACCCAGACTTTCCATTGCCCTGCTTCTTCTCATTTGATGGTCGAGAAGATTTATTGTGGCTAGTGTGGGTTGAGGTCACCTTCTTCTTGTTAGGGTCATTTGTGGAGTAGTCATTCAGATGCTCTACTGCTGCTTGTGCTGAGCAACTCGGTCTGTGCCCAAGGTTTCAATCCCTCCATGAAATAGAACATCTTGTCTTTATCGGACTTGTCCTTGATGTCTAGCATGAGGGTCGAGAACTGCTTCACATATTCATGCACCGTGCCTGTCTGATGCAACTGTCGCAAATTTCTCCTAGCGATGTACTCCACGTTCTCGGGCAAGAATTGGGCTTTTAACTCTCGCTTCAAGTCCGCCCAAGTATCCATGACGCATCTCCCATTCTGAATGTCATCGTATCGAGTACGCCACCATAACTTGGTATCACCTGATAAATATGATATTCGCTTCAAAGTGTTTGTTTTTCACGATTATCCTTTGAGCATTATCGCACTCTCCTACGTAAAACTTTTATTTCTAAAATTCATGCACAAGACTCCTACAGAAGCCTACTTATTCCTCATGGAATTAGGAGAAAACTCCCAGCATTGGACGACTAATTTTGAATTTAGTCGAACTACTCTACCCTCTAGGACTTCCATGGGACATGAGGTCAAAAGTGATCCAGAGTTGAAATCCCTGCTCCTGGAACTCACAAAATCTGTTTCAGCCTTAGCCGTATCGGTTTAGAAACCAATACCTTCCAATAGTGTCATGCATGTGGGTCAGGATAACCCAATCATGCATTGTGATTTCTGTCTGCAGAATACCCATTCCACTTCTACATGTCCTTTAAATGAATGATGTGCCCCACAAATCCAAGAAGAGGTCTGTAACTTCAGTACCTTTAAACCTCCCACTCCAAATTCCTATAGCCAGACTTACCATCCGGATACTAGGAATCATCCAAATTTTTCTTGGAAGCAACAGTCTGCCCCACAGTAGCGACCGCAACAGGGCACTTATCCTCCAGGGTTTCACCAACCCAATAGGTCATATAATGGGCAGTACTCGCAACAGCAGTACCACCGGTATCAGCAACCTCAGCAGAATTCTTATTCTGGACAGCAGAGAGCCCCTCCAGATCTGCCAAATCAGCAATTAGTCCCAGTTGCTCCCCAGTCCTATCATTACTCTGCCCCTTTGAGCTCCAATAGAGAGTTGGTGCCACAGCTTCCCTTAGCTACACCACAACATCATGCTCTTAAACCTGGTCTAGAAGACCTTCTCTCTCAGTTTATAACACGGCAAGAACAATCTTACCAGCGTCTAGAGCACCGACTAGGTCAATTAGAAGCCGAGAGAGAGAAGGACAAATTCCCTAGCCAACCTATTTGTCGCGACCCCAAACCCACCCTAGGAGTTAGAGTGAACTTTGGACGACTAATCATGACTTGCTTGGCAACCAACCAGCAAAAACCCACAGAGCATATACAATAGAGGATATAAACGGCGGAAACCTACTCTAACATAGCACAGCGGAAGTCTAAACAAACCTCTATGTATATACGAATCCAAGTTTACACAAAAGGAATCCAAAAGAAAGTGCGGATAGACCCGCCAAAATACATGAATGTATATCTCTCATCTCACCCACAGCTATCCACTCAGAATCTACAACCACCTAATGGTAACCCTCTATTGGAGGTTCCTCCAAAGGCTCCTCGACGTACTCCTCTTCCACCCATGGACCAGGAGCACAAACATCAAATGGAGCAGCAGCTCCCTCAGAACCTGCCGACATAAGAAGTACGGCTGAGCTTGGAATACTCAGCGGGTACCAAATACTAACCAATAGTCATAGCATAAAAATGGCAATACATAAATCAGGAGCAATTTATATATGTTAGACGGAAACAATTCATATCATACAAGGAAGTAAAGCAATTTATAATCATGCTTGTATTTCGTAGAAAGCTGATAAAACCTCTTGAAAACATCGTGCACTTGACTTGGCTTGAAATATCTTTTCGTACTTGAAAGCTTGTCTTGTCTATCTTGCTTGATTCTTGTATGTCGTGTCATGTCATGCATGTCATGCGTGCTTGCTTGTGATCATGTAACTTGTGAGATATCCTTGTGAGATGTACTTGTGAGATGCGCTTGTGAGATGCCTTGAGAGGGAAGGGAGACCCTTCTTTATGCAATGCACTTGAGAGGGAAGGGAGACCCTTCTTCATGATATGTATGTACTTGCGAGAGAAGGGAGGCCCTTCTTCATGATATGCACTTGTGAGTGAGGGGAGACCCCTCGTGGAATGTTGGTTCTTGTTTTCTTGTGAAAAGCGAGGTAAAACATATCGTAGGATATGTCCCACCTCTAACCATGTTCTTGAAAACCTCGATAAATCATGTCATGCATGCTGTGCTCGTGGGAACCGTGTACATACTTGCATTTAAATTTAAATATGACATTTGGGTAATTTCACAACACATATAACATCAATGATTGAACAATGTAATATTCATATCATTTAGGGAAAGCAAGAAAAACACACTATCATAGGCCCTAGCAATATCCATAATTTATTAGGCATCCATTTCCTAATTTACAACTCACTTTATTCACCTTGGCATTTCATCAAACATGGTGTGTTCATTATTCATTAACCCTACAACATGCTTTTCTAGGTGGGTTTTACTCACATCACATATGTATGTTCATTATGGGTACAATGCCCTCCCCGTTCATCCATCACATCAATACACACGGCATCCAATCACCCACATTCATCTCCATTCACCATTCACTATTCACCATTCACCATTCATCTCATAGCACATGTGTAGATGAAAGAAAATCAAAAGAAATAAAGGGAAAAGAGGAACTATAACTAGGAGGGTAGCAAGAAGTACCGACCTTGATCAAGTGAGGAAGAAATCCCCTTCCAAAAACGACCGTGAGTTGCTGCCCTAGCTTGAGGAGATGCTCCTCACGAGTTTGTGCCTTGATCTTGAAGAAAAATGGGCTTGAGTTGAGTATAGGTTCACAAACCCCTTGATTTCTCTCCAAAATGGAAACCCTAGGTTTAGGAATCGCCCTCTCCTCTCTTCTTATCTCCCAATCTCTCTAAGTGTCGAAATGAAGCCCTAAAGGCTCGGGTTAAACTCTTAAGGTAAGAGTGAACTGGCCAAAAGACCATAATACCCTTACTAAAATTTCTGCAAAAACGCGAGTACCGAGCACGTTGAATAGTGCCAAACACGTTGTGCTGTGAATAGTACCAAACACGTTATGCTGTGAATAGTACCAAACACGTTGTGCTGTGAATAGTGCCGAACACGTTGTGCTGTGAACAGTGCCGAACACGTTGTGCTGTGAACAGTGCCGAACACATTGTGCGGTGCTCGTTGTCCGTTGTCTTATGTACAACGTGCCCGTCGTGCTGTACAACGTACACGTTGTTTGCTGTACAACGTACACGTTGTCTGTTGCACAACGGGTGCACAACGTATACGTTGTCTATGCGTTGTCTGTGCTTTATCAGAGCACGTTGTCAGAGCACGTCCTTAGTGCCTTCCGAGCTACGTCCTTAGTGCATAACCGAGCTACGTCCTTAGTGCATAACCGAGCTACGATTGCCTGTAGGTCCAGACTGTTTTGGCCATATCTTTTGACTCGTTCGTCCGATTTTGACGATTCAACTTGCGTTGGGTTCGTACTTCGAAAAGGAACATTTCTGACGTTTCGGAATTTCCAATTTCTTCCTTATTTATTAATTATACCTCTTTAAAGGCAAAATGGCAACGAAAGTGCCATACATAAAATGTGAAAAGGTCCGGGGCTCTACACTATTGCCAATCCAAAGGGAAATGCCAAGGAGGTAGTTTATGAAGTCGGTTCGCAATCCACGAAGCACAACTTTCAGGCTAAGGTACAAGCTGTTACCACACTCCGCTCAGGCAGAAATGTTGACATGGGAGTAGAACCATGTCCAGTGCCATCACAGGCACCAACTGCTCACTTAGAGGAACCCAGCTCCAAAGCTGTTGCCTCTACCTCTGCACCCAAATCTGATATTCCTGTGCAGAAACCTCAGGCTAAGGACAACCCAATTTGTCAGTTGAAGCCACCTTTCCCAGAAAGGCTTGTTCAAAATAAAAGGGATCAACAATTCTCAGAGATCATGGAAGTCTTCAAAGACTTACAGATCAACATCCCCTTCCTTACTGCTATCAAGCAAATTCCAACTTATGCTAAGTTCCTCAAGGACTTATGCACTGTCAAGCGGCATACTCATGTACCCAAGGATGCCTTTTTGGCCGAGAAGGCCACTGCGTTCATTCAACGCAATGGCATTATAAAATTTAAGGATCCTGGAAGCCCTACCATTCCGTGTGGAATAGGGAATGATTTCACCTGCACCGCCTTACTCGACTTAGGAGCCAGTGTGAATCTCCTACCTTACTCAGTCTATCAGCAGTTAGGCTTAAAGGACATGAAGCCTACTAGGGTCACATTAAAACTTGCGGACCAATCTATAAAGATCCCTAGAGGTATCATTGAGGATGTCCTAGTAAAAGTTGCAGACTTTTACTATCCGGTCGATTTCATCATTCTCGACACAGAACCATGTCCGGATAATA
Source organism: Tetracentron sinense (assembly GCA_015143295.1). NCBI lineage: Eukaryota > Viridiplantae > Streptophyta > Magnoliopsida > Trochodendrales > Trochodendraceae > Tetracentron > Tetracentron sinense. The sequence continues at coordinate 12,517,824 of CM026567.1, read as the reverse complement.
GGATACCTGTCATTTTGGGCAGACCTTTCCTAACTACTGCTGATGCACACATAGGGTGTAGGGATGGGAACATGTCGATCACTTTTGGCAACCTCAAAGCCGAGGTCAACATCTTTCGCTTAATGCACCAACCTACCGATGTCGACATGGTTGAGGAAATGTGTGCTGTTGAGAGTCTAACTCAGGACTCTCCCGAAGACATACTTCGTCAGTGTCTTGAACACTTTGGGGCTGATTTTCAATCTGAAATAGCCATTTCTGAAGTCAATGATCTCTTATAGTCTACTCCTTTGATTTCTACTCCTGCTCCACTCAATGAGTTTGAGCCTTTGATAACCTTGGATAGAGAACCACTTTCCATCCTCTCTGTATCCACTGAGATTGAATCCATTGATGTCTCAGTGCCTAAGCTTGAACTGAAACCTCTTCCAATAGAGCTCACATATGCTTACCTTGGACCAGAGGAAACTTATCCCGTCATCATCGCATCTGCTCTCTCTGAATTCCAAAGAGAGAAACTTCTAAAATTGTTGAAAAAGCACAAGAACGCCATTGGTTGGACAATCAATGACATTCGTGGGATAAACCCTTCTGTTTGCCAACACCATATCTATCTGGAAGATGATTCCAGGACTTCTAGGGAGCCTCAAAGGAGGCTAAATCCTATTCTAAAGGAAGTTGTCCGGGATGAAATCCTTAAACTGCTGGATGCAGGAATCATCTATCCCATCTCGGACAGCAAATGGGTCAGTCCTATTCATGTTGTGCCTAAGAAAGCAGGATTCACAGTGGTGGAAAATGAGAAGCAGGAAATGGTCACCCAACGACTAAAAAAAGGATGGAGAGTTTGTATTGATTACAAAAAACTCAACACCAACAATAGGAAAGACCATTTTCCGCTGCCCTTTATTGATTAGATGTTAGAAAGATTGGCTGGTCACTCCTTCTACTGCTTCTTAGATGGATACTCAGGGTACAATCAAATACCCATCGCCCCTGAGGACCAAGAGAAAACCATTTTCACCTGTCCTTTCGGCACATTTGCCTATCGTCACATGCCCTTTGGCCTCTGCAATGCACCTGCGACTTTTCAAAGATGCATGACTAGCATTTTTAGTGACATGGTAGAGAGATTTCTTGAAGTCTTCATGGACGACTTCTCTGTTTTTGGATCATCTTTTGATGAGTGTCTCCATCACCTCAGTCTGGTTTTAGAGCGGTATCAGGACAAACGCCTTGTCCTAAATTGGGAGAAATGCCACTTCATGGTGAAGAAAGGCATAGTATTGGGCCATGTGATATCCGATCAAGGGATCGAGGTTGATAAGGCAAAGATAGATGTTATCTCTACTCTACCAATCCCTAAGTCTGTTCGTGACATTCGATCTTTCCTCAGACATGCTGGTTTTTATCGGAGATTTATCAAGGATTTTTCTCAAATCACTCGTCCTTTGTGTAGTCTCTTGGCTAAGGATAACCCTTTTGATTTCAACACCAAGTGTATGACTGCATTTGAGCGCCTCAAATCTGAGCTTACCTCTGCTCCTATCATTCGTCCTCCCAATTGGACCCTTCCGTTCGAAGTGATGTGTGATGCTTCCGATTATGCCTTAGGTGCAGTTCTAGGGCAGAGAGTCAACAAGCTGCCACATGTCATATACTATGCCAGCAAGACTTTAAATTCAGCACAACTGAATTATTCCACCACTGAGATAGAGCTCTTGGCTGTAGTATTTGCCTTAGATAAATTCAGATCTTATTTACTTGACACAAAGGTCGTAGTCTACTCAGATCATGCAGCACTACGCTATCTTCTTTCCAAGAAGGATACCAAACCCAGGCTGATTCGTTGGATTCTTTTATTACAAGAATTTGATCTAGAAATTTGGGACAAGAAAGGAACTGAGAATGTGGTCGCTGACCATTTATCTCGACTGACTGTAGAGTCCATCTCTCAACCTCTACCCATCCTTGAGACCTTTCCTGACGAACAACTGTTCGCGGTCTCGGATTCTCCGTGGTATGCTGACATTATCAACTATCTCGTGACTGAAGCCATTCCTTCCCACTAGTCTAAACAAGATAAACATCAATTCTTGGCTAGGGTGAAGAACTACTCATGGGACGACCCTTATCTCTATAAGTATTGTCTAGACCAGCTCCTTCGTCTGCGTGTCCCTGAGTCTGAGCAATTGAATATTCTCTCATCTTGTCATGATCAGCCCTGTGGTGGTCATTTCAGCACTAAAAAGACTGCAGAGAAAGTTCTACAGTGTGGATGCTACTGGCCATCTCTCTTTCGAGATGCACATGTCTACTCCAAGGCCTGCCCAAATTGTCAACATCTAGGCAGAATTTCTCAAAGAAACATGATGCCCCTCACACCTATTCAGGTTGATGAGATTTTTGATATTTGGGGCATCGACTTCATGTGACCATTTCCGATCTCACATGGTTTCCAGTATATTCTCCTTGCGGTTGATTATGTCTCTAAATGGATAGAGGCAATTCCCACAAAAACCAATGACCATAGAGTTGTGGTTAGATTTCTTAAAGAGAACATCTTCGCTCGATTCGGAGCCCCCAAAGCTATCATCAGTGATGGGGGAAAACATTTCTGCAATAGGGTCTTTGAGCATCTTCTAAAAAAGTATGGGGTCACCCACAAGGTCGCTCTTGCTTATCATCCTCAGACTAGTGGTCAGGTAGAAGTCTCCAACCGTCAGATAAAGCAAATCTTAGAGAAAACAGTCAATACTACTCGTAAAGACTGGTCCACTCATCTTACTGACTCTCTTTGGGCCTACCGTACTGCTTTCAAGACCCCTCTCAATATGTCTCCGTATCAATTGGTTTTTGGGAAACCATGCCACCTCCCTGTCGAGTTAGAGCATCGTGCCCTCTGGGCCATTAAAAAGCTCAATTTTGACTTAGACTCTGCAGGCGAGGAGAGGAAACTGCAACTCAATGAGTTGGATGAATTACGAAATGATGCTTATAGTTTGTCGAAGCAATACAAAGAACAAATGAAAAGGATTCACGACAAGAGCATTCTTAGAAAAGAGTTCCACCCTGGATAGAAAGTACTTCTGTACAATTCTAGACTCCATTTCTTTCCTGGGAAATTAAAATCTAGATGGTCCGGTCCATTCATTGTTACTGAGGTTAAGCCCTATGGGGCTGTCACTATCAAGGATCCAACGGATAATTCCACTTTCCAAGTTAATGGTCAGCGTTTGAAACATTTCAATGAACTTGATGTTTCATCCATCCAAGCTGATGAGATTGATCTAATCGATCCTGTCTATGAAGACTGATGACTCACTCAGTCTCCATGTTTCAAACTTGTTTGGGGGTGCTTTTATGTACCCCCTTTGTGTCTGGCTGAAGACGTTAAACTTAGCGCTGTCGGAAAGGCAATTCCGAGATTCATGAGTTGCATGATTATTTTGGCACTATTTTTCAGGTTGTACGGATCTCATTACTTTTGCAGATACCTACCAGTGTACATTTTTGCCAAGCTGGTAATACCCTTCCTCAACTTTTGCATCTTATAGTCCACAGTCATATCTTTTTGTCTTGGTCATGAGCACCGAGGACGGTGCTATCTTTTGTTTGGGGGTGGTATTTTCCGGATCTCATGTTTTCCTTTAAAAAAAAAAAAAAAAATTGTTGTCTTTTGCTAAATCTTTGGAGCTTTAGAGACTGTGAAAGCTTCTGGTCTGTCCCGTAGGCCGCCTAGGAGGTAGAACTCTGGGTTTTGCGGGTAGGATATATAGACTTATTTTCTTTTTATAAAAAAAAAAAAAAAAAGAGAGAGTTTTTCTAGTACTTTCAAAAATGTTTTCAAGTAACTTTACAATGATGAGACCAAAACTAACCGTTAGTCTACTTATTGAAAGGGATGTCATCTTTTGAAATACAAGTTAGCACTTAGTTCAGTACTAATTTGGATTGAGATGCTTAGAAAATTTAGACTCGGCACAAAATTGCACAAAATCAACATCAGAGTCATCCTAAGTTCAGATTCTCTAGAGATCCTAGAAGAATATTTGTGGAGACCTAACTCAGTGAGCTTTTGAGCATTTCATCATTTCAGAGGGTTATACAAAAAAACATTTCCCGAGTCACAAGTTGACTCACAATTTCTTCCAGCCCACACATATTCCTTTGAGAGATCTCATTAATTCTTGATTTGATCATTAAACTTGGAACGACATCAAACATTAGGTCATTACAAAAGAACTTTCTCTATATCCATTCAAAACATTAGACATGATAATGCAACCCTAGAAAATGATATAGGCCATGTTTGTAACCTGTCAGACTTTTTGGCTTACCTAACTTTTATATCTATAGAAAACCCTTTTGAGCCTTTAATGAAAACCTTTTCTTGTCAACCCATTAACAGGAAACCCAATCCAGATAAGAAATATGACTAGCAACCCTATTTCTGAGAAGGATAAAAGAGTATGGGTACACCATGAAAGATAGAAATCAAGAAAGGAAAGAAAAACTAAGTGGGTTCGAACTGAAAAGAAAATATGGAAAGCTGAAAAACAATATTGAGCAATCTCAACAAGATCGAAAAAAAAAAAAAAAAATGAAAGAAGGAAAAGAAAAAGGAACTGGTGTTACGCCCTCAGGAGAAATTGTAAAGAATATTGAGATATCCTCTCAGAACTTTGAATCCTGTGTCCCTTTCTTTTCCTAAACCGATCTCAAGCCTCAATACAACCTATTAAAGTCCTACTTGATTCTAGGTTAGCACATTCATAAAATGTGGAGAATGGAGAAAGAGAAACTATAGAGTTTGATCTAACGTTCCGAGTGACATGATATTCCTTTCATGAGATCTTATTTTCAATGTCCTCCTTTTTAGACAATATATGTGAGATATTTGCCTGTTTTCATCAACATATCTCCTCACATATAACTTGAGAGAAAAGAAATAAAACCATTTTTGAGTGATTCACTTCTGAGTGGTATACAAGTGAGAATTGAGGTCAAGACATACAATCTTATAGGTGATCTGAAAATCTTTGCTACCGGATAATGATGATGTTGAATACACACACACGCTGAATCTGACTTTTCTTGTGCTAAGTGTCCACCTGTATTATTGTTGAAAATTACTGACTGAGTTCTAATTTGTAAATATTTTGTTACATCCTTGAAATAATTTGACAAACGAAGTTTTCTCTGAGTAATGAAAAATAGTGTGTAGCACGTGCCAAACCCTTTCAAGCTTCAATTTTTCGCACTAATTGCCAAGGACTGGCAATATGCTGGTTGGGGGTTGTGATATTCGCTTAAAAGTGTTTGTTTTTCACGATTATCCTTTGAGCATTATCGCACTCTCCTACGTAAAACTTTTATTTTTAAAAACTTTTCTACGTAAGAGTTTTCTCCATTGCATAGAACACATTTTTCTGGTCAAAATGGTATATTTGCATAGTTTAAACACATTTTTGAAAGTCTAGAATACTGAGCCATTTCGATGAAATCTCATTATGTGTTTTAACTATCTCAGGAACTCTAACTGGACAATTCTCAAGGACTGGAGACCGTAGTTAAGCATCAAAGCCCATTACCGAAGACTAAAGAGCCAACAGGCTATACCAAGTAGATGCAGGCCAAGTGTGGGCTAAGCCAAGAGATCACAATTACAGAATGAAGCCTAGGGAGCTGAAGATTCGATTTCTAAGAAAGAGGACTTGAGTAATAAAGATCACTATACAAGACAAAGGAGAAAAGCTTGCTTAGTTGGTGAAATCTATGGGAGACTGTGTTAGAGACCAGGGTTTAAAACCCTTTGCCATCATTTTCTTTTCTTTTTTTATTTTCTCTAAAACCTAATCTCTCTCTCCTAATCCTAGCCGTTCACCTCTCTTAAACCCTAATCCTCTCCTAACCCTAGCGACCTTTTCTTGTCAAAATCCTAATTAAATCCTAGCCACCCAGTTTATCCTAACCCTAATCGCCACCCTCCATTTGCAAAACCCTAATCTACTCTTAGCCATGATCGTCCATATCATCCCTACACATCACTTTCCTATTTCCTACTTTCCCCACTTTCCTTGTATCCAACCTTCTATTCTAGCCATTAGAAATCCTTGCTAATTTCCAAAACCTTCCCTTGACTAATTCAAAAACTTCCCATTTTCATGAATATTTTCCTAGTTACTAATTCCAATACCATCCATCCCTAGGGCTTTAAATCAAAACCGTCCACTCCTAGTTACCCCCTAATCAAAACTCTAATCTAGTAAACCTTTGTTATCTCATTCCCAAATCCTAGCCATCCAATTCCCTTCACATAAATCCTAGCCACCCATTTCACTAACCCTAAAACCCTAATATCTAAGAGATTAGTGGCCACACTTTCCTATTTTCCCACTTTCCATTCTTCTTGATTAATTCAAAAACTTTCTATTTTTCTAAATTCCAAAACTTTAGTAGCCACCCCTCTCCCTATATATACATATCCCACGGTTCCACCAAAAAAAAAACTCATCCAAGCTATCTTCAATTAACCCCATTTCTCTTCACTTCATTGTCTTGGTGTTGGTCGTACACTTCCATTCTCTCCTCATCTAGTCTATCTTCCAAGACCCCACTACCTCTCACACCTCTCTCATCTTTCTCTCATCTCTCAAGTCCCCTCTCATCTCACGGCTTCTCAACCTCATCAAGGCGGACACATCTCCGGCAATCACCTACACCGGTGGGAGCAATACATTGTCACATTTGACATTTTTTTTAAGGTTGTTCTTGCATTAATTTTAATTAAAGGTTTGTAGTAACTTGTGGTTTAATTAATAAAATTCTTTAATGTTGGTTAGTTTGTGCTTACATATCATGCCTTTTAATTTATGTTATTTATTTCATTAGTAGATCTTGATAATCTCTTTAAAAAAAAATTGTTTTAAAAATCAATCCACCCTTCTCATCTCTCCACCATTTTAATATTTTCTTTATTTTATTTTATTTTATTTTCTTTATTGCACTAACCTAACTAACCCCGAGTGAGGATTCGACATCCGACACAAGCCCTATACCATTCTCATATGTTTGTAGGTCTCAGATTAATTTAAGTGTTGAAATAGGGTGATTCGTTTCAACGACCGAAAAACCTTGTTTCAAGATACATTGTTGCTGTTGAGACCTTGGCTTCCTTTGATTCTTGTCTCACGGCTCGGAAATACTGTTCCATGTCGAACAAGAAATTCTCAAGCTCTTTTGCATCTCTCGCACCACTGTACGAGCGAGGCTCTGGCACCTTCACTCGACTGTATGTCTCGGTAAGGCTATGAGGGTGTGAACCAACTGCCATGGTAAGCACATTCAACCGGTTTGAGAGCTCCTCAATCTTGGCCTGGAGAGCATCCACTGTCCCCTTCATGTCCTCGGTCAAGGTCTCTACTGATCCGGCTAATTCCTGGTGTCGTTGTTCCATGTTGCTTACTCGGTCATCCATCTGCACCAAGGTATGCAACATCCCATCAATCTGTGCTGTCTGAGCTTCTAAATCGTCCAAACAACCCATGTTAATGTGCGCTCCTGTCCCCTGTGCCATGTCTTCTGGCCTTGAATACACGCTCACGACCTTGCTCTGATACCAACTGTCACGGGCAATTTACGTTGCCAGGTAAATCCCGTGCGGCACTTGATCAATCCGTTGATCAAGTCAGCCTATTCAAACAGTTATCAAAGAAACAAAAGTAAAGCACACCACAATGCACAAGAAAGAAGCAAATATCAATATTATTGCATAAAGGGAAAGGTTACAAGACACTATATAGGTACTGGAAATAAAAGACACTAAGGGGGCAGGTGATCAAAGATAGTGCAAAGACAACCCACTCAAGTGAACTACTACCTCCCCTACAAGGTGGAATATAAACCTTTTACAAGTTGGCAGAAGGAAACATCCTATGTGCTGGTGGAGTCATACTCCCTTATTACAAAAATGCCACTAAAACTTTGGCGACTAAACTACCCTTTTACAAATGATAAAAAGACACAAATAGTGCCACCACCAAGGCCATGCAAACATTGCTGGACGAATGGTCGTGACAATAGGCCCCGAAAAAAAAATTGACGACCAAGTTGGTGGGCCATTTCGTTCTTACTACATGTTGTACATATACTGTTTCTCCTTGTTTACGGAGGCAGCTATGGCATTCCCTTATGGCTACGACGCCCTATTAAATAAGTACATGACATAATATGAAAAAACATATTTTGTTTTCAAAAGTTTAAGCCTCCTTGCCTCATGGCTATGCCCTATTAAAAGTTTAGAGAGAGTTGCCCCTTGTCCCAAAACTATGTCATGTTAAATAATTAAACAAGATAATATAAAGGGATTTTTGTGAAAAACCCCCTATCTTTTCAGCTATTTGTAAATACCCCCTTTAGGTTTTTGATTTTTTATTATAGTCCATTAACTTTTAAAACTTTTTGCAAACCCACCCTTCCATTTAAAAGTTAGTTAACGGATGTTAACTTTTTTATGAAATGGCCTTTTTAACTTTTTTTTTTAATGGGTTGGATGGAATGCAGCCACTATAGGTTATCACTGTCCCATTTATCCTCCTTTAACTACAGTTAAACTGAATCGACCTAAGGTTAATATTTTTTTAAAATCTAAAATTCAAGGTTAGATGGATTAACCCTAAGGGTGAATGAATCTTAACTATAGTTAGTGAGTGTTAAAAGAGACACATGACAGCTTTTAGAGTCCCCTTTAACATGGTTAAGGATAATCAACCTAGGGTTGATATTTTTTTTCTTCTAAAAATCAAGGTTAGATGCATGAACCTAAGAATGAATGAATCTTAACCACAGTTAGTGAGTGTTAAAAGGGACATGTGGCAACTCGTACAGCCTCCTTTATCTGTGGTTAAGCATAATCAATCTAAACTTAATTTTTTTCCCTAAAAAAATTAAATGGATTAATCCTAGGGGTGAGTAAATCTTAACCACAGTTAGTGGGTTCCAAGCACTTCTCTTGTGAAAAGTTTTTATAAATCTCTAAAAATAAATTTTTTTAAAAGGTTAAAAAGGTCATTTCATAAAAAATTTAACATCTGTTAACTAACTTTTGGATGGAAGTGTGGATTTACAAAAGTTTTAAAAATTAGTGGACTATAATACAAATTCACAACACACAAAGGGGTATTTACAAATAGCTGAAAAGATAGGAGGTTTTTTACAAAAACCCTAATATAAAAGATTTTCTTTTTCAAAAATTTAAGGGGACAGCTGCCCCATGCCATGGCTTCCTTATTTTTTTCAAAAGTCCACGGAGGACACTGCCCCATGGCTATTATTGCCTATGCCTTATCCCTATCTTTAAAAAAAATTAAAAAAATTTAAGTGTTTTTCAAAAGTTGAGGGCGGAAAAAAAACACCCAATGCCTTCTATGGTTGCATGTTTCGTTTGCTGAATCAAAAGGGGAGATATTCCGTTGGTATGGATGAGTATTAGGATGAGTTTGAAATTTGAATATGCTTCCATCTCCTTGTGGCAAATTGTACTAACGTCCCACTTTATTTGATTCATCTTTCACCTGACCTAATTTCACCGGCACACTAATTTCATTTTCATTATCATGTTCGAAGCACTGTAACATCCTTATTTTACCATTTAGATTCAAATTCAAAATCTATTGCTTTCCTCCTATATATATATATATATATATATATTTTTTTTTTTTTTGGGATAAATGTGGGGTGTCTGGAGCTCAAGACTACAACTAATCCCCACGCACTGTCAGGGGATACCCTCCCCCTAGCAACCGATAACGCGGATGTGCCCAAATTCGATGTCAAGACCTCCGGGTCTACGGTTCATCTATCAACCACTGGCTACACCCCCCCGAGGGTTATTGCTTTCCTCATGGGAGAGTTATAAATGAGTAATCTCTTTTTCTAAATTTCTTGTTCAAATAAAAGAAACATTTGTATTCAATAATATCCAAATTTTTATTTTTAATAACAGAGAATAAAAGGGCAACCAAACGGGGCCTTATATATTTTTTTCTCAAAAGTTGGGGGGGAGAGTGCCTCCCTCGCCCCTGGCTCCACCCCTGCGGACATGACATATACCAAAACCTGATAAAACCAGTTTAATATTGACAACATATATGTGTGCACAATTACAGTTACCTCATAGAACATCCGTTTAGTTCAAGAATTTTGTTTCATGTGAATTCACATTGCATTGTTTACACTAAGTGGTAATTCAAGCCCACTAGAAATCTATTTCCTCCCATTCGAATCATGCAGATAACCCACTCGGTATACATCAAGTAATATAGAGGATAAGTCTAATCGACTAATCCATTCAACAAGAAGGAGCTCAAGGCCAAAATAAACGTAGTTGTGTATGTTCCAACGGCAGACTTAATTTTTCATGATGTGGAACAAGAACAATAGGAAGACTCTCTTGCACTACAGTGAGAAGTTGACTAAGGCATTTGGACTCATCAGTATTGTCAAACAGTTGCCAGTATGAATCATGCAAAACCTATGGTGTTGCGACTTGTGAGGATCAAAAAATGACTTCCGTCAGATTTTAAAGAGAAACTACAACCAGTTCTGTATTTTATTTTATTTTATTTTTTATTTTTTATAATGGAAATTGTTTATACCATGGTTCAAAAACCCAAAAATTCGACTCGACTCGAAAGTTAACCGGGTTGAGTAACTCGGAAAGCTCGAAAAAAACTCGACTCGGTTTAACTCGGAATATATATGTCATAACTTGAAAAAACTGGGTTAAAACAACTCAAAGTACACTAATTTTACAGCCTCAAACCTAAAAAGTAGGATTAATAGAACACATAGAAGGTTGTTTTTGTGGACCCAAAACATATGATGCAAAAACAATGTGACATTCGAGTTTAGGTTTTAAAAAATGATAAAAATACCCTTTTGTGACTTGACCTAGTCTGGCGAGTCGAAAAACTCGGCTTGACTCGTCCGAGTCACTCGAGTAACTCGGCAAATAGTGTCTTCTTCGAGTTTTGAGGTGACTCGACTCGAAATTCAGTCGAGTCGAGTAACTCGGCCGAGTTACTCGGGTGACTCGACGAGTTTTCGAACTATGGTTTATACCAAGAGTATTGATAGCTCAAAGAAAAAGAAGCAATATATTTATCCTCAACATATAAATTGCATTAAACAACTGAGGGGACTTTACCTATATATAGTATGTACAGTTGCTGAAAAAATAAAGATGAAAATAAGAGATAATTGCACATCCCTAATATACATGATGCTACAGAAAAATAAAGAAGGAAGCCTACATACAATCTATGTTTATACCTAGTGATAAAGTACATCTAATCTAATAAGTCAGAGAGTTCATATCAATCATCTATAGTCAAGCAATGAAGATTTAATGTCAGGCATGTAACCTCTGTTTCTCATCTCTGCTGTTAAAGTCATCAATGTCTTGCAGATTGCTGCCGTCTTTGGTTTTGCTGAATCATCAGAGAAGAAAGCATGGACCTGATTTTTAACTTCGATCCAGCTGCAACCTGGTTGCTTTTCAACTCCCCTCTCTTTCATCAGCATCCTCACCTCTTCCACCTCATTCCAACTACCCGTCTCAGCGTGTATATTTGACAAGAGCACATAATTTGAATTCTTATGAGGTTCAAATTGGAAAAGTTTCTCAGCAGCAAATTTACCAAGTTCTAGATTCTTGTGTATCCGGCACGCCCCGAGCAATGCTCCCCATGTTCCTGCATTGGCTTTGATTGGCATTCCCTTCACCAATTGATAGGCTTCTTCCAACTTCCCTGCTCGGCCAAGCAAGTCAACAATGCAGGCATAGTGTTCAGCCACAGGTTCGATGGAGTATTCTTCAGTCATGCATTTAAACAATTTTAAACCCAGGTCGATTAGTCCGGAATGACTACATGCAGATAAAACCCCAACAAAGGTGACCAGATCTGGATGCACCCCATTTATCTCCATCTCTTGAAAGAGCTGAATTGCCTCTTTCCCATACCCATTCAATGCATACCCAGCAATCAAAGAATTCCAGGAAACAATATCAACGGCATCAGTATCTTTGAACACTTGATCTGCGCTCGATATTCTTCCACACTTTGCATACATAGTGATCAAGGCATTCACAACAAATAAATCGTTACCATAACCACTCTTCACAACAAGATGGTGAAATTGCTTCCCAACTTGCAGAGCTGCGAGGTTGGCACAAGCACTGAGCCCACAGGCAAACGTAGACTGATCAGGTTTCTTACCTTCCTTTCCCATGAAAACAAAATGCCTGAGTGCATCCATATATAACCCGTTTTGGGTAAAGCCTGCAATTAGAGAATTCCAAGAAACTACATTCCTCTCCATCATCTCCTCAAAGAGTCTAAGTGCTTTATCCATTTTTCCTTCCTGAGCATAACCAGCAATCATGGTATTCCATGAAACGAAGTCCTTCTTGAGCATTTGTTTAAACAAACGGTTAGCTTCATCCATTCTTTTAGACTGAGCATAGCCTGCAATCATGGTGTTCCAACACACAACATCTCGTGAAGATATCTGATCAAAGATTTCTCGAGCTTCGTCCATCCTCATACACTGTATGTACCCAAAGATCATCGCTGTTTGGGCTGCAACATTCTTGTAAGGCATCATATTGAGTAAATCCCTTGCTTCATCAAGCTTACCAATACGAACATACCCATTGATCATCGTTGTCCACGACACAGAATTCCTCTCTGGCATCTCTGTGAAGACCCTAATAGCCTCATCCAATTGGCAGTTCTGTACATAAGCTGCAATCATCGCATTCCACGAAACCACATTTCTTTCCGGCATCTGGTCAAAGAGTACTCGCGCCTTGGTAATCTGACCATTCTTTGCATATCCACTTAACATTGTCACCCACGAAATGACATTTGGATTCGGAATTCTCTGAAAGAAGTGCAAAGCAGAATCCAAATCACCCACCCGAACAAACCCATCAACCATTAAATTCCAAGAAACCACATCTCTCTCTACCATGTCATTGAAAAATTTCAACCCCAAGCCCATCTCTTCGTTTTGGGTGTATCCTGCGAGAATGGAATTCCATGAGACTAAATCCTTAACTGGCATCGCATCAAATAATCTCCGAGCTTCTTCTAACCGTTGGTTCTTTGTATAACCTGCAATCATTGAATTCCAACAAACCGGGTTTCCCTTATCCGGAAGCTGATCAAAGAGGGACCTTGCATTTTCAAGCTGCCCGTTCCGTGTGTAGCAAGTTATCATCAGATTCCACGAGAAGAGGTCTCTTTCGGGCATTCTGACAAACAATTCATAGGCTTCCTGAACTTTCTCATTATGCAAGTACCCAGAAATCATGGTGTTCCAAGAAACTAAGTTCTTAAGGGGCATCCGATCAAAGAGGCGGCGTGCATCACTGATCCTACTGTTCTTGGCATAGACAGAGATCATGGAATTCCATGTCACAGTGTTGCGATTGGTCATTTGCTTAAAGACTTTGATGGCTTCTTCAATTCTACCAGATTTTCCCAACTGGGTTATCTTCATATTGTGATTGAAAACGAGGCTTCCATTCTCGCCAATTGATTTGAGCTTTGATCTCATGGTGATGTTCAAAAAAAATATTTGAAGATAAAATAAAATCAAACAGACCATATGGTATGTTCATTATATGACTTGATCTTCAACATTATATACAAACAAAAAAATAGAAAAGAAGAACTGCCCCTTTGTGTTAAGGTATTCTAGTCCTTTAGCAAGTGAAGTACCCTAGAAGAAGGAAATAAGAAGAGGCGAACTTACCGGCAGGAGCAGTGGCAATAGCCGGCGGCGGAAGCAAGCGGCCGGAGCAAATGTCAGGTGGACGGAGCAAAAGAATGGGACGTTGGAAAGAGGAACGTCGAGGAAGAACAGCTCATATAACATTTCCGTCCACTTCCCGCGGAAGTCGCCAGTGAGGATTTTCAAAACAAAATTTAACTCTAGGGTTATAAGCTTGTTAACCATAGTTTAAAGGCACTTAAAAGGATTACAAGGGCATAATAGCCATTTTATTAACAGTTGCTAACAAAAGCCTAACTGAAGGGGTAAAAAATGATGAGTTAATTTGTAAATTTGTTATTCGTAACAATGTATTTACAAACTAAGATAAACCTAGCGGGAAAAAAATATACGGAAAATAATCACAGCCACAGTAGGTGACTCGAGGAGGGGCATCTTGGGTCCCCTTTTCATGTAACATGTCCCCCTTTAACTATGGTTACGGTTCACTAACCTTACCCTATGTCTGGTTGTATAAAAATAAGTAAAAACACGAAAAAGAAAAGAAAATTTGACAAAAACACAACTGAAAATTGTATTAAAAATCTAAAATTTTCTTTTATTTTCCATTAATGGAATGCACGTCCATTGTGTCCAATCCTTATGAATGTAAATTTGTTGATAAGTTGACTTGAACAACACGAATTCTACAGATTTCACATTTAATACATCAAATTAATGAAGAGGAGTGCTAACCCTACTCTCGGGTGTTTCATACTCTCAACTTGATCCAACCACTTGTCTAATCTCATTGTTAAAGTACACACTTTTTCAGCAATTGCAAAGCCTTAAAGAGAGATTTTGGACATGTGATTGATTCAAGTTGAGAGTAGGAAACACTTGAAAGTAGGGCTAGCATTGCTCATTAATGAATTGTTATATGAGCTCTAATGAAAAAAGAAGAATTAAATTCTAGCAAACACGCATGGATATAAAAAAAAGTAGAAATTTAAAACAAAAATTATAAATAGATCCAGTTGTGCACTTCCAAAATATTCAGAAATAGTTCATGCACTTCTATCCAATGACTTCTACACATAAGGATTTAAATTGAAAAATGAAAATCCTAACAAACAGAGGTTTCTAAGAGAAGTTTTAAATAATTTAAATTAAAATAAAAGGAAAGATTTACTTTCATATCTTTGAAAATCACCTATGGAATTTGCAGCTTGGGATGCATATTGCAACCATTTTATCCTTCTGCGTCATCTTCAAATGATGACTATCCTTCCCGATTCCAAGTAAGATGTTCCATTGGAATAACTTTCATTCATATCATCTAATTATTTTATCATGTGATAAACATTAACGGAGGTGAGAATTGGCAGATAGATCAAGTAGGTGCAAGCATAGACATAACCACTTGGCAATCGAGCACTACAGAGATCTCGGATAACAAACTCGATTGATTCTTCCTTGTAATCTCCAAGGCAGTGTGTTCCGTCAATACATTAGATTCATGGGTGCACCAATTATGATATACTTTGATAAAATGGGTGGCATGTACCATCCCATATGTGCATGATTCACAACAAAAAATCAATTAGAGGGTGTAACAAATACTTGGTGCACCCAAATTATATCAATTCTAAGGTGTGGGTGGAGTACCCTATTAGGAAAATTTTGGAGTTTATGAATTTGTGATTTTTGGGTCAAATTTAGGTCAAAATAAATATGGGACCCACACTTTTATTTTGGCACAAATATATCCAACAAACCAACATGATACACCCACCTCTTCTCACGTGATTGTCATTCTCTCTCCCTATCGTTATATTATTATCTATTGGGGGTATGATACACCCCACCTACACCCATGTCTCTCACCTTCTCCTACCTCGCCTATCCTAATCCTAATCCTTATCCTCTCATCTCTCTCTCTGCGTAAACCAGCCACTCCATTATTCTTTCTCTCACTAACCTCTCCACCTCTCACATACCCTCATTTTTCCTCCTTACCCTCTCATCTCACCCACTATCATAGGAGTGTATCATGCTGGATGAGATGGGATTGTAGCCAATTGCAATTGATCTCCGGGAGAGTTCAATCCCACCCATAGGACTAACACGTCCCTATTAACATATATTAATTGTGGTTAAGATTCACTAACCCTTGTGGTTGAACAATATAACCTTGTGTTTTTTTAAAGACATATTATAAATATATTAACCCCAAGGTTAAAAACATTTAACCAGAGTTAAATATTTTTTTTAATATCTTTTCTAAAAACCAAGGTTGAAAGGCACACATCTTGGACTGTGGGTGCGATTCAATTGCAATTGGTTGCATGTGATCTGATCTCCATGCTTGATACACCCCACCATCTCTCCTCCTTTGTCCCTATGTGTAGTGACCCTAATTTAAATTAAATACACTCAGGGGTAAATTAGTAAATTATACCCTGAGGGTAATTTAGTAATTGATTTTTGATGTTTGGTCATATGGCTAATCTTGGTGGGGTAGGGCTAACCCCAATGATTTAATTTAATGAGTTAAATTAATTAAATCTAGGTTATAAGCAAACATGCCTTAGTAGAGATATATTAGTAATTCTCTATATGAAGTTTAGTATAAATAGAATTGTTTAACCTAAAGTTTGGAATTCTGTCGGATCCCGTGGAGAACCCGGTGATGGGATTTGGATCATCCAAGTGAAAGTATGCCTCTTTTTAATTTTAGAAAACGATTCTTGGGGGGCATACAACGAATCCCAAGATCTGACTAAGATTCTAATTGATTTTATTCAATGAGAGTAAAAATCACAATACCTTTGCAACTTTGAAATTGTTAATTCAAATCCACGATAATAGCGATATGGGCAAAACTTCACAAGTGTCAAGTCTCCTTCGCAATCCACACGGACCTTCTTTTTCTTTAAAGCTTTCTCTAATGGAAGCTAATGGTCCTTCCAAATTTCCAGCTCTACGATTTTGAATAAAAGATCCAATTTTTTATTATAAAGAACCTTTTTTGATTCTCTTCTTGATCTTCAAAACTAAGAACACAAAAATGGAGATCAAAGGGGGAAAGGGGGCTGACCGTACACCTTTAGAAGGGAGAAAGGGGCGTGAGATATATTGAGGAGAAAGAGTGAGAGAAATCTGGAATTAATTCCTTGCTCCCATAATGACCATGCACCTTCTATATATAGGAGTTACTTGGGTTGCAAGCAACCCAAGTCTCTTAATCCTTATCCAATAAGGATTCCTCACTTGTTTCCTTTTTGATTTTTCCTTTAATTAATTAGGATTAATCAAAATAGAAAGCGTATTTATCCATTAGTGTCCCCCCCCAAAACTTAATCTGTATCATTATCGTTTCTAATCCAATTAGAGATTCTCGTGATGTAGCCAAGAAACGAATAGAGATCCTTAATAAATAGGCGGAATCTTTAATTAGTAACTAACTAACAAACCTTTCCAATGAGGATATTAGTAATTAGAAACTAATAGAATATTATAACCAGTTATTATTATCCTCATGAGAGTGGATGTACACCTCTAGGTGCGGCCCCCACCCCACAAGCCCCTTGCGGTTTCTAAACCACTTTTGGTCAATTGAACATTATTTTTTTAAAATATTCCCCAATGTCGGTACTCTACCCATTTGTTTTTTCACATCTAAGTGATTCCACCTTTTAGAGCTTTCAGCACTATACCCATTAGTGTTTATTGGAGAAAGTTAAGTATAATTTAATTATTTAATTAAGATTAAATACTTTAAGAAAAGTCTTGTGTTGTTGGATCATTAAGAGGGCATCTCTTATTTCGGTTGTGTTGGAAGTCCCAGAGCACAACCTTTTGGATGTTAAAACATTGCCCCCGTACTAAAAGGAAATGTACCTGTCTTTACTCCGTAGGATTATAGAATTTTATCTATATACCTTGGACTGCCACCAATCACAATTTAATGTCCATTAACATAATGTGATTAACCTTCCAGAAAATAGAGATTTACTTGCAGTAGATATTCGATCTCAAGATTTGTTTACAAATGTCCCATCCACATTCTATATTGTATAAGCTTACGGATGACAATATCCAATACTATCTTTAATCCCCCATGGTATATTGAGAACCAATTCTGCTTTAAATTTTAGTCAAACTTGAACTTTCAAAACATTTTATAGAAATTCTTTAAAAGAAATAATAATAATAATTACATTTATTGTTATAAAGAAAATAAATTCCTCGAGTAAAACCATTTCATCGTAAATACCAGCGTTGGGTTTTCCGTGTCGGTTTTGCCCCCAAATATCAACTCAATATATTTACTCTGATAAGAGTGTGGAATCCTGATTGAGCGTACACACACTTTTCTAGTACAGCCGTACATAACTCCAACGAGCCTGAATTAGGTCTGGTGGGTTGGAAATTGACGATCTTGGCACATCAAAGTTCCATAGCCAAAATACTCAGAGAAGATGCGACCACCTTTTAGGCTGGAGGATAATCTGTAAAATGGACTTTACACTAAATATAAAGACAGTTAGATTTAAGGGTATCACGGAGAGATACATAGGTGCAATATGAGCTGCAACCAAGCAGTAGTATTTCTTACTTATATCTTGTTTACATTTTAGTCAAGAGACATTCCCTCAGTGATGAGATCATCAATACATCATATGGAAACAACAAGATGTAAGTGATAGCGAGACAATGATACAAAGTATCTTGAGTAACTTAGAACAATTCCAGGTCTACAAGAACCAGAAAAACACATATTTCCTTAGAAATCAGGTTATAATAATTGCGATGGTTTTCTTACACAAGGTTACCCAAGGGACAAGTAATCCTCATCCAATGAGATACTTCTTGTATATTACCCAATGCTGAAGACAAGGTTGGGATGTAATCTATGTGTTTATTGATAAAAATAGAAAATATAATCCAGGAGGGCATTGTGGGGCGATACATGCTCTAACACCAAGTTAGTTTCGAAGCTCTAACTAAGTAATAAGCCTTGCATTTTTCTCAAAAATCAGATTCTAGAGCGTAAGTGAATATTTATATAGTTTAGATTGTAGGGTGTATGTGAGTTACACAAAAATTTATGTGTTTTCTCTTATGTTAATAATTGATATGTATGAAAATAGGATAGATGGATAAATATTTATAAGTATTATTTTGATTTATTAAATATGTTATGAGTGATTTACATAAAGATAGAAGAATCTATATTTAGAAATTTTAGCGGAATAAATATAAGATGATCTAGGAGATTAAAATTAATGATTTCTCGGAAATTGACAATTAATTAAATGAGATGTACCCCATGGATTTTCGGTGATGGTTCTAGGTATCATGAGTCATAACTTATATGACATCTATTCAATTTTGGTACAGATTGTATATCGTTTCGAAGAAGCATCGAAAAGAATTTCGACTTTAGTGAAGAAAGTTTTTCCAAAATCATAATGTTGTAGGGTAAAACCTTAGGTGAAAAGTTAAAAACGGGAAAAAATATGAAAAATATATTTTTTCAATTAATTTCCTAAGATACGTAATTAAAGTATATATATTAAGTTGAGTGATGAGAAAATTGTTGCTATTGAGGATTCCTTATCCAACGAAATTAGTTAGTTGGTTAGTGGTGAAGGAGTCATCCAACAAATCTTAACTATAGGTACTAAATAATTTGTTATCCACTAACTTGAACTTGCATTTATTTTATTAGCTTGTGTGCCCCACACTGTGTCTCTCCACTTGTTGACGGTGCGCCCTGTTGTGGAAAGATCCTAACTTAAACCTTTAACTAATTGTTACTAACCAATTGCGTTAGTAACTACAACTCATTTTTTTTTTTTTTTTTTTTTTTTTTTTTTTTTTTTTTTTTTTTTTTAGTTGATATGGTCCTTTTTTTATTTGCATAGCGTATAACTTTCGCGAAAAGAGAAGCTTATTGGGATTTTTTTTATTTAGTTTTTTTCAGTACTAGTATATAAGAGTTTTACGCAAACTCCACTAGCATAAAAAAGGATTTTTCAAGCCTTTTTGAAGGGTTTGTGAAACCCGGAACCCATATCATGCGAGGATTGAGGTAATTTATCGGAGTATAAATAGTGATATTTATAATTAAAGTTTCAGTTGTAGGAACACAGCCTGAAAACATCTTTTGAAAAAATGTATGCTCTGTGATTCTGCTAGATATTAAATTGTAAATTATAGCTTGTTAGCTTTTAATTATGCAATTATGATTTAAGGACTGTGATAAATGTCATTTAATGATCTTGTTATATTGTCATAATAAATGAATTCAGCTTCTAAACTTAATGGAGATTCAATAAACATTTGGTTTAACCCGTGGTTCTAAGCAGATCATTCAAGAGTCAAGTTGGTAAGTACCTCCCTTAATAAATTGATTCTAGGGTGATGTTGGGCTACCATCCCAATGATGCGTTTCAGGCGTGGGGTAGTAGTAACTATATCAGAAACAGAGGATTGAGTGAGTTGTGTAAGACAATCAATTCTCAAATATGGGTAAACTGTGTGAGACCAAGGGATAGGGTTAAGTTGTGGAGCCCCCAAGGATTCCCTTGGTCATAAAGGTTCGAAGAAAAAAATAACCCCCCCCCCCCCCCCCCCCCCACTTTTGTTCAAGACCCCTATTAACTGGAATGATCATAAGTAAATATTAATTGAGATAATAGACTAATTTGTTAGTCATCTATATCATATGAATTGTTAATGCCCAACATTTCAAATTTTTTTTATAGTATATGCTCTTGTTGAGCTGTGCGGCTCCCCCTTGCTTGATTTTTTTTTTAAGCGTGCATGCATTCAACAAGAATAGGAATTGCCCTCTCGTTTTGAGAAGTAAGACCAGGATCTTAAAGATTGTCTTCCTCGTTTGTTCAGAGTGTGCGAGAACTGTAGTGAGCGTAATACAATATGAAATCGTTGGCATGATTTAGTTTTTGGGCAGAACTCATGCTTATGAGTCTTTAGTTATGCTGGTCATTTAATCTATTTATGGAATATGAAATTATTTTAATCTTACTAATTAATATTAGATTGTTGTTTCCGGTTGCACGCCCCTTGATACTTGATATTCTAATACAAATATAGTATTATTGGGTAGGCGTTGTCGGGTGTGACAGATGGTAATCGGCACTAGGTTTTAGAAACCTCTGCGATGTAAAAGAATGACACGATAGCGATTGAGTTCTTAGACGCGTCTCTATATGGTGTTTAAGATAACATTAGACTAGCTATTGCCTTATGAGTGGATAATAATAGAACTTTAGTGTTATTTGCTTGATTACGGGATTAATTTTCATTCAAGCTGGAATAGGCCAGAATTAGTCTAGGCAGTCATTGCAATTTACCCAAATGGTAGGCCTGATTAGGAGTTTAAGACGTGGAACTCCAATCTTCTTTGTGCGATCTTTGAACGGAGACATTGCATAGGTCCTATGGGTTCTTAGACGAGTGGTATTCTCACATGTCGATGAAGATATTAAAGTGATGGTATACAAATTATGATGGATCTGTGGAACGGTGAGCACACCATTTTTTTTTTTTTTTTGGGGAGATTTAATAATTTAGGATTTTAGGATGTGACGTGATGATTGAAGAATTGCAACTGAAATTCAATGCACTTGAATAATTTCCTAAAACTCATTCGAATAGTAAGAATGTCTTATCGACGTCAGTTTAGTGCCTGCAAAACTTTTTAGAAGGGAGTGTTTGCCTCGCATTGTGATCAGCTTGGCGGAGAGGCAGCTATCTTTGACCTATAATTGTAGCGAGTGTTCCAATCAAGGTTGGCAGAGAGAGTTTGTTTGTGAGATGACGTAGTGGTACTGAGATGCGGGACGGAATTACGATGTTATTTAAGATATTTGAATTGCGTTACCGAATTTTATGCCTAAGTGTGCTGCAACACAGCATTTTGAGAATTTTCTTCTTCTTTTTTTTTTTTTAGAGAAGACGGCTGATGCCTAAGGATAATAAACTTCTGGTAAAAATAAAGCTTGAGGTTGGGGAAATGAGCGGCTAGGCTTTTGCTTGTTTTGCTCTCACGACACAGTGACACGGGGGCTGGACGCAGTGCGACAATGTGTTTGGCCGCGTCTTTCATGTGCTATAACACTAAAGGATAAAACATACAACCTCCCCTCAACACACAACAGCAAACACAGGAAAAAAATCGTTATGTTGATGCCAACGTTCACATTAGTGTGTTAAATTTAAGACGTATCTGTGGCTTGCTTGGTGAGACAACACTTTCGCGGGGAACTTTGACAAACGTGTCACCGTATGTCTGGTAGTATGCACAACGTAAACGTTGTTATTATTCGACAAGACGTTTCCGTTGTCACATTTGAACAACGAGCCCTGTAACTCAGATAAAGATGTCCAGACCGTTATTTTAAAACGTCAAGATCATACTACAAGCCACTACCCGAGTAGAGAATCAACACCGCAGAGTGGCCGACTGCAACAGGAAGGAAATGCTTCTTTAAGGACGCACGAGCGCAAGCGTGGGTTCGCCTATTCCGGACAAGTAGGTCCAGAAACCAGAACAGCATTGTCTTGGCATTTAATGTGGGTCACTTCTGCGACTGCTGTCAGACTCAACCAACTGAACTATAGAGGCTCGTCAAGTGTGATGACCAATCAGGGTTGGCCAGATATCTAGACGACATATTTGGTAATGATGTGCAGAGCAGTGATTCATGCCGGCATTCCATGAGTCTAATCTATGGCAAATACTAAGGCGATAACACGATAAATACCCATGAAGGATTTAAGTGCTAGATGGGACATATATTCAGAGCTTAAGGATATATTTTTCAGTGCTTTTGATGCGGTTGCACATGTTACTCCATCTTCTGCCGCACTACTTACTTATCATCGGAGGTGCAGGTCAGGGAGATCCACACCCTTCAACTCGCCACCTGTCTACCAGGTAAAAACCAGAGTGTGAGGTAGCGCCTGGATGAC